>CM037073.1:51699946-52218662 GCA_020882685.1 Aphelinus atriplicis
GCGAAAAACGAAGAGCCGGAGCGCGCTCATGAGTCACTGGCCGTGCTCCTCGCCGTCCCTTTTTTTTCGTTTCTGGGCGCGCGTGTAATATCCTCGACGGCGCGGCGTTCTAATCTGGACGCCTCTCGAATTCCGGAGGCCTCCGCGGCGCCGCCGATTTCCGCCGCGAGCGCGCGACCTCACCTCCGGCAGTCCTCTGGTGTATCGCCACTTCGCTCTCCGCTTTTTTCTCCGATTCCTCGGGGTTTTTTTATCTTTTCCTTTTTTTTTATTTTGTATCATCCGCTTTGAGAGAATAGTGCCGATGAGGCGGAGGCTCAAACGAATTGTCCCTGTCCCGGAGGAGACATATACGTGGACCGTGTAGCGTAGCTCGTGTTGGGTCTCTTACGATTTTGTTTACTCTATTTCCACGTTTATTTATCTCACCGGACGAACCTGTTCCAATGCTCTTGCAACAATTTTGACATGCATTTGCGTACAAGCTCGTCTGATTTTCAAATCACTGCAAAAAAGATTCTTCGTTTCGAGTATGAAGTTTTATTCTATTCATGCTGCAACAAATTCAAGTTCGATTGAAACTCGACAATTGGCATCAAGTTGAGTAACTGAATTTCTGTAATACTTGAAATGATATTTGGTATTTCATTATTAGATTATTTTTGAATTTTAGAATTATAAGGGTAGTACAATCTTTTAAGATAATAAATAAAAAGAATAATTTTCGATATATCAATATTTGCCTGATGTGATTAGCTTTATTTTAGGCTATAATGAAGTAAAAATAAAATATAAAAATATATTATAATGTGTGTGACATTGCTCTGATATTTGAACTATTCGATCTCTTTATTTTTATAAGCATTAATATACTCTCCTCTGGAAGTAATAGCAGTTACTAATGTAAATATGCAGTTTCACAGTGTAGGTGAGTAGATATGTTAAATATTCAGCATCAGCAAACAAAGAATTTTATGAATTCACAGGGTTTCGTTAATGAATTGGACTGCCATCGTTATCGAATAGTAATGGAATACAATGAAATTTCAATACTCGAATTTGGCACGCGTGAATTTGAACTGATTTTAGAGAAAATTGGATAAATTTATTACTTCAGGTGGTTTTTAGTAAAATTAAGTACGAAATGTACTAAAACAGAATCAACAACTTTTGGATACTGTTATTTACGTTTTTAATGACTACCAACATTGATTGGATATTATTCATTCAAATTAGTGTCGATGGTTTTTGGAAAATATGAACGATGATATTCCTTAGACATGTATTAAAAAATTCAGCTCTTTTGTAAATCGTTCTAGTGTGTACATGGGAATTATCATTGGCGCCCTTATTCATACTCGAAAAGTCCATTTTCTTCCTCTGAATCGTATTTATCCATCCAGTAGTTAATAGTAATGAATGCTGTCCAAGTTCGTTTTCTGATTTTAAAAATTTATTTTTGAAATACGATAATTATTGGGTCATCTTCAACAAGTAAATAAGAGGGAAAAATTAATTTATAAGCTAGAAGTATAGATTTGATGAATTTTAGTTATATATAATTAATATGTTATTGAATTATTTTACATTAGTTGCACGTGAAACGCGAAATACCTCGAGTAAATTTGTTACTATCCGAATCACAGATGAGATAAAAAAGGAAGGAAGAAAATGCAAATATAATCTGATCGAGCATAATAAATCTCTTTATTTCCGCAAATTAACATAAACTTGAGGCAACACGCTGGTCCGAATTATTGATGAGGTGTCGCTGTCGGGCGGATTAGCTCTCGAAAATCCTCAAATTAGAGAGAGAGAGAGAGACAGATAGAGAAACAGGCCAGTATCAACAGGAAGTTCAGTGGTGGTCTTGACAGAAAAAACATCGCTTTGTTTCATTTTTTATGTTATGCAATATTTAATCCATTTCGAGCTGATAGACTTTATCGATCATTCCTTAATTTGACACGTTCGTTCCAAATGAATTCAGTAGGTGTTTAATTCTGAAGATAATTTTTTTTAGGAAACGAAGCAAATTAGACGAGGAAACGAATTATTAACCGATCGTTTACCTTTTGTTTATCACATTATACCATATCCGTTTTCACTATTGTCGAATAACAATCGTGAAATTTGTCGTATGTATACGTAGACTGGAATTAATCAAAAGTTTGTTTATCAAATAATCAATAATATTATATTACGATGTATCAAACCATTAGTTATGATAATTCACGATAATTAATAGTATAAAATAATCTATCATATAATTTAATCGGAATTTGGTCCATCAATTATGCACTACGAAGCTTGCGCGGCATCCAGAAGACGAAACATTTATATAAAAAAAAAAAAAACCATAGACGTGTACTTCGAATCGAGCAGGCTTTTCAGCTCGATCGAGCGACCTCCGCCTACTGGAGCTAAAAAGGGAAAAATCGGCTAATCAACGACGCGGGCGCAGACGAGAAAGTGTTGCGCGCTCACGAATAACAATCCGCAGCGACTCCGGCCGATTGGCTCCTTGCAAAAAATTCCTCGTTATCCGTTATCGTCGGCCGCTTCATAACTCATCTGCAGCAGCAGCCCGGAGAGTCGGACTAATGCGTCGCGCCGTCGACTTTGAGGTTTTTCGGCAGCCTCGAAATAAACCAAACCAACTGGACACTCGTGCGCAAAAAAGCAGCGAGTCTTATCTCGGCCGGTGGGTGGGGGCAGGCCCGTTTGTCGCTGCGCGTTCGGATTTTTATGCAAAGCAGAGAGGGAGCCGAGCCGAAAGAGGACGATCGGAATAGCGGACGGATGGCTCCGCGATGTGCCCCCGCGCCGGATCGCTTCTGACCTTGATCGCGCGTGTGGGTTTTTATGTGCTTCTTCGCCCGCGAGCGGCTTTTTGTGCGGACTTTCGATATTGATACGAGCAGCCGAGATGCAGCGGCTGTGGAGAATCGACCGGAATGAATTTCGTCCGATCCGTCCAAAGCAGATAGATGATGTTTGGCTTTTCTGACGCGAGGTCGTCGCCTGCGAGGACTTTTCATTCGATCGCGATTCGTACCTTGGCATATTGTGAAATAATTTATTTATTGTAGACTCGATCGGTTAGTGCGAGACTGCGGAAGTTCATGCGCTAACAATTTGGCAATATATTAGATTAATTCATGAACAATTCGATCGATACGTTGTTGCTAAATCATTTATCAGCTGCATACGAAAAATATGTAAATATATGCACGGACGTATGCGAAAAATATGCAAAATGATATTTACAAAAAAAAACGACTAATAAATTGTGTGAACAGACTAGAAATTATAATCCGAGTGACACTAGATTACAATATTTTTTTCAATATTTTCTAGCTTTAATTGATTACGTTGATCTGTTAACAATAATTTGTATGCCGAGAATGATCCCTCGACATCACAAGAAGTTGCAAGAGCTTATTCATATTTGCTCCATGACATAGATCCAGTAGCTTCGACTTGCCTTTATAGTTCTTTCCAAATTTGAAATACCTCTTCCAAATCTGGATTTTGTTCCTTAAAATTGTTAACTTTAATCTGTACTGTTTTACGAAAACTGTTCTTTATGTGCAAGTATATATAGTAAACGTAAGTAAAGAGAAATAGTTCTTGAAATTTCGACACTGGAATTGTGTTACTCCATTAGAAGTTATAAGTAAAAGTAAAGTAGCATACATTTCAATCATGAAAAATTTGAGCAAAGAGTGGAATTGGATGATAATGCAAAACAGCAAAAATTTATTAAAAATATGAAAAATGTTAAAAAATATACAAAATTAACACAATTTCAACATTTGATCAAAATCGATGTAATAGATGCAAAACTCAAAATATTCAAACTATGAAAAATATATTCAAATGATATTTTATAAAATAATAGTTCAGCATTTTTTTCCGCTGGCTAATGATGTCCAACGTTGAATCTGATATATCTTCCACAAAACTTTATATTTTCAGAATAAAAATGTCAGCCTTCAAGACGTACTATCTTTAATTTTCGAAATTTAACTTCAAACTCCCATTCCAAGTTCTCGTTTAATTCGTATAACTGAACGAATTTTCGCCCACCGTATTGGATCCGCCATTTTAAGCTTAAAAAAAATTTGTACCGCATTGCAAAATCACCAAAACTATGAACGAGCGAATAGGTCAAACATCGATGGTGAGATTCCACCTGGACATACATGAGCCATATACAGATAAAAGCAAGTTGAATAAAAGATAGTTCAAGTGTCTGAACAAAGGATTATTGGTCCGTAATTCAAGCTCACGAGCTGACGAGTTGAATAAAAAATTACAAAGAGACAAATGGTCCAAGCAGAGTAATAACACACGACGTCGCCGTCCTCATAGATTATTCCACGATTCGTCGCGAGTGCCGAGAGGATTCGAGAAACAAAAAAAAAATGCCACCGTTCGATTCGAAAAGGAAATCCTCCCGAGACAAGTGGAGCCGCGGATCTATTAATATTCCATCGTAAATACGTTTCGACCGGCGCGGCTCGGCGCTATATCGAGCAGCGAGTGCCCGCAGAGAAGAGCGACGGCCGTAACAATCAGCGTCTCGCTCCTCCCTCGCGCGCATTCCAAAATTCGCCCCAAAAATCACGCGGCCAAAGGGCCGGTTAGACACAACACACTCAGGGACCTCCGCGTCGTCGATACGCGTCCATTTTCTCCCCGCGCGAGATGTATTTACGTCGGGCGGCTGCCATCTAACTTTCTTGAGTGCATCGTCGCCGCGGCGCGGCCGCGCTGCATTCATCATTCGCGCCCCCCCCCCTCCCCACTTCTCCATGTGTGCGCGTGTACCAGAACGCGACTACCGCTCGCCGGTGCGTTTTATAACCTTTGGGAGTATACGCACACAAGAGACAAAAATATTGTAATGGTGTTACTATGTTATTCAGTTGAATATGGTCGCACGGATAGGTGATACTTTGATCAACTTTACTATCCAAATCATTACTCGAAAAAATAGCATACATTTATAGGATATGTTGAACGCGTGAAAAGTATTGCGGTGAAATTTACTTTCTTCATGTTAGTAAAATCTATGGCAAAGTTAGTTTTATTTCAAATAAAACTACAATTACTACATTACATATTGTGTGGTACGAACAGTTTATGAACACTGAAACAGTAGCTGTAATAAGTCTCAGTCGAGACTCTAATAAAGCTTAATAAACAAAAAAAAAGTTTACGAATACACAAATTACACTCCATTAACATTTCTCATTTATCAATTCATTAATGATTTACTTTCGTGAGTTACATTTCTTTTGTTTACAAAATAATTTTTATGACATTCTAATTAATTCATTAATATAAATTAAACTCGTGTGTTTCATTTTTGTATACATTTGACTGTAGACACATGGACAAATAATTTGTTAATAACAAAAGAAATGCCCAAATTTTCGGTTAGGTAATCAACAAATGACGACTCTGCGCCTAGAAACAAATGGAAAAACGTTGTTTCATCTTGTAGACACATGAATTTTCATGAAAGTGCCACCAGCAACCGGACTATATCTCGTATCGATTCCGACCGATTTGATACCGTGAACAGTACATTTCGACTCGTTACTACTTCTTCTTGTTAGAACTAAAATGGTCAACTATTGCTCCAAAAGAAAATACTGATTCAATTTGGATTCATATCAATACCAGGCATCCAACTTCATCCAGTCAAAATCAACTAAAGTAATGCAGGGTTTGCCGCGGAAAACGATCGAAACATACATCCGTTTACTCGTGAAAGCCCTAAAAATTGTTCGTCTCCATATAGGAAAAATTGAAACTTTTCTTATCTTACGTTGTATCATTCGTGTCAATGAATGTTTTGGTGATAATAATTATGATAGAATCTGAGATAGCATGATTATTCATATTATTTCAGCACTATTGTTCATTTTGGGGAGTTCATGTTAGCCATCTCCATCAAAAGAGCATCGATTCACCTTAGATCTATAGCATTCGAAATTTAACCGACTCCAAAGTCTCAAATCAAGTGCTCCGAATATTTTCTATGAATATTCAAAATGATCGATAATTTATTCAACGAGCACTTTTTTTCAAGTAGGAAAAATTTCCAGATTATCAGAGCCTATCTCTGGTTTGGATGTTTGCCGATCTCTGCCATGCTTCGTAACCGAGTTGATTAAAAGTCGTGAACGAATCAATTTGAAACGAGACGTTGGCAAAAAAAAAGAGTGAATTGCAAAATATCAAATGGCTTACTCTTATCGGCATTAATCCAGAAAGTTGCATTTCTAGTTGGTTCTTGATAATTAATCTAACTAGCTCGAGTGTCATACTACACTTGAATTAAGGCCATGTCGAGAATTTCAAAAGACTAGATCCACATGACAGGACTCACGAGTAAGATTTTTATAAAGTTAGCCATATCATACTGGAGAATAGAGCCAACAACTTTTGGATATTGATATTCGTGGTTCATTCAACTGGCATTATTGAATGGGTTTGAATTTTTTTTGTTGGGAAATTATTTCAATACAGATATGACTGTCAATAGTTTGCCGAACCTTAAAAACACTATCGAATACTATGGTAATCGATCATATCATCCATCTCCATTAGAGATATAGACAGTTCCCAGATTTGACTCGATGTAATTGAATCTCATTTTCTTCATAAAGTATCAAATCAAACATTTTCATTACTTTTATTTCCAATAAACTGAAAAAGGTCGGAGAAAATTATCAGAAATGAATATAGAACGGTTCATTTGTCACATATGCTCGATAAATACAGTCTCTATTGATCATATATATACGTCGGTTATGCATTGAAGAAGTGAGAACGAGAAAATTAATGGGATTACCCCGTGCACACGACCGATGGTTCGCAATTCGCGAAGCTTGCATTTGGAAGCATTGAAAAATTCATGGAACACGTCAGCGAAAATGAAAATCGTTTGGAAAAAAGCGACGGGGAGAAATTTCTGATGGATATCCCCATTAAGTTTCATGCATTGGAGAGAAAACTAATCGGATCGCGATGGCAAATTTTAAGGGCTGCTTTTAATGCCGGAGCGTCAATTACTCGAGCCGTTTGACGAGGCAAAAATCGTACACGCTTCGCTACTCTAATGATAAACGAAAATAAAAATTTACATCCATTGAGTGGGCCGCGAACGTAAGAATCATTGGGTTTAAACTTGAACAAACCAAACGCCATTTACTTTTTTAATATCCAATTTATCATCACCTGATTCGGCTCTCAAATTTGCAGCGTTCAATTCTCAATCTAATTAACTACTCTGAATAATATGTCTCGTTATATCAAAATAACTCAGCTGAATCAGCTTTGATTACTCTTTACACGTGGTTCATAAAAAGCATGTGATATACGATGTTTGAGAGCCAATCCAATTAGTTACGGGTGCAGGCAAAATTGAAAACTCCATATGTTAATTTATACGACGTTTCGCCAGCAAAGCTTTATTCGCAGCTCACCGGCTGCTGATTTATATCGCAACAACAAAACCAGCAAGTAAATAATGCAAATTCTCTACGAACTACATCGACGAAAGTCACAGTCATTTCTCACGAGTTATTTAAATTTATAAGGCGATTTACATTGTGACATTCGGAAGTGGAAGCAACGACTTTCACTGACACTGTCAAACATATACGTATACTAGAGACTAGTGCTGAAAGCCGTTATATACCGTCAACAGCGTCGGCGTTTATTTTGAAAAATGTTATTGAGCTTCTTAGACCTGTGACTTGTGTGTCCTTCCTATTACGAGTGTGTTTGTGCATATTAATGTGAAGCATTTCCGAAATAAGTCGTTTTTCATACTTCTTTTCGTGGTCCAAAATTCTAATATTATTCTTTAAAGTACGAAGTACTTATTGGTAATTGATTGGTTTTTTATTTATTTTCGATGGTTTGTAATTCAGTCCTTTAATTTACTTATTGTTTCACAATTGTGACACGCACAATAATAATCTCAGATAACTTCAGAACTTCACTACTACACTAGATTCATTTGCTTTGTCTTATCCTTACCATGGATAGTCACTATTATGTATTATTTATTTGGTATTCTTGCTGTTGTGATAAAAAGCAGCAGCCTGTTGAGTCGCCAAAATTAATACATAGCGTTTTCATTCTTGATCTCCGTGTCCCTCCTTGGATTGGCTCTCAAACAACGTATCTCGCCGCACCGAGACTCGCGTGAAACTTTTTCTATCGGGAGAAAACAAACCGCCAGTTTCACGTGAACGCGTTGGCGAAGAGAGGCAAAGTCGAGTAGGAAGCGTTTAATAATGCACAGTGTCGCGAGTGTCGCAGGTGTAAGCACGTGCAGGCGCAGGTGGCGGAGTAGCGCGACATTTCCGACTCACCTGTGCACGCATCCCGTCTTTTCCCACGGCCTTGCTCAACGACTTTGCTATTTCACGTATATGTTTATGTGTCCGATGAATATCAAGCATTCATGATTTAAAGATCCAACATTGTCAAATTGTCAAGTACACGGCTAAAACGATTCTTTCATACGACGATGAAATTCTACTCGATTTGAGATGCGACAAGTTCAACGTGCGACTAAAGTGCTCGAATTAAGATTTGTGACTTTGTTTTTGGATTAAGTATTTATTGTACTGAATTTCTGTACAACTGAAGTACTTGAATCAGTAACTATCATTTAATTGTTAGATTATTCTTTATTATATTTAATTTTGACAAATATTTGAGAGATAAGACTTTGACAAAATGAATGAAAAATTTAATTTCAAAATTTCTGAAATGGGTTAAACTGCGGGCTGCGTTCTGTAATAAACTCGTGATTACAACTTCAATGGAATATATCTGGTTTAGTAATAGTTTATTTTAGATGAATTGCGTTAAGAAAATTCAAGGATATCTTAGACGTGATGTATAATACATAATTCTACAACTCATTACTGTACCTAAATTAATTATGATCCAATTCAATGTACAAAAAATTGTTAGCATCTTGTCTTCTCTTATCTAATGGATCGAAGAAGGCATACAAGACATAACAGGAATTCCTGGCAACGTTGTACAAAATTATGAAGCAATGATATATACATATCCAATGTAAAAACCAATAAAGAAATTCAATATAATATAATAAGTCGGACATTGTCTCGAATGACAGACACTGACATTCATACGATGTTCAATGTAGTGACTAAATGAGTTTCTAATTTTAAAATTGCAATTTAAATTCCAGTACGAGTGAATCTTGGAAAAATTAGATAAATTTATTACTTTATGTAATGTTCACTAACTTGAGTACAAATACGTACTAAAACTAAAGAAATTCGTTTTTTTTTAACTTTTTCCAAGTACAATAAATTTTGAGCACTGCAACATTTTAGAGAAATCGTTTTTGCTGGGTGTATATAATACCCATTCAAATAAACCAGAGAAACTGTGAACCACAATATCCGAAATGAGGCATATTGACGTGATTTGACGTATCAAATTCAACCAAGATCTTTCAGAGCACTTTTAATACTTCGATCTTATGCCCCGGCACATTTTCAACATCTGTTTTGTTCCGTGTTCACTATACACACCTGCATACGTTGGGAGGACACTTTCTAAGGCCTTTTCCACTCACACGAAATAAAGGACTGATCGAATGATAAAATGTTCACTAATAGAAAATATGTCAAAAATGATTATTTACTAGAAAATTTTACGTTAATGGGCATTTTGAGTACTAGAAAAAGATTGGACTGAGAAACCTCGATAGTGACTGATATTAACCGCAGGAATCTGAATTATTATTACGAAACATACACTGCGAAAACGATTCTTTAATTCAAGTACACATTGCAATTGGATTAGAACAAATTTTACTGAATTTTCTGAAATGAAGTTGTAACATGTACTCGAATTAGATAATTGTTCTTACAGTGTATAAATACATGAAAAAAGTGAAGATAATTCTTTAAAGGTTTCAATGAACTCCTGAGCCAGTAGATCTTTGATATCCATAAGAATATTTATAAAATTATAACGAGAGTTCAATTCTCGTCGTTGGATTAATGATAAAAATATTCCGGAACCAACATACGAATGGAGGCTGTGCATTGTGTTTCAGCTGGTGCTGCAGTCGGCGGGAGCTGGTCCCAGTGTTCTCCAGCAGCTGTGTACTCTGCCGTTCCCGTACTACGGCGACCCCAAACTCGCATCTTTCACCCTCCCGACACTGTTGGCCGCGACCCATGAAAATCCAAAGGCTGTGGCGGTTTTATCCTGTGAGATGTCCTATCAGGTGAGATTTTTCCCTATTATTTTTCCCAATATCCAAAGTCGTCCGTTGTAAAACCAAAATCACGAAATTGTCAAATTTTTTCTCAGAGTTATTCTATCAAAATCGTCATAATGGCCCTCTGTCGCTTGATTACTAAGAGAAATAGTTATCTTTACAATACGATTTTACTCCGTGTAGTCATAGCCAACTTGTACCAACATTTATGGCAAAATTTTGCTAGTCAGAAAAATCGCACTGCCGTTGAGAGTAACCTCGTCTTACGCTGCCCTGAATTTCTCCTTGTCCTGTTTCGTTACTGCCCACAATTTGCATATATGACTACCGGGAGGATCATTTTTCTGTGTATACGCTAACTTTGATATTTCGATTTTATATTTCATTTCGTTCGAAGTGATTTGAATTCTCTTATACGACATATATATGTTTAAACTTGCCGTGTTTTACTCATGTACCTCTGTTCTTAATTCTTTCCTTCGAGTATCCTTCGCGCTTCTCCCTTTATCCTCTCGCATTCTACTTGTTTCTATCTTAATACGCATACCTCGCTGTATATAGAGACACTTTGAAAACTTGAATGTGGGAACATTGAAACCAAAAATACTACAATTGGCTGGCCTCACCAGATACAGTCGTTGTTTCGTTGTGCTCTTGTTTACTTGTTTTGAGATCGGATCCATAAAATATTTTTCCCTTTGCTTGTATTTGCAGCTACTCGAAGAATACCGAGATTCGGAGCAAGGCAAACTCAACCCCCTGGTAAGGTTGCTGAAAACTTCTACTGCGTCGTTGTGTTGATAGCCTCTGAATCCAGATTTAGCATCGAATCCGGCCATGAATAGTGACTCAAAAATCACTTGGACTGTTTCGATACCTGCGGAAAAGGTTTTCGTTCTTTGTTGATTTTTTTTTCATAACGATTTGAAGGAAAATATCATTTATTTTTGAAATTATATCACAGTGTTCTGGATTTCATTCAATACATATTCTAAATGTCAATTTATTTTTACCAAACTGACATTCAGATTGTCTTTAATTTTCAGGCTCGTTTTTCTTGTTTCTGTTAACGTTGTGCAGTGTCAGATAATTTTGTTTAATCGATCGACTTTTTACTATAAATATAAATGAAGCTAATTTCTAGATTACGTAATACTTTCGATAGAATAAATAATAATCATTTGATATTTAATCATATCGGTGCAGAATCCTTGAAAAGGATCAATTGGCTTCCAGAATCGGTCGAGAAAAAATGAAGAACTGCGGTGTTCTTGGCGCAGTTTTTCCGCACTTACTAATTTGTTTGTTTCTTTGTTTGTATTGTAAATTTATTGCATTAGCGAGGCTCAGTATATATTATTCATTGTTTGTCTAACAAATTTAGTTTCTATTATTAATAAAATTGGCGTGTGTACTAAATATACAAAACTCTTCGTTGCTGCGAAAACTCAGGTACTCTTATATTAAAAACAATTGAGTCGAAGTTAAGGGATACTTAATTTACACTCACGGTGCTATAGATTTGCGTGAGCTTACAGTAACTGTTGTTCGGTAGTACCTTATTTATTCGAATATAATCAATTGTAAATTACGATTCAGTTGATTCAATTAATGTTTTTTCCCAACGCAACTCTCGCTTCTAGTGATTGATTATGTTTTTATAACTCTCGATCAAAGAACATCCAAAATTTTAGAGCAGTTTTAAATATCGAATTATACGGGGGTCAACGTATAGTGTGCAATGCCCTGCCAATGCAAACATAGTAGTGTAAATAGCAAACTTTGGATCGGCTATTTTCTCGTCAAAATCTGGAGTAGTCGTAGATATTTTTACTATATATCTCTACCCTAGTTAAGTCAAATAAATCAAATGAATTTGCTGTGAATAAGCATTTTGATTTATAACCGTACTGTCGTTGTTCAAGTTGAGTTCATGTCTTCTCATTGTTGAATAGTATATTATGCACCTGAGCGAGGTTAGGCGATTTCGGCACGCAAAACGTTTGCGACCCGAGCGTAGCGAAGGTGGCAGGTTTGCGCGTGCCGAAATAGCCTAGATGAGCGAGGTGCATATACTATTTTTCGTACCCCGCGGCAGAAAAGTGCCATTCTTTGCGAACGCCAGGGAGCAAAATTGACACTTTTCTCCCGCTGGGACGAAAATGAAAATAACTGCATTTCTATATTCGGATCGGCCTATACGAATAATTCTTTTTGAGACTTTATAGTTTTCTATAATAACACCTTTTGAAAAATCTTAGCATGGTCATGTGTTCATTTGATCGTATAGAACTTATTGAAAATAAAATTGTATGTTGTTTTTCAAATTTCTCGAAAAGCAATCAATCGAAAATAATCACAAAATAATATAAATAGCAATAACTAATGAAATTTGTGAAGTTTTTTCTTCCATATCACTCATTATTCTCTTAGAATAAGATATACTCTCGGAAAATACCACTAGTCTTTATATTTCTAATGAAGAAACATTCACACAGTCAACTCTGTAGAGTTGTTAACACCAAATTTACCATGGTTATCATTGAATATAATTTAGTCTATTACACAATTGAACGTTATAACGTTTCGGTGCGAGAAACTTTGTAGCCCGAAAAACACTGCTGCTCCCTGGTCGCAAATTCGCGTGTGCGAAAAACGTCTGGTGAGCAAAAAATTGATAAATAACGTGTTTTTATCACGCGTTTTACGCGCAAAGTGGATAATAGGTTGCATCGCGGATAGTATTGCAATGCTTGGCGTTTTACTTTAAGAGAAACTACATAATGATTATTGTCTAACTCATACACCGCATGAATGTGATGAATCAGAAAAATTTTCATACGAATAAATTGTTGTGACTGGTGGTGAGCGTGTGAATTCAGCTAACGAAAACAGTTTTATTAAGTAGTAACCAATGGTTGAATATTAATATAATTACCAGATAACTGTATTTTTATACGGCTTGTAGGTTACATTAGAAGTTCTAATATACAGAATCTATTCATGTACCATAGAGAAAATAGTGAAACAATTAACTCACGAATACAGAGTAGTTAGATAGAATAATTTACTAATTACATGATAACAATTATGTACTACCAACGATATGTTAATATATTTGTACGAAAAAATAAATTATTTTTTAAATTGCAATGAATTGTTTAATACACTATTTCCAAGTACCATCGAATGAACTTACCTCAAGTCAAGTTCGATCGTAAGTATATGAACTGAACCTCGTCCAAAGAGATCAGTTTGTAGTTCGACCTCTCAAATGTTTCATGCCAGCACCGTTTCTAAAACAAAATTCTAATAATCACCGACGTCCCTCAATATTTGTTTTTACTTTTTATTATATTGAATTTTATAAATAATTATCCCATTCTACTGTCCAGATGTTGGACCCGGTTGGTAGTCCAACGGGTTCTGGAAATTTTCGGAATAACTTATTAAAATCTCTTTACAAAAGCATATTGCTACCAAGTAAAACATTTCTATGGATTGATATATTTTCTCAGACTTAGACGATTCTTTGCGTAGATAGGAATTATTACAAGTGTAATAATAAGGATAACGGTTCATTCATTGATTATCGACAAGTAAAATAATAGCAATGATGTGATTTTATTTGGCGATAAGTAATTACATGTATATGTTGCGCTTGTAAATTACACAATTTACGAAAAAGTATTGGACAACTGTGTGATGGATATGTACAAATATAATACTTTTTTCAATTACGCTTTCATCAAGTTTCTACGCAAAAGTGCATTGCAATAGTTCACACGAATTTCGCTGACTTTCAATGGATGAATTGATATTCATGCCTATTGCATACGATAATCAGCGTAAATTACGATACTGAAATTTACATTCGCAAATGTCTCAATTGAAACTTTCTATCGAAATGAACAGGTTCCTCGTTCAAGGAATTACGTTCGTCCCTTATAGATCGCCAATTGAAATCAGCGTTTTATCAATCCATTCACGGTAATCAGATACTCTCGTGTAGACTCCTGGCCTGTCCGGCCGTGCGCATTCAAAGCCGCTTTGCATAATCCCGACCAGAACACGATTTAATAGAAGCTGACCGCCTGCACCACCCTGGCAAACTTCTCTGTCCGACGGAGCAGCGCAAATATGTTTGCTGGGGCTAGTACATTCGACGATTCTCAAATGGGATCTTCTCAGGTGATTCGTACGGTACCAACCAGTGACGGTTGCTAGTGTACCTGGGGCTAAGACCTGATTCTTTTCCGCCAAATTAACTGGTACTAGGTTTATGTTGAAATCAAAACGTGGCGACACTATTATTAGATACATATTGTCGGAACTGCTGTTGTCGTGAATATAGTTTCTGATCACAGCAACGACCTTGTGTTCTGAGCCTCCAGCGTCTAGTGTGGCGCTGCCTACTCTGATGGTCAATTGTGTCATTGGGTCGCCGGGAGGTAAATTGCATACGGCCAGGACTGCCCTCCTAGATACTATGGTTCCAACACTGAAGTACGTGTTATTCCAATGTAACGATGCGATCGATGGGTTATGACGTCTACTGCTGACCTCGCCTATATCGGCATCAATGGCTTCGAATTCGATAATATTTTGCTGGATCCAATTACTGTGGTGAGCAACATTAACGTAAAATCCTTTGTATGAGGACCATTTGCATCCGGTAACTGTTGGCACAATCCCGATCTGAACACCATTTGCAATGAGTGGACTGCCGGAGTCGAGCCGACAATCCTTTTCTGCACTCAAGTAATTCAACAGACCAGCGCATATGATTCCATTTGGAATGTTCTCTGGGCATTTGTTGACCATCACCTTGGCATCCCTCAGGTTGTTCGTTACACCCCAACCGGAAATGCTTGCATGCTTATTCGGAGACGCGACATCCGATTGTTTGGCTAGGACGATTTTCTCCACATTCTTACCAAACACAATGGGTGGCGCAACTTTAACCAATGCTACATCGATTTCCTCGTCGTGATAGTTGTAGTAACTATCGTGACTCCTCACGGCAACGACTTGGTGTACCGAGCCACCAGCATAGGCCGAGGGGCTGCTTACACGGACGGTCAATCTGCCTCTCACTAATCTGTCTACGCAGGCAGCTGTAGTCAAGATGATCGTCTCGGAGATTATGCTACCACTGCAGGAGTGCGTATGATTTCGCTGTATCGAAGCGAGCCATGGATGGGTATGGGATTCACGGATCACCTCTGCATCGATCTGGATGCTGCTTAATTTATCAATTTTCTTGGCGATCCAATCAAGGTAATGAGAAACGTTAGTGTAGATTTCTCGATACGCAGACCATTTGCATTTAGATTTCTCGGGTACTATTCCAACCTGAACACCATTGGCAACGAGTGGGGCACCGGGATCGATCCGGCAATCCTTGTCCTTGGTAAAGTAAGCCAACAAACCGGCGCAGATGTGTCCTTGTGTCGTAGGGTTATTCCGTGTGCATTTGCCAATGCGCAACTTGGTGTCCTTCAGCTCGTTCACCCAACCCCAACCAGAGACGCTAGCCTCTGTCCCCGGTTCAACTATACCAGCACCACTGGGCAGTTTGATTGCACGTACGTTGCTGTTGAACTGGAAGGCCGGTGACACTTTTAGCAGGGCTATATCATCATTTAAACGAGGATGGACGTCGTTATAGTTCTCGTGTAGTTCTACAGCAATGACCGTGGCCTTTGAGCCTCCAGCATAGAGTGATGAACTGCCTACGCGTGCGGTTAAGTTACTCAGAGAACTCCTGGCAACGCAAGACGCTGCGGTCAGAATTATGCTCTCGGATATAATGCTACCAGTGCACAAATGGTGATCATTCCAATGTATCGAAGCGAGCGATGTGTGATTGGGACTTAGGGTTTCAACAATTTCGCTGAACTGGCTCGAATTGCCGGTCTCGCTTGAATCTCTGGTCTGGCTTGCATCGCTGGCCTGGATTGATCCACTGGTCTGGGATATGTCACTGGTCTGCGGTACGTCACTGGTTTGCGGTACGCCACTGGTCTGGGTTACGTCACTGGTTTGGGCTACGTCACTGGTCTGGCTTGCATCGCTAGTTCCACTGAAATCGCTGGCCTGGATTGAGCCAGTGGTCTGGGGTACACTACTGGTCTGGGCAACGTTGTTGGTCTGGCTTGCGTCGCCAGTCTGGGTTACGTCGCTGGTCTGGCTTGTATCACTAGTTCCGCTAAAATCGCTGGCCTGGATTGAGCCAGTGGTCTGGGGTACACTACTGGTCTGGGCAACGTTGCTGGTCTGGCTTGCGTCGCCAGTCTGGGTTACGTCACTGGTCTGGGCAACGTTGCTGGCCTGGCTTGCATCACCAGTCCCCCTGAAATCGCTGGCCTGGATTGAGCCACTGTTCTGTGGGACGTTGCTGGTCTGGCTTGGGTCGACAGCCTGGCTTGGATCGCTGGTCTGGGGTACGTCACTGGTCTGGGGTACGTCACTGGTCTGGGGTACATCACTGGTCTGGGGTACGTCACTGGTCTGGGGTACACTACTGGTCTGGGCAACGTTGCTGGTCTGGCTTGCATCACCAGTCTCGCTGAAATCGATGGCCTGGATTGAGCCACTGATCTCTGGGACGTTGCTGGTCTGGCTTGGGTCAACAGTCTGGCTTGATTCGCTAGTCTGGGTTACGTCGCTGGCCTGTGTCACACTACTGGTCTGGGCTGGGTCGCTGGTCTGGTTCGTGTCGCCGGTCTCACTTAAATTGCTGGTCTGGCTCAAGTCTTCTGAAAATCACATCATATAGCTATTTAACATCTTATTTTAGGGGAAATTATACAAAATGTTTCTCAAAAATACGCTTCCATGTAAACAACTAAAAGAAAGAAAAAAGTTTCCGTCATCCGAATCTCGTAGTTGTTTTTCGTAAATGCGTAAATCCTATAATCATCGTTTACAATAAAGTAACCAGGACTTAATGTGCATGGAAAAAGTGTGCGTTTTCTGTAAAATCTTGGGTTGCGTTTTTCCATAGGGTTTATGTCTGAATCAAACATTTCCAGGATTCCTGAATTTTATGCCAGTATGATATGAATTGTCAACAGAAATAAATATTTTTTATTATAAGTCTCAGAATAGTGCCAAAAAATAAATACTCTTTTATTTGCAATTCTAGTGTAATGACTACATTCATGCATGTTCGCGTGACTTATTCGGACGATTTTTGACAACTAATCTTGTATTGTATATTTCTACACTGCATCAATACTTATTTTTCGAAAGTACTTTATTGATAAGAAGAATATAAGATCGCTTCCATTTAAGAGAATCATGCAATACGTCGTCTATCTATCATTCTAAACCAAATTTCCTCATTCAAAATAATTATCATTTCACAACTGATCAAATTATGGTTATCGTTTCCAAATACTTATCAATTTATTTCAGCACATCCATATTCGGTACCTACATTTATGCTTCATAACTGTATTAATTTTAATTTCTGTGAATGAAATTTGATTATTGACCACAACCTTGACCTATTCCTTCTTTACTACTCTTACGTGGTTAGGTCTAAGCCAATAAAATCGCATTTTAACTAGGTTCACTTGACGTTCCATCACTTTTCAAACAAGGATATGGATGAGAAACGAAACTTATTTTTTTTTAACTTTTACATTAGATCCATGCCAAATTATTCGATTCCCGATCGTTCTCCGATTAATATAAAAAAATGTACTAATTTCAGCAAAAAAAGCAAAAAAAGTACTTTCCAAGATTTTCAGAAAACCGCAGACTAGTTTCTAGACAAGTATGTGCGTAATTACAGATTTGTTGAGTTTATGAGATTGCTAAAGTAGCGTCTTTACCTTTATCGATAGATTGTGAGACATGAAGGTATACGAACTTGAACAAACCAAAGTAAAAATAGTACTATGCAAATTTAATTAAGAAATGGATTTATTCTCCTTGTTACCGTTTGAAACTAATTCAAGAACTGTTTTTTATTTTTCTTCAAAACATATATTTGCATGAGTTCGATAGCACCTATCTAGTGGACAAACCTGAGGTACACCCCAAAAGTCACAAAATTCTAATTCATACGGTTAATTCTATCAGCATTTTCAGGAACAATTGCAATTCGTAGTTGATTCTTAATAATCAATCTAACTTTCTCTAGTGTCTCAAGACCATTCCCATATCCAGATTTTTCAAAAACTTTTTCCTCTTCAGTATAATAATATGGTAAATTTTTATTTGTTCTCGTAAATGTTTATGAATTATCCTTAAAAAATACTTATTCAAAGAAGAAACTCACCCTGGCCATTACTGCGACCTACAGCCAAAGCCAATAGGCAAGCGAATATCAATGGAGCAGCCCTCATCTGGAAAAAACAAAATTATTTACTCGTACTGCATGTAACGAAACCGCGAGAAGTATTTCATGAAAAATCAAATTAGTATGAAAATCAGTATGTTCTCAGAGAACTATCAAGTATTCCGTTAGAAAATACAATTTCTTCGACTGTTCAAAGTCAGAGGCAGAAATGTGTTATTATAGATGCGTAAAAATCAAAGATGTATATATTTTATCCCGTACGTATAACCGATGTAACACGTCTCATTCCATACATGAAAATTTTAATAATCTCGTTGATGAAAAAATCGACTGATTGCAACTTGATGATGAGATTGGAATTTTACCTTCGTCCTCTTGACGGGAGCAGCTTGCTCCTGATGAATGGCACTGCTAGTTCTAATGCACGATACCGATACTATCAGTATTTATACTTTTTTGATTTGTCGTATCAACGAGAAAGGTGTCGATTACGTATTAACAAACAAAAAAAATAATATATTTCCGACAGTGTAGCGAGAGACTAATGATCTAGCATGAAGTTTGAACAGGTGTATTCTCAATGTGACCTATGGCATAATCTATTGATTTTCATAGTGATACGAAGTTTTGGCACGTGGTTCCTCGAGTGCGGGAGGATTTTATTCCGATGGATCTACTATGCATATTCGTGCGTAATCTTAACGTTTTGGCGTGGATAGAATCTTTCTTTCAACGGCTATTCTCGTTATCTTACTTTGGATATTTTTGAAACTTTGTCTCGAGGACAATCGGCTGTATGTAGCTCTAATCTAGTACATTCGTGCATCAAACTCGCTTGGATTCATGCGAAGCTTCCCTCGGCCATTGAATCTTTCCGACATATCACACTGTCAATTCAGTTGGCAGCGATTTTATTTTTGAACTACTCTTGATTTGTTCAACTGTCAGAAACACATTACATTTGTCACGCTCAATGACCACACTCTTGCATCAGATACGTCCATTAACCTCTATCAATTGATAGAGCGAATTTCCCATCGAAGAATTGCTATCTAGGAGTGCTGGGATCAACTTCGGATCGCAAATGTCGCGGTCAAACTTCAATTTTCCAACCTCTCCGA
Organism: Aphelinus atriplicis; assembly: GCA_020882685.1. Taxonomy (NCBI): domain Eukaryota; kingdom Metazoa; phylum Arthropoda; class Insecta; order Hymenoptera; family Aphelinidae; genus Aphelinus; species Aphelinus atriplicis. Next base: position 51,719,685 of record CM037073.1, read on the forward strand.
TTTCCGAGAACATCCTGTCGATGCACAGTAATGTATCGAATCCTATACGTATAAAAAGAATATTTCATAATCTCAGGGCTAAGAAAAGCACATTTGTCGGGAGTTTTGCTGAGCTCACTACGCAAGTAATAAACTTACGTTCAACCTATCCCCGGCAAGTCCGAAATCCTTGTGGATTATTGCGTATTTTTTTTTCAAAAAATCCAAATATATTGGTCCAAAGTCGTCCCGTGTAAAAAAAAGTCTGGCAGAAGTCTGGCAGAAGTCTGGCACTAGAAGTCTGGCCATAGTCTTGCAATAGTCTGGCGTAGTCCACTACGCCAGACTTTTTTTTGTTCGCCAAATATTATGCCAGACATTATGCCAGACTTTTTAATGTGTATTAAAAAAGTCTGGCAAATAGGAGCCCAGACTTTACGCCAGACTCTATTCCAGAGTTCATAAGGATAAGCAATACCTGATGCGAACTTAGTGAAAGAGTCGAGGTAACTTGATGATCTTCTAATATTCACCGATTTATCCAATCGGAATCTTGTTCCATCGTTGGTAGAGCAGAGGATCTCTGGAAATGAAAATAAAATACACAAAGTATCGCTGCATAGGTTATAATATTGTTAATGTGGAAAGTTGAATAATAATAATAATAATAAAATAATTTCACTTATCTGAAGTACTGGCGTTTCTCCGATAGTCACTGCGACGATCATATATTCATTGTTCTTGAGTGACGATATCTTTATTGCACATTTTGCTTTCTTAAAGAGAAAGCTTTGTAATGGGGCAAAAATCGATCCACCGAATCAGACCTCGGGACCTCGATTTTCGTGATCTACGGGTCGAAAAACATGGAAATCCAAAAGTGTCTGTATGTATGTATGTGTGTGTGTGTGTGTGTGTGTGTGTGTGTGTGTGTGTGTGTGTGTGTGCGTCCCGTTTTTTTTTCGTCCACGATAACTCTCGAAGGAATGGTCCGATCGTCCTGAAATTTTGCACACAGGTTAATCGCGGCAAAATCTCGGGCGAGTTCAATTTTCAGCGAAATCCGTTGTTTATTTCCTTAGCAACCGTTGTTAAGGTGTCTATTTTTTCGTTTCTTTCGTCCACGATAACTCCCGAAGGAATGATCCGATCGTCTTGAAATTTTGCACACCGGTTAGTTGTGACAAGATCTAGTCCGAGTTAAATTTTCAGCAAAATCCGTTGGTTATTTCCCTAGCAACCGTTCCTAACGTGTTTTCTCACAAATCCTTATGAGTGCTCATTGGGGCAAGCCGGAAAATCAGTTTTAAGTCACACTCGATGGCCAAGGACACTGAATTGTTGTATTTGCTCCATAGCAACGGTTGTTTACCTCCCTAGCAACAGTTACGAAGGTTGGAAATCATTAATTTATGACCCATTTCCATCATTTTCGACGGCAAAGGACACAAAATCTTCCCAATTAGCTCCTTAGCAACCGTTGTTTACCGCCCTAGCAACCGTTGCTAAGGGAACGAAAAATTCATGTAAGTTTCGTTTCCAGTATTTTCAACGTGCTATAGATAAAATTGGGAAAATTTGGTGTCTTTTGCCGTCGAAAATGATCAAAATAGATTTTGAATTGATCATTTCCAACCTCAGCCGCCGAAAATGATCAAAATGAGTCTTCAAGTTTGCTAAATACAGACTTAAGGGCAGGATGGATCGATTTTAACCACCATTAAACCGTATGACAGTCACAAGATGAATTGATCGAAAAATTAAGCAGGTCCAAATGTCTCGCATCGTGTATAACCTAGAACCGTTTGCTTTGTTGCATTTGATCAAATAATAAGAGAGCCCGGGCAGACATCAACAGTCGCGACAAAGTTTGGTCAATTGAAAAAGAACGACACTTTACACAGTCACGAAGATACGAATTGAACTGATTAAATAATATTTTTGTAATTTTTGAAAAATAAATGATAGTATCTACGCTAGTGGAATGGTGAAAATACAGGTTTGGGATGCGTTTGTGGGTGATGTTGAAGCCTCTTTGAGAAAGCATACTGCTAAGGCACTTGGCAGCGGTTTTTTAATTAGAAAAATTAAGCGAGGCTCGTTGCTATTGATAATGTTGAATCAAATGAATGTAACTGATGAGCTAGCTTCACATTGAATAGTTGGTCGCTTAATAGTGACTATATTATCGTCCCAGTAACACTCTAAGAAACGCCAATACATCAGATAAGTGAAATTATTTTATTATTATAAAATTTTCCACATTAACAATATTATAACCTCTGAAGCGATACTTTGTGTATTTCATTTTCATTTCCAGATCCTCTACTTCACCAACGATGGAACAGGCTTCCGATTGGATGAATCGGTGAATATCACAAACTCATTAAGCTACCTATAGCCTCTTCCACGAAGCTCCCATCAGGTATAGCTTATCCCTATAAAGTCTAGAATAAAGTCTGGCGTAAAGTCTGGGCTCCTGTTTTGTCAGACTTTTTCAGTACGCATTAAAAAGTCTGGCATAAAGTATGGCAAAAGGTCTGGGATAAATTCTGGAGTTGAGCAAGACTTTTTCGATAGACATAAATAGTCTGGCATAATGTCTGGCATAATATCTGGCGAACTTTCGTGGACAAAAAAAAGTCTGGCATATTGGACTACGCCAGACTATTGCAAGACTATGGCCAGACTTCTAGTGCCAGACTTCTGCCAGACTTTTTTTTTTACACGGGGTCGAGAGTCGTTTTTCGTGAGATGAGATTTTTTGCAAGACTTGGCCCTTCCAAAGTTAACAGTTTTTTAACGTTACGGAATTACAGTTCTTCATGAAATCGAACATAAGTTAATTAATTGCATGGTGAGCTCAGGAAAATCTTTGTGAAACGTGCATTTCTTTGCCGAGAGATTTTGGGATATGTGCTTTTCTCCACGAGGATATTGTCGTCCAGAGATTTGAATGTGCTTTTTCACCTGAGTCACTTCACGCGGCGATCAGCCTTTCGATTTGCTTAGCAATTTTTTTGTAGACTTCTTTCAGTTTAATTTGAAGCCTATATTTTCTCGAAATTTGTGGCTCTCATTTTAAGCCATAGATCGAGGTTTTTGTGAATTTTTATTGTTGAATCAGAGACTCAAAAAAATATATCAACCGTAATATCACGATCAGAATTATTACAGAATTTAGGAAAAGTAGATTTTTTCTCATAATTTGAGAGTTAAGCGTGAAAAAATTGCGCGTAATATTCAGTTCCAATTGGACATTTTCCACGTTTTACACTCAAATTATACAAAAAAAAATTTAATTATACCAGGACAACTTTAATTTTCATTTCCTTTTCTCGAAACTACATTTCTCCATAGCAATCGGTATTTAAGTCTCTCGTGTTTTAAAGAAGATTGGGTTGAAAAGGAGATGCACTATCTGTTGTGAGGAATTCGAGAGTGATTATTGAGGTGTACTCATAAGAGAGGTTGAACTTTCAATTAATATCAGTTTACTATAAAATAACATCGTATACTGCAAAAGTGAGTTACAGACAAAATACCGGAGGTCCCGGAAAACAAGCTTACGATCTACTCAGCGCGAGAACCTCGGTAGAACTGAACTATCCCCGCGTCGGGTAGCGGATGGCGAAAGATATGTTTATGATCGACACCGCCGATCATACGCATCCTGATATCTTTCTCCCATTACTCCTCACACTTACTTATAATCGAAAATCTAGCAACCGATGCGAAGGGAATAAAAAGTGAGTTGAAGTTCATTTCTAGTATTTTTAGAGATACACGACACCGTATCTTCGTATTTCCCATAGCAACCGTTGTTTACATCTCTATCAACTATTGGTGTATCAGGTAGTTTGTGAAATCAGTTCTCATCAGTTCAAAGTCCATTTGTCCAAAATCTGTATTTCTCCAAAATAACGGTAGTATACTTCCCAAGTCCTTTTACAAAAAGATTCTTTGAAGAAGCCTATTCATGTCATATTATGTAATTCTGTGAACAAGTACAATGAAATACTATTACAACTTTTTCAATATTTATAGTACGAAATGTACTATTTTTTTGTAATTTATCTGTTTTTCTCTTATACTTCTGTAAACTCCGTTAATATGTAGTGAACTCCGTCAAGTTGATGTATTAATGATCGATCGTTTCAAGTCGTAATCAAGCTCAAATTTCACAGAATAGGCATCATACACTTGGTACGAAAGCTGATGGTAGAAAAAAATGATAAATTTCTAAGCATTCGCCCACAAAAAATTTGTGAAAAATGACCGTATACATTTTATGCATCGCGTCGATGGATGCAATATCAGCCGTTGGCCCCGCGATCAGCAACAAAGTAAAATACGTCAGTACAGAGCTGAAGCGGACGCGTAAACACGTGCGCCTCTTGTGCATGTAATGTCGTGGCATCATAAATTGGCCGGATGCTTTCCGAGATGCTTTTTCGGAAGGGAGAGCCGAGCCGTCCGCGCCCAATATTCTAAAAGCTAAAATAAGACTAAAGGTCTAACTTGTTTATATCGCTCCGGCGTGTGTATGTGCTCGAATTATTTTAGTTTCTCGCTCTCGGCTTGTTTTGATCTTGCTCCGACGACGAGGTCGTGTCCTGCGGAATCAGAGAATCTCGCGTGTCTTTCACGCGGAAGCCGCACGATGGAATACCACTCCGAAATGTCCGCGGGGCAACGCGGATTTGGTCTTAATCTCGGAAATATATAGACGAAAAGTATCCGAATTTTCTTGAACTCGCCCCGCCGAGAACTTTCTGCGATTTCTGCGAGTTTCTTTTCAGTTTTCTCGACATTATTTCAATCTTCCTGACCTTGGAGTTTTTTTTGCTGTTGCGAAGAGGTTATGTTGTAAATGGCGGATGCCGCTGAGATATGACGTTCCTTCTGTATGCAGTAATCAGATAATCAAATCCCAAGCATCATTGTCTTCCAGCAAAAGTTTTCAATTTCTCGACGAAATATTCGACCCTTCGAATATTGATCCAAATTCATTGTCTCGCTTGAACAGAGTAAAATATGAAACAAATTAACAAGAGAAATTTCGATTCCAGGCGAGAACTGTGACAAATTAATGTCTTGGGAGCGTTGGACCCTAGGGATACAGATATAGCCTATTATCGAATCAAACAACTATGAAAGAAAGTTCGATCCGGATTGGTGACCCGAATCCCATGCGGTCTTCTCAGAGCAAACCATCCACAAATTCTAAAACCTCACTTGGAGATTTTTCACCTTCGCTCATTGATTCGTCATTGAATTTTCAGCTATTGTTCTTCAATTGGCAGTAGCATTATTATTATCATACTCTTCTGTATCTTCTCACACCGAGAAAAATCGACTTTGACGGGATAAATTATATAGTTCAATTGACCACATTTATAGTGGTATTGACTGAATTATCGCCGAGAGAACTGAAGATGGATATAAATTCTCCATACATCTATAGTTGTTAGAATTATTTAGACTTGATTTGAGAATATTCAATTGTTGAGTTTATGCCAATTCCAGTGAGTTGAAATTATGCTTGTACTGATTGAAAATTCAATAAGTTTGATCGGGAATCATTCAATCTTTTCAGAATCACGAAGGATGTATTACACAAGTAAACGCGAATGCCGCTCTATACCGAGGACGACAAACGGATTATTGTTCAATCGACTGTACGAGGAGCAATTTTTCTCTACGCAGTTTCAGGTGAAATCGGCGCGCGCGCGCGAACGACGAAAAACGGAAAAACGGTCTTGTGGTGAACAGATTTTTTTTTCTTCCTTCCCGCCTGCAGCCGAGAACTAGATTGAAAGCTCGCGTATACCCGGCGACACGAAACAAAACGGGGTGAAGGAAAAAAAAGGAAAAACAAGGTTCGGAATAACGCGCGGACGCGACGCGGATGACAAACGAGCTGCATCTAGCCGCGGCCGACTCATTTCTTCCGAAGCGTTTTAGCGCCGCGGCGGCGGTTTCAGCTCCATCCTTCACCCGCTACTTTTCACTTCCCTCTCGCTCCCTCTCGGCTCACTTTGCGCTCGTGCGCGTAATCTATGGCTGCACTTAATACAGCTGCTCCTCTCTCTCTCTCCCCTGGCGCTTCTTTTTTCTTTTCCTCGTTTTGTCTAGAGATCTTCGAGCGTCGCGCGATGCTCGTTTCCTTTTTGTCGGTCGCTTTACGACACCAGACTGCTACCTATACTCTCTCTCGCTCTCTCTCTCTCTCTCTCTCTCTCTCTCTCTCGTTTACTCCACTCAACTTTGGCCGCGGCCCCGAGCGAGTGTCACTTATAAATCCATGTGTCTCCCGCGCGGACAGATTTTTTTATTACTGTCGCGTGCGCGAGTAGTCGTTTGGGCGAGGAATCTCTCTCGCAAGGGGAAATTTATATATCTGTTCGATGCGATATGCGCCTCGTGGAGTCGTTCGATTTTAGACGAGGCGCCCCCTCTCTGATGCACGAAAAAATTGAATTTTGGTTAGAGAAGAAGAATCAGTTTGACGCTATAGCAAGAAAATCCATTCTTGATCGTGGATGAGTCTGTTTAGCAGGAGAATAAATCTTCTTGCTATAGGGTCTAATTTTTCTTCTTGAACCGAAATTTGATTTTTGCGACTGTACTTCTTTAATTCGTTAGTGAAAAACCACCGCAACGCTGTGGATAAACCATGATTCCCCCCTGTATTACAGTGAATTTCACTTTCATCAATGGTTTTTCAATGTGAGGAATTATGAGAGTAGAAACGCGGCCATCAATCTATAAAAGATTGACAAACTCTGAGAAATTCTGATATGCCTTGCATGATCGGTATGATACGATTAGAGCAAATTCGATTTCAGTTAGTGGATTTGTACGAGCAGCAAGTAGACAAAGATTGCTTGAACATTTTTTTCTGCTACTGAATAGTAAAATTTCACTGAAAATTCAACCTGAACATTACTGTTTCGTATATCTAAATTATACACTATTATAAAATATTCAGTAATCACTATCTAATAGTTAATATTCACTGTTAAATAGTAATTATCAACCATTTCGAAATGAAAAAGTATGGATAAGATTGCTTCCAGAGGAAGGCATCCGCAACTCATGCTGACGAAATTTTTATGAATCGGAATTTTCATGAAACGTTCACGTCAAGCATGAATGGGAAGATATTCATGCAATGACTACGATATGTACATCCATCTGTCGGTATACCAGCTATGCTTGCTGTTCACCTGTTCAAAGGCGACTGATTATTTTTAGTTTTGTTCCTATGAGACAACGACCTGTCATCATGCCGATTGCCACGAGACCGCAATGTAATCAACCTCGTGCGAGTATGATACGATATGGATGAGAATAATTATCCATCCGAATTATTTCCGTTGATATGAACCTTCACAATCTATTGATTTTGTTTGATGGAACAATCCGACTCGGCATGATTTTTAGAACCCACCGTTAGATTGCACAATGATGACCGCAACAAAAATGTCAAAACTCCCGTTTTTGGCCTTTACTTTTATGCTTTCTCAAAGAGAAATCATTGTAGTTTTCTTCCAGTCGTTATATTCTCGCCAGAAGACGTATGATCGATTCATATTATTCAAGGTATCGGAAGAATGTAAAATCCACATCCCCTTGAGACATTGAGAACTGAGAAATGCGATTATACACTCGTGTCAAATGATAGCTTCGTCCTGCAATAAGGAAGTCAAACGCCGAACGAAAGACCCGTGATTTTTGGCCTTTCAGAGTATGTGCCCGCCAACTGCAGGACGACTGGGCGCCATAAATCAGACCCGTTCACACTATACGGACAACGTATAAATATAGGCGTGATATAGGCGCCGTGCTGTGACTTTTTTGCTCCGACGGTGCCTTTCCACGTGTGTATAAGTGTTCGGTTCGCAGTTTCGAGTCGATAAATTATGTTTTTTTTTCTAGTCAGCGAACAACGGTCTTTTTACAAAGAAACCTTTGACAAATATTGCACTGGTGGTATATCCATTCGCGAAGAAGATTCACGATTTGCTGCGGCGTTTGGAGGAACTCGTTAGCCTTAGTAAACATTGTTTTCTGAAAACAATGGTTATTCAAAAAATAAACGAATGCTATAGTAAATTGGGCTCAGCTCACCTACTGTGATTCGAAAATAAATATAGTTTCAGTCTGTAACAGCTATCAGTAGATATTGGTTTTAGTATTTGTTTAGTGTTACTTATTAAATTGGTAGAATATGTTGCTATACCCCTAGTGTACGTGATACCATAAATCTCGTTCTCTAAATACAACGTCATAGATCAAAGATTAGTCTCAAAGAATTATGTATCATCTTTTTTAAGGAATCATTTTTGGGATCGATTGGAAAATGGATGGATACGGAAAATAAAATAAGATTTCTTGTTCTAATATTTAGAAAAATATGTGAACACCAAGATATTGTAATAACATTTTGTTTTGTGTCTTTCAAAGTGTACAAGAAGTATTGTTCTTGGTATATTCGAGACTTTGCGTCTCTTAAAGTATCAGAACTAATGAAAAATCTTCCATTTTCGAAAACAACTGTCTTATTCGAAAATGAAAATTCGAAACGTTCCAATACATTGAACAAAATTTCGAATTCAATTAAAAATTCAGTGGAAGTATGTTTAAACTCACTAGAAATCTGGTTCAGTATACAAAAAAATTTGCCAATTCTACTAAAAATACGAGAAATGAAATTGGAATAACTATATTCGTATGGTCGAAAGGTTTAATTAATCTTACTATAACAAAATATTGATTTTCCAATCAATTTATCAATCCTGGTCAGATATCATTTTGAAAGTAATATTTTTCAACGCGATAGATTCTACTCAGCCGATTTTTTTCTGACTCGAGTCTCAACCCCACCACAAAGACTATCCTCCTCGGGTACGTAAAATTTGTGAAAATCACCGCGGGGCAGCGATCGCATGGGCAAGCCGAGCGGCAAGTATAGGTATACTCACCAGGTATATACGTACCGTATGTGTACACATATGATGGTCGCCTCCTGGACAGCGGCTCATAAAAATAAGTGCCGACGAAGGGTGGCCGAGTCGGATAGCTGGTGCGCCCGCGGGGCTCCGCCGCACACATCCATTACGCTTATTATACCGGCCGCAGTCCCCCGGTGATCGTCTGCAACCCTTTTGACTCGGCGCCCCGTTTCCTCTCGCGTATATATATACCCGGCTTGTTGATACACTGGGATACGTATGTATCCACGAGAGCGGGGGGGGGGGAGGAATTCCATTTGCGGCTGGATAATGTTTTATTTGTCGCAGAGAAGAAAGTTTTTCCGGTGGATCAAGGAACAATTGAGAAATCTTTGGATACCGGAATGTAACGTTCCCGCGAACACGTCTCTTTCCGTTGAATGAGCCCAATACAACCCCTTTCATATATAACCAGATCACCATCACCCTGTACACTCACCGAATCATGTGTCGTCGCGCAATTACTTCGTGTTTCAATTATCTCTTCTAAAAGAGTATATCCGTGATAGACACGGGGAGAACCTTGATTTTCCTCGTGCGATTTGACTATATTACAGTCTCAGCTGATGACATAACTCGCAGTTTCGAATCAATGTCATTTGGGCAATTATGTTCATTTTTTTGTAGCTTATGTTACCCCATTTTTCATGACCTCCCCTTAACGGCAGTTAATCGGTATTCATTACGAGCCGATAAAATCCATTACTTCGAATCTAATCAAGTTCATTTTGTTTCATTTCATTGTGAGCTTGACAAGCTACAGCGCCATCTGTGCAAAGTAGGGTTATGTTGCTCGAATACACGTACACAGGAAAAACTTCATTTTCCAAAAGCAGCATACCCCGATTATTTATTTGAAGTACTTTCAGTGTACCTACCAGCTTTTGTAGAATTTGGAACGTCTACTAAAAATCATGATTAATACAGAGCTCTCTTCAAATTCGTAACATACAGTAAAATTATCGAAACTGAATCTGTGAAAAATTTCACATTATCGTGAAAATAATAAAACTCGCTAAAACTCACTATTATCAGGAATGAAACAATTCAGTATATATTTGATCCATTGAATCCAAAATACTAAATATTTGTACGTGATTAAAGTATTTGAAAAGTCGTACTTACATACAGTGATTGTATACACATATTCAATTGATCCATAACGAATGCATATAAGATAAAATATCAAATACGAATGAAATAAAATACTTGTATTCAAAATACAAATAATCGGTAATTTATATTTATTAAATACCTCTTTTTTTCACCCCAGTCCACTTTTCAGATGGCAAGGCTTGAAACCACTCGCGCACACTAGACGCGGCGTATGCAAATGCGCGCGAGAGCCCACTATTATTTGGCCGACGCAAGAGATACTTGCACCACCTTGCTCGTCGCGTCGTAACATCATCATTATCATATTTCGCATTTGAATGGGGCAGCGTTAACCCGCGCGAGCGTAGGAGATAAAGCCCGAGCCCAGAGAGCAGAGCAGCTGTTGCACCGCGAGGCTTTGATGCGTTTTATAGCTGCCGGCCCGTCAATCCTTAGGATATGCGAATCATCCCACGGGGGCCTTCGGCTCTCGGGTTTCACTCGCTCGCTCTTCGTGCACAATCAATCCGCTCGCGCGCAAAAACTCGAATTTTCCCTTGCTCCCGGTTTCCAGCTCCAACTTTTCTCACCGACAACTCGTTCTGGATTCATCGCGATTATTCCCAATCGATATACGAGCCGCCGCATCATCTGGTTGTAAGAGTTTGTCCGCGCCTTCCCCCCCTTAAAGGCCTATTTGACTTTGAAAGGCTGGAAAATCAGGTCTCCTTTGAGTATTTTTTTTTCTTTGTGGCTGATGAAGGAATCGAAATAAAGCTTCGAGGGTGCATTTAAATTGTTTCAAGGCAAAGGGTGATATTCCTCTTCAGAAAGATTTCTCGATCGCTTAAGGTGGTCGTACACCACCTTAAGCGATCCACCTCGATTCGACTCGAAACAAAAGAGAAGCCATCATGAATTTTCCAAAACTGTAAGGCTCCAATAGACAATACGTTTGGACACGTTGTAATCTCTCGATTCTCCGATTTCTCATCGTCAGACAATGGCTCTACATCTGGAATGGCAGCCGAAGATTCTCACGATTCGCACGTCCGATCGGCGAGCTTGGAAGCTTACATGACTCAGAGCTTCTGGCGCAATAATTACATCGTCAACCGTAATGCCTCTACTCTCTCTCTCTCTCTCTCGGTTCAGAGCTTACGTAGCCGAATAAGTGACAGCCGCTGCTCCTCCTGAGAAACGGAGCGGCTGCGCGTCGACGTTGGGTTGGCGCAGAGGGGCGAGGCGGCCGGCAAATGTTTGCCCCGGCGATGGGCTCTTCGGTTACGCGGGGGACCAACTGCAAACAGCGATCGGGTTTCCCGCGCCGAAAAAGAGATGCGCCAGATCTCTCCGACTCCCCTACTGCTGTGTGTGCTCGCGTGTGTGTGTATTGTTGGAGCTGCATGCGCTGCTCATCTCGCCCGCACTATCCGCGCGAGCCCGAGCTATACGGCTGCTCCCTCGACTTTGCGCGGCCATTTTTATATATACCGTCTGGCAAAAATACACCATTCGAAAATCATAATAGCACTCTGATACAGGCACTATTGTACGAAATTCACGTGAGATGGGCTTGATGGATAATCCAATGGGACTACACGGAGAACAAAAACTAAAACTCCATATTTATGCGATGTATTACGGACCATGATTTCTCACCAGTTACGAAAGCATTCGTGGCCATTCCTATTATAATTATCAACCGGATTAACTATCGACACTGACGATTTGACGTAAATATTGTATTATATTTTTTCGTTTTTTTTTTCATGCAAGTGATAAATTACTTGAAAACAACCCTTTCCCAGTATATAACAACGTGAATGGTATAGACTTTGGGGAACCTTACGATGAACAATGAACAAGACATGCGTTGAAAATGTGTCGGGACGTGAAATCGAATCTGGCGTAAAGTATGATAGGAAACGGGTGTTTTACCTGCGAAACCCCAGAAACACGTTAACAGCTGGTTTTGACTTATGAAAAATCACCCAGATCATATGCCCAAATATATTTTCGCCACTGTTTTAGCGGTGGATACGAGTCGACACGAGATTTTCAAATTACCCTCTGAAACTAAAAAACTTGTCCATCGCCCTTCTGAAACGATTACAATTGGAAGAGACTCTTCGCACCTGTCGCTGGATCAATCCCAACGAATTTTACCATACAAGAAACATAAATTCTGCATCTGGTACTACGTTAAAATGTTCAAAACTGCAGCCGCACTCATACTCGGACGAACTTGGGTCATCGAAAGTTCGAAGACAGAGACAATACTTTTCGCGCGTTGGTCGGGATCGGAGCGCGGGTGATGTTCAGAAGCGACACGTGCGCTCGCAGTTATCGTGGCTTGCACATCTCCGCGGCTCGGGCTGCTGCAGCATGAGCAAACACGTGCGGCAAATGTTGATTCGTCGTGCTGGTTATATTGATACAAATCGGTTCATCATCACCACAGCGACTGTTCCACAACACCTGTCTTTTTATTTTTATCCTACCGCTGTGTAGAGACTTGGTCGATCCGTCGGTCACGCGTTCGCCTCGAGCCAACTGTGCGTCTGCCCTCAATTTTTGAGCAAACTACTTAATTCAGCGACGAAGCGTCTCGCCGATTCCTCGTCCAACTGCTCGCTACCAGTCTCCTATGCTCTTGCGTCAGACGTTTCGTTGGGCGTCACTTGATTTTCGTGTCACAAACCCGATATGTGACGTGAGGCGGAATCGATTTCGATTCTTCCCGTTTGTTTGGCGAATCAATCGTATCGGTATAGCTCCTACGAAGATTACCATATTTTCAATACCCAAGCGAAGAAGAGCACACTTCGAGAAAAATCACAATTCCATAATGTTTCCGTGAAGGCTCGAGAATTTCAAGTCTAGTGTGGTAACCCCTTTTCATCCGATACTATTAGAATTTTTCAGAAAAAAATTATCTCAATATTATATATTGGTGTTGCCATTTCTACTAAGGGCAACCATGTCTCACAGCTTTTAATATTAACTATTCTGATATTGTTTTAATTAGTCAACTTGCAACTATAGTATCCCAAATCTACATTGATATCTCCAGTTCAAGCCAAATCGACAACTCACAAGGAGAGGACACTACACCACTGAGTGTCGAATCATGATGAAACTTTGTGAGATTGTTCATGGGTAGCCTAATAGCTGATATTTGCAGCCACGCAGGCCAATGTTTCGTTTTCTCGAAGATATTCAATGAATGATTTATGATTACATGTATGAACAATATATCTATATATTCCGAAATCCATAAATATGGATATACTGTGCATGTCTAAAACCAATAATGATTCGTGTGAATATCTTCAGGGAAACTCAACGTTGGACTGCGCGGCTGCAGATATGAGCTATTAGACTACTCATGGACCATCTCCCCGAGTTTCAGCATGATTGGTCACCCGGACGTACCGTCAGATGACGTACCTCCTTGTCAGATTGAAATGTTCCAATACACTGAGCGGATGTTAGAAATATTGGAGAATTGAGTGAATGTATGGTTAAACTCTTCACGAGTATAGTGAATTCCACTAAAAGTATACTTGTATTGAATGTAATCACACTTTCGAGAATCGCAGTTGATAAGTTTACAATAAAAGTATATCCTTTCGAACAAGTAGAGTTTTTGAAACTACTATGTGGTCCACTTATGAAATACAGCTCCCAATCGAGCTAAGCTTGAGATAAGGAGACTGCCATTTTCCAGTACATCCAAAACCTCTGCTGATTGGCCGAAAGATACAGCCATACTGGCCTCACAGCACCTGCTATTGGTAGTCTCTTAGCGTAGCTTGCACCTCTGGCTCTGAGGATTTATACTCTGTTAGATTGGATTCAGATTTTAGAACTAAAAAAATCACACATAAAAAAACTCCGTTCGCGCGGTACAGTGTAGTACAGTATATGACAATAAATTTTAGTAAAGCCGCATTTTTTTAGTGCAAGTAATTTGGAATGTGCTTTTTTCGCCCCGAGATTCTGAAATGTGATTTTCTTAGTAGGAGTAATCGACACCAGCTCATCCCCGTCATCCGTAAATTGCCATTTTTTTTCCTTCGTCCATTCGGAATAGTGGTTTTGCACCACCTGGCCGGAATAAGTCACGTGCCTGGCGCACCCGCATCGGGAGCTTCCCAACCTATAATTAACCATATCAACTGCCGGGTCCAAAGAAGCTCACAACTGCCAGCTCAAAAATTTCCGACTCGGACTTGAAATATGTATATGTATCACGCAGTCCGTGATTGGCGAACCTGCTTCTCTTACAGTGAACCCACCAGTGAAAAACCAGTGTATGAAAGTGAAAAATCACTGTTTGTAGGTAGACGAATGATCGAGTGGAGGTGTGCTATTAATTTCTCATGTAATTTTTCCGTCCCGTGAGTTTTGATACGAATATTATCAACCGTAACCAAGTACGGATAAACTTTTCGACTACTTATCCACTGGGTTGGCGATTCAATTTTTCATTGTAAGGATTCCAGAGAATACGCATTGTTCGTACAAACATTGAAACGTTGAATCTATTTGGGTATAACCGCATAAATCACACGGAAAAGTTTTAGCGAGATTCGAGCGACCCATATGTCGAGTTGTTTCTCGGCCAATAAATCCCTGCTTTTCGTCATGTCGAGTCACGTCGTTCAATTTCGAGTGAAAACGATCTTACACGTGATTTATTCGGGCAAAAGAGGTTATCGCCTTGGAACGATTTGCAAAGGTGTGATTTTACATGCTTCGGTGCAGTTATTCGAAATTTCGGTCTCTGATATCCAAGAGACGTGTGTCTTGCATGTGGTTCGCTGCAGAGAAGAACCAAGTCCCGAACGTCGCGTCGATATTTCATTTAATCACTTTTGAAAAGTTCGTTTAATATGCATTGAATAAATCACCACATATTACGAGTTTTGGTGACTCGATTCCCTCATTAATTCCTATTCAATGCGTTGCGTAGTTAGACCTACAAAACTGTTGTCGTTGTTCAATTACAGTCTGGCTTTTTTCGTTTTCCTCTCGATTAAATTGTTCGAGTTTCTTCAATAATTCTGCTGTGTCGCCGTGACGTTGCATGCTATATTCTATCATACAGGTTATCATTGAGAGAAATATATTGTCAACCATGAATCAACTATGAATTTCATTTCATTTGGTCCCATTTATCATCATAGCAAATTAAAATAAAAAAAATATTCTAACTTTGAATCTAAGAAAATAGTAGTTCTTGCAACAGTCATGCAACTGCAGCAACCGATGCGCCACCCATTGAGGGTTTCTTTTTGCAAATTTGGCTTTGATTAAATTGGGATTTCATAATTTTGTGAACGGCATCTTGAAAGGTTGTTCAAACTCCATAAAAAACCATCACTGCAACCATTTACTCAAATGAACTCATTGACAAAGTTGTGTATTGGGTGTTTCTTACAAGTCAACCCTCTTGCAGGTGTCCCAGCACGATGGACTACTTACATGAATTCAATTGTTTCACCTCGATGTAAAAGAGCATTACGACGTATGAGGTAATCTCATTTGGATACGATGATATTCGCTATGGATATGCAATTTATTTCATTCCCACCCAATATGAATGAAGTAGAAATGAATGAACGAATCACGAACGGTAATGTATATCACGTATCAATCTGAGTCAATACGACTTCGCTTGAGTGTACAATATAATCGGTATTAATTCAAAGGTGTCAGTAGCGTTGAGAGAAAAAAATGATCAAGATTAAGATCATGGCAAATAGACTGGCCTTATATCGCGGATATCTTATTTGCACTGAAAATACAAAGCTGTGCCGTAGACGGTGAATTTGATTAGTCAATACGTGCCACGTGTAGCACGATATCCTATTGGCGATTGGAAAGTTTCACGAGCAGAAATAGTTGGCAGGCTGTCGGAGGGAAATTCACTTGTCACATCGAACCGGCTGTGTATAAGACTCTTCGTTAAATAATACATTTGGACACTAGACCAAAAGACGAGTTCTCAGCACGTGTGAGGTTTGACGCCCGAGCGAACCACGGCTGGTAATCTAGTATGGAACGGTATTTTTCATCACGAGTGTAGAAAACTAAGGTTTAATGATTAACTTTTCGATACAAGTGATGAAAATTAGTTTATTTTTTTTTTTTGAATCCTTGTTATACGAAAATGTGTGGCCTGCAAAGTGTAACTACGCGTTGTGAGTTAGATAGTGAATTAGACAGGCGAGACAGAAGCAGCCAACTCAATGAGCTTTGACATTGTGACGATTGAATCTCTGTTCTGCAAGCTGAATAAAATATTAATGTAGGTTTTTGAAAGGCACACACTGGAATGAATTGATAATTACGTGGAAGAGATAATGTTAATTTGATTCGTTACCGAAATATTTTGACGTGGAATCTGAATCTCTTTAATCGGCGTATATTAACGGACGGTATCGCGCGATACTATTAGATGGAAGTGATTATTTGACTTTCCTATCTATAATATACTTGGATAAAACGTGAATAAAACGCACAAGTGTGTAATATATCGCCGGGACATAGCTATATATGGAGAGATAAGTGTAATATCGGAAACTAGATTTTTACTAGAGTTTCTAGTGCAATACGGGGACAACTAAGTGAACTGTACAATTCAAAACATTTAGTAGTAATCATTACTGAAAAAAAAACCATTGTATTCGATTTATAGGACATTCTAATAGTATCGTATTTTACTGGTATACCACTTTAGTATAATAAACTTTATCATAATTTACATAGTAAACGGTATCAGCGAATTTTACTATCCGTAAAACCAGATTTTTCTCAGTGTAGACTCACTAAACTCCGAATCGCGGTTCAAAAAAAAATGCAAGAAGATCCTCTTGAAGAACAGAACCCTTGTCTTTTTATCTCAGAGGAATCTGTTTAGCAGCAGAGAGCAGATTTTTCTTCCCGGTTATCAAAAATAGATTTTTGGTGAGTAAAGTACAAAATTTCACTGATCGATCTGCGGTTAGCTGCGAGATGCAACGAATCTGCTGTGATCGATTTTACGAATCGATATACCTTTTACAAAGCGAGGCACACTCAAATTCCTAGGCGGAGAAAATAAAATTCCAATTTCGGGACAAAAAATAAAACGGGTTGGAGAAAAGCAGATTTCGTGGAGCGAATCGTCATCTGTCAAAGACGTGGTTCATGACGTTGACAGGGTTGAGAATTTGAAGGTTTGGTATATGGACCTATTTTTATTTGAAAGAGTTCAAGTTTCCATTTAATAGCATGTATTTTATGGTAATTAATTGTCTATATTGTTTTTGCTGAAAAATAAAAATAAAACATAAAATTTACTTTGTACACGAATTAAGGGATAGACATGACTATTGTTCCTATGTAGTGTTTCAAGTAGCGATTGATTTTATACTCTTATAATATCGATCATTACGAAATCTAATTTATCAAACTGATTTATTGATCAATTGCGGCTTGGAGGCTTCGCCATACGTTTCGCGAGAAATATTATCGCATACTTTTCACGTTTATAATGGATCGTATACATAAATGTAATGATGTATGTTATTTTTTGCAGCAACGATTGCTATGATGTGGATAACACCGAGCCGTTCGACCATATTTAACGAAAGAAAAACACGGTTAAAAATCGCCGGTCCTCGAGAGATGTGCTCTCGACCGAGTAACTGAAACGGTCCATATGTATTTACAGCCCATCGCACCGTTCATCCTCGGCGTACCGTTGCCATCCAAAGTCAATCCATCCAGATCCTCACGTATTCATCGAAGAGTGTCTCGATTCGCAACAATCGAGTACCGCGGCTAAAAAGGATCTTCGGCCTATAGTAGCCCTAGCTCCCGCACACATATCAGGACAAAAGGATTGACACACGATGGCGTCGAAACGAGCAAATCGTCCACTCGACAGAGCCGCAGCCGAACAGCACTATAGAGAGTGGACTTGGTGTATACACTCGCGTAGTGGCTCTCAGGGTGGAACAATCGTCGGCTGGGAAATCGGGGCTTCCGCCGATTTTCGCGCTCTCATCCCCTGGCTCGGGGGCAAATTAACGCTGCTGGTGGGGTGGGGGTGTCGTCCCATTGTGCGCATCAGCCGCTATCCGAATTCGGACGGAGCTTCATTTCCGCCAGCCGGCCCACCGACTCGGAAGAAATACTTCCTGAGGGAGCAGCGTCGTCGCATCGTCCCCGCGTATTCTCATTATTCCCGAGTGCTCGCTCGACTCCTTATGTATATGTATGTATAGATCTCGGCTCTCGGTGAGCGACTCATTTGCCTGCGATTTCCATCACGTGTGATTGCGCCCCATTGTTGGGCTCCTGCGGAATTTTTGGTCCAGCGACTGCACCATCCGAGAGAACGCGCGGATGAGGCAAAATTAAAAACACTTCCTTCCTTCTCCCCCCCCCCCCACCCCCCGAGCTGTGCGTTTGTATTTGACGATTATGTCGCGCGGATTTGTACACGCGATTGTCCTCGGCTGACGATGAATTTGCGCGAGTCTCGCGGGGGAGGGACGGGCCAATTGTTCAGGGACGCGACGAGAGATTTTTTCAAGTGAAAAAATACAGCGAGGATATCGTCGTTCGGGAATAATGAATACACGTTCGCCGCGGTGACAATGTGGAGAACGACAATTTGTACTTCAGATGAGTCAAATTGTTTGATTGTTATTGAACTGCTAATATTATAACTTATGAGGCGATACTTTTTTATATTTTTGTTTTCATTTTCAGAGACCGATTGGATAACTCAATGGATTATTATATCATCAATATCACTTTGAGATAGTCCACCAAGCCCGATTAAAATGAATTTATTCGTCGTTTGAAACATGTGGACGTTAAAAATAATTATCAACAATTAGGAACTTGCCCAGCCACTTCTCTCAAACTCCAAGCTAAACATCTCTTCCCAATATGAAGTCTGGTATAAAGTCTGGCATGAAATGTGGTACTAATAAGTCTTGCCTCACAATTTGCCAAACTTTTTCAGTACAAATTAAAAAGTCTGGTATTAAATGAGACATTAGTTCACAACGCCAGACATGCGCCAGACTTTTGCCAAACATTTTTCTGGCCACAAGAAAATCCACCAAGTATACTCTCTTAAATCCTTACAGTGAAAACCCACTGCATTGATAAAACACTGTAGGGAGGTGAATGGAAAATTCACTGGATTGCAGTGAATTTCTTATGTATCAAAAGTGAATTTACACTTCAGTTACCTGAGTTTTGATACAATGCATTTTCACATCACAACTTGTAGTAACTAAATTTAAAATTCAATTCACACCATACTTACTGCAAATTGCGATGTAAAAAATTTTGCTATAAAAACTCATGGAACTAAAGTGAAAATTCACTTTAGTTACACATGAAATTAACTGTAATTGAGTCAATTGGTCATCCACAATGTTGCAGTCATTTTTTACTGCAATGCAGTGGTTTTTCACTATAAGAATTTAAGGTGGCATATAAATACAGTACAACAGGCGCACCAAGAGCCCGCTAACGCACGCGAGGTAAGTATTTTACAATTTGATCCAGCTATTCGATGACGAGGAGAGAGAGAAAAATAAAGCCGTTGGCAATTGGGGTATATTATACGTTGCAAAAATGGGAAGCGCCGACGACGCAGTGCTGCGCAGGAAACACTATATGTATATATATATATATACGGCATGCGCACACGAAGACAAGGGCAAACGCGCGGGCGTGTGCGCTGGATAATGGAAGAAAGAAGTCCCGCTGGGTGGGGGGGGGGGGGGTTGGCGCGGCTGCTGATTGCTGTCGCGCATTGTCGGCGCAGTACGCGTATACATGTATATATAGTCGCGAGTCGCGCGCGACAATGGCCGAGGTGGGGGCAGGCGCAGCGCAAATTAAAGCCGCCGCCGCCGCCGCGACTACACAGACAATGGGTCAAGCGGCGAACACGCCCCCGCCTTATGATGAGCCGCTTCGGCAATCGGTTCTACGGAGCACACGCACACATACACGCCCCGGTTCTCAATCGCTGGCTACATACACTTTTGCGGCAATTCGAGTGCTCGCCGGGGACACCCGAGTTTCGGGCTGTCCAACGTTTTTTTTTGCTATCTCAAAAAGAGCTTTGTGACGGAGCCGAAGTCAAATCTTCATTTTTCTGATCTACCGGTCGAAATATGTGTATACGTATCAAGCTGTTCTTAACTTACGATGGTTTCCGAAGAAATCATCCGATCTTCTCGAGGGGCTATTACTTCAAAATCATTGGTTATTTCTTTTGATTTTTTTTGTGATTTGTTTGAATTTTTTGTCGAATTCCAGACTGAATAGCCCTTGTTTTCAAATCGAGCAAATGAAGCTGGAAGTTTTGTCTATAACCAAATACCCCAAGGAGTTATTCGCTCCAGAATAATACAAAAGATCACAAAAAATCACAAAAAAATCACAAAAAATCACCAGTGATTTCGAAGTGAATAGTCCCTCTCGGATCTTCCTGAAATTTTTACCACACAGGTCGTGGAGCAAGAAGGAATGTGCTGGATATTATTTTGCAAAAGTTTTTCCAATGTAAATCGACAGTTACATCAAAACATTTTGGCTTGAAATTGAAAGAAAAAGTAGTTGAACAACTGTTCAATATTTCTTTACGTGTAATAAAAAATTGGTCAAATGTACAATTTTTCCTTAAGTTATGGAGAAATTTTGTTCAAATAAAGCTTTTCTAGAAGAGCATACTACCAATGTACTCGACAGCGATTTTTTTCACACATTCAGTCTCTTTGAGAAATCATACTGCAAATGCAGTTGGTAGTGGTTTTCACTGTGCGCCAGCG
This sequence comes from Aphelinus atriplicis, assembly GCA_020882685.1. Classification (NCBI taxonomy): domain Eukaryota; kingdom Metazoa; phylum Arthropoda; class Insecta; order Hymenoptera; family Aphelinidae; genus Aphelinus; species Aphelinus atriplicis. The sequence goes on from CM037073.1 coordinate 51,740,638, forward strand.
ACGCATTTGGTTATAAAAGGCGATCCATCAGCATCCGTTGATGATCTCCACGATGAAGCTACATATTTTAGTGATAGGCTGGCTGAACTTCATCTCGAACTTGTAAATTTCAACTGGATTAATTTTACTGAGTCCTTACGAGTCCGTCGTTTCCTTACAGGTATGCCATAAAATCACCCTGTGATTGCAGCACAGGCATTTTGAACGTTCCATCAAAAACACTATACAGTTCACACGTGTATAGATGCGATACAGATGTGTGTATAGACTGTGTATAGACCGAAAGAACCAATAACGAGGGATAATTCCTCTTCACCGAAATCTCGTCAACGCCTTGGCCAACGGCGAGAGAGGACAATTTCTATTGCAAGGGCTTACCAAGCGCACCCGAGCTTGTCCCTCGAAAAGCGAATAAAACTTGCCGGGGACACCGCGCGTGCGCGGATTAAAGGAACCGCGACGAGGTCGAGCGGCAAAAAAGTTGCGTGGGGAGCGAGTAAGTTTCTCTCTCGGGCGAAAGTTTGCCGCGCGCAGGGGCGACTGATTTAAAAGTACACGGCGCGAGAGCTGGACAAGAGGAGGAAGAAGCTCGGCCTCGGCATAAACTTGTAAAACAATAAAAGCTTCCGGCCGCGGACTCGCTCGCTCGTCACGCTCGGCGAACCGACCAGAACTCGCCGGAGAGACAACATCCCTCGGACGTGCGCGACATGTACCGCTCGCCGCGCATACCTTCACGCCTCGGATCTTCTTGACCCGCACACTTGCAGCAGACTGTTACAATGGCTACTGGATTTTTAATTTGCTTTTCACATGGATATTGCTCACACTGACTAGGTTTATGTTAGTGAAAACATGTACAGGAAAAATGATTATTTGATTCGAGGAAGGAATCGTACTTTATTTGGGACGGAACTCTGAGTATGAGTCAAGTCCTCGAATAGCCATTTTTGAAATTGTAAAATATATTTCAGTGCGGGTGAATCTTAAAAAAATTCGATATATTTATTACATTGAGTAATTTTAATCGATTAAAATTGCTGAAACGGAAGGAAATCCAGCTTTTTTGAACCAATTTTACCAAAGATATAGTTTATGCTGTGTACATCATTACGCGTAAATAGTATGATTTTACTATGTTAGATTCATGGTAAATTCCAAAATAAACCAAATTAGAGTTTGAATTTATTTGAAGTTTGGACATTTTACTGTACAGACAACTACACAAATAGACGTAATTGATATTGCTTTCTCAAAGAGAAAGCTTTGTAATGGGGCAAAAATCGACCCACCGAATCGGACCTCGGGACCTCGATTTTCGTGATGTACGGGTCGAAAAACATGGAAATCCAAAAATGTCTGTATGTATGTGTGTGTGTGTGTGTGTGTGTGTGTATGTATGTGTGTAACGTTTTTTTTCGTCCACGATAACTCTCGAAGGAATGGTCGGATCGTCTTGAAATTTTGCACACAGGTTAATCGCGGCAAGATCTATCACGAGTTCAATTTTCAGCAAAATCCGTTGGTTATTTCCTTAGCAACCGTTTCTAACGTGTTTTCTCACAAATCCTTATGAGTGCTCCATTGGGGCTATGAGAATCAATGAGAATAGATGCGATATTTCCCATAGCAACCACTGTTGATATCCTTGGCAACCGTTTGTTTACATTCCTAGCAACCGTTGCTTCGGAAGCTGGAAAATCAGTTTAAGTCACACTCGATGGCCAAGGACACTGAATTGTTATATTTGCTCCACAGCAACCGTTGTTTACCTCCCTAGTAACCGTTTCGAAGGTTGGAAATGATCAATTTATTACCCATTTCCATCATTTTCGACGGCAAAGGACACAAAATCTTCCCGATTCGCTTCTTAGCAACCGTTGCTAAGGAGAAGAAAAGTTCACGTAAGTTTTGTTTCATGGGTGATGTTGAAGCCTCTTTGAGAAAGCATACTGCTAAGGCACTTGGCAGCGGTTTTTATACTATTTTTAAGTAAAAAGTATATTGATTCGTTGCAATGAACCGTACATAATTCAGTAGCGTTTGATACGCAGCTGTTTTATGATTATCTAGAACCCTAGTTGAAAACTGGTAAAATAGTCAACTTTATAGTGATTTAAATAGTAAACGATGTTATCAAATTTTATGATCATAGGATAATTATAACCTTTATTCAATTATAACTTTGGACTTATGGTATAGAGTAAAGACGTATTCAAAAAGTGTCGTTAACTTTTTAAAGCACATATTCAGACATGGGGTTGTTACTTTTAAAAACGATTTCACGTTAAAAAAAAAACATGAATATCTGGATTTCGAGCCGGTATTTGAAAAATTTGAGTACGGATCAAATTATGGAAAAAAATATCCAAAAGGTCATTCATTGTTGAACTAAATAACCATATCACAGCGATACTTTTTTCCACTCGTTTTTTCTCTCCCACGGTATGAAAATAACCGGATGCAAATAAAAAAAAATACGCGCAACGAATAACTCGCCGAAAGTGACTCTCGTGCGTTCATTCAACAATATACCCTCTTCGGTCGAATAAACTGAATAAGCGCGCAGTATCTATGACATTCATCGCTCACCACCCGATACATACCATGCAATAGTTGCAGGGTAAAACGAAAAAGCGTATACATAGAGAATCGCGTCGCGCAGCCCCTCGTTAATCAGTCGCAGTCTGTTCGAAAGCGTGGAAAGGAACCACTCCAATTTGATTTCGGCCCGACGCCTCGCGATTTCCGCGCAATAAAGCGAAGACGGGCCGAGAGCCGAGCGTCACGCGCGATCCGAATGAATTTCCCGATGACTTGCGGCCCCTCGGCAAACGCCGACAATCAATCAGCCGGCCAGTCGAGCTTGACTCTGTCCACATTGCGCGTTTATTATACTTATCTCTTTCTCTTTCTGTGGCCAGGGGGGGACTGACTCGACTAGGCTCTTTTTCCTATTTTTGTTTTGTTTTTTTGTCCGAGGCCCGATTGACATCGAGGGCCCGAGCCGATGTCCGAGAGTTGTCAAATTCATCATACGCGTTGATTCGAGCATTTATTCGTATGTAACTTTTGGCTTTCGTATGGTGTTGGTTGAAAAAAATAGTGATTCCGGGATGTGAAAGACGGTTACATGATGTGATTCGTCCAACGTTTTGAATCTTCCATCAGACTTTCGTGATTGTGTCACAGCATTTCCTTTTTTGACCCTGCGACGATATTTTTTCTTTACCCGAAACTATTGAAAATATTGAATAGCTATTGATACGAAGTGATACAAACGTTGACAAAGATGTGTTCTTGTTTCAAATGGTAACCCAAGAGAAAAATAAGTTTTTCGTCGGGCGCTCTCGGTTTTTATACTGTATTATTCCAATCCGTGATCGAATATATTTTCATTTTCTTTTCATTTTATCCAATCGAATATCAGGAGAATATTGTATAAAACAAGGATTTCGACCTAAAATCTCGTGCCGTTTCTGGAACGAATATTTTCCAGGACGCAATAGTTTTTTCAGTTTTTCTTATTGTCAAACGTTTAATCGTTTTCAAATGTTTGAATATCTATATTCGTATGATGTATTAGATGAAACAATGTACATTAAGAAAAATTCCCTTATTGGAATCTGCTATATGATACAGTAAATGATATTATAGAAACCTCTACTATAAATATCGTTAAATCAACTGTATTTCTGTAAGTAATCACCTGATGTTTTATAGTTTTTTCAACAATGCTTAATTACTATTTGATTATAGTTCATCGACCAATAATTATTGTTCAATGAACAATAATTACAGTCAGCTGTATCCACTTAATCATATCTACTATAAATAAAACTATTATATAGAGTAAACTCTCCTTTAAATATACTTAGTATAATTAATACTTTTTCCATAGTATACACGAGTGGAAGTTGTATTGTTAAATTCACAATATCTCATATCTCATAGCTGGGTAAAAATAGAACTATATTTATAAAAGACTTATAGTTCACCCAACTGTAAACTGCTCTCAGTGTAGTAGACGTTGTTGAAATATTATTTCTATTCGATTTCATTCCTTATACCATTGTGTTTGTATGTATATATGATTTCAGATACTTAACGTTGGCTGAAAATGAATTACAAAAGTGGTCTTGTGTTCAATGAAGCGTTGTAAAAACAATCAATTTTAGTTCAACAGTAAGGCTAAGAAAATATGGTCAAAAGTCAAAAGTAACATTGAAATGCACATGCTCGATTATGCAGTCGTCCGTATCTTTTTTTTTGTCCTGGGCGCGTTTCGGTTATTTTGACGCTCATGGATTTATGGCGATAGTTGGATTTGATGGATCCGCGTGCGTATGACATAACGAATGCCAGGCCTCGCGTGAAGTATTATGGCCATGTCGGTGCGAGGGTGATAGATCAAGCGGATAATGAACTGAGATTTATAGGAATCGCAGAGCTGGATAATATATACGCGTGAGCCCTTTTTCATGTTGATGGATATGTATATATAAATATATATATTCGTATCTTGAAAACAACGAATCGATGGAGAGGTGTGGATTCTAGGAATGTTTCACGGAGTTCGAAGGTATAAAAGTCGGAGGGTTTGAAGATACCTAACTGATATTGTTAGAAATTACAATATGCGAAGTAGAATAATCATCAGAATTATAAGAAAGAGATCATTTTAAAATCTTGACTTTGTCGACTATCGACATTCATTACACGTACATATTCTATATAGTTTGAAATAGTTGAAAACTACTAACCATCAGTAAAAATTCTATGACTGAAGATAATAGTGAATATTCACTCGAGAATTATGAAAATATTCTCTATTTTGGACATTAATTTTTTTTCATACTGATACCTAGTGCAATTTCATTGACCAATCAATCAAATTCTCTGTTTTGAGTATCAAATTATTCACCATTGAATTGAGAGGAAAAAATTTGACTATATCTAATAATCGATTTTTGAGAATATTTACTATTTTTACTCACTAATGTAACTGTTACTCAACGAAAGGTGGCGCAATTTACTAAATTAATTAATTTTCGTCAGCAAAGTAATGTTGCCTCTATCGAACTATGATAATCCATATATGATTTACTGTATAAATTCACCATATGTATAAACGATCAATAACAATTACTAAAATCATAAAGAAAAACTTCTCAAATTGTTTCCACAGTGAATTTCTTCAGTCAAGGGAAATGCCCCGAGAACAGAAAAATAAAAAGAGAAGGGAAAAATCGTAAGCATTACTATTCAAACGAGAAGCAACTATACTCATTGCTACTCTCGTTGGCCGTCTCACGCAGAACCCATCGTTGGGGTAGGAAGCCACGACGATGACGATGATGAGGATCCGAGAGAGCCGGCACCCTAATCCGATCGTGCGACCCCACGCTCGCGCGTTTTCATCGCCGAGAGAGAGAGAGAGAGAGAGAGAGAGAGAGAGAGAGGCGGCCGGTCTGGCTGTTTTCGTTTTTCCGGCCGCTATCTCTCCCCCCGCGTGTTTTTTCGGGCGCGCACTTGCACGCGTGTGTATACGCGTCATTGCGCAACCGACACGCTCCTGCCCATCTGCGCCCGTTTGTGTTTACGTCTCCGTCTTCCTGCACGCACTCATAGCGCAAGGTGTCAAGTTTGATTCCGACGCGAGAGACTTTTTTTTTGAAATTGTGCAACGGTTTTATTGAGTAGGACGCGATGAGAAGAACTCGATTGCGACAATTTACTGTTCGAATATTGTAGTGGTTGTATTTTCCTGCAGTGAAGATTATTATGGTGTAGTGAAATTTGATGATATCGTTTACCATGTGATTTAATCAGCTTTTCGATATAATTCTGGTTAATCATACAATGATTTCTGAAGAAAATAATTTACTGGATTACAATTATCGAAATTCATTTCAAATTAATATATATCCTCCTTCGAAGTCGTACAAGCACTCGTGAAACAGCGACATCGTTTGACCTGACTCGAACCATTTGTCGACTCCAAAATCTTTTATTCAAGAAATAATGTATCGAAACCATAGAATTAAGTAATACTTATAATATAACATGTATGTGTTCCCCTATTTCAAGATTTTGCTATTGATTCAGAGCATTATGAGCCTTGCATATACATTCGCAGCTTTCACGAATGAAAAAAAATCAAACGCTCTCGTTTGATTCACTTTAATGAGTTAACATATGAAAAATAATTTATTCGTATATCCATAAGTTATCTGAACAGTGCTGCAATATCATGAATTCGACGTCCTTATTTCACTATAAATTTTATCATAAATATAGTACGCTCGCGAGACTCGCAAAATGTCTCTCCTCGGCACCTGGATTCGAGCCACCTCCTACATTATTGTCCAAGATTTCATGCCCGAGCGAGCCCCACAACCAACACACCGCGGGACGCGCGACTTGTTTTTTCTCCTCTGACCAATCAATCTCTCTCGGCTTTGACGTTTGCACAGCCCGAGCAGAATAGCCGAGGCGTGCACGAGTCGACCGCGTAAAATATATACACATTCGTGTGGGTATACATAAAGCGTGAAACCGCGGGCTTGCGCGAAAGAACAAAAGAAGCGGTCCGCGGGGGGTGGGCGATTGGGCGGCCAGTGAAGTGCGCCAGTTGCCGGGGGAGTGTCTCCGCTCTCCTCAGCGCTCCCAGAGGGAATCGTTATATACGCCGCGGCTCTGATTCCGCTCCGAGTGTACACACGCGTGCGGATGAGAGACGCTGATGGTCCGGCCGCGAGCGGCGAGTGTTACAGGGCAACGAAACTTTTGCTCGATTGGATTCGATGGATAAACGCCCGGCTAATCGGGCGTCACTTGACCCTGGTAGTTTTGGTGTACGGCGTGTAGCTGCATCCTATGAATTTGGAATAGTTGAAAATGTCTGCAGCCACATTTGCGAGAATTTGATTTGTGTGGGCTAAGGAAGCTCGACTGGAGACGTCGATGATTTCTCAACTTCGATGATCCAAATTCATGAATTGACAATTAACAAATTACCGGGAATTATTTTGCTGAACACGGAAAACCCTGACGTTACATACCCAAAACTAAGGTGGACTGTTGAGGAACGAAAGCAAACTATAGTGCGGTGGAGTGATCCTGTGAGCTAACGTCGCATTCATTTTCCACCTCTACTCTCTTAAATCCTTACAGTGAGAAACCACTGCATTGTAGTCAAAAATCACTATAAGAAGGTGGATGACAAATTCACTGGATTACAGTGAATTTATTATGTAGCTAAAGTGAATTTTCACTTTACTTCCATGAGGTTTGATACAAAACATTTTTACATTACGATTTGCAGTGAGTATGGTGTGAAGTGAATTTTTACTCTACTTACTGCGAATTTTATGTGAAAAGATTTTCGATCAAAATTCATGGAACCAAAAGTGAAAGTTTACTTTAGTTATATAAAAAATTCACTGCAATCCAATGCAGTGATTTTTCAATGCAGTGGTTTTCCACTGTGAGAATCTAAGTGTATTGCATGAATCTTCAGTCGCCAGAACAAATCGAGTATGGTATTGAGCAAATTTCAATCCCATCCTCATACACACACACACACACACACACACACACACACACACATTCTGGGTAGGGGAGAGCGAGGCACGTTTGCAAACTCAATATCTTCAAATTCACGCGAAGCGAAAAGATCCCGCTAATTGCAATTCGTGTATTACATACTCGTCCCGTGTACCATATGTCCAGCGCCATGCTTGTAGAGGAAAGGGGTGAGTTTGGAATATCAAGCTCATCGGAGAAGAAAAATGGTTTGGAAGTTAGGTTTTTTTTCTAAACTTGACTGTTCAGCATTAATCTGTTGATAGCGTGAATAATAACGGCCGAGTATTCGTCAAATCGATTACTTTCATACTCTTTTAGTTTTCACGTGAAAAAAACTATCTTTCCCAAGAACGCCAAGCTTCTCCCCTTTCTCGCCTGTACTTTTTCTCGCTCGTTACGGTCCTCACCACTAAACACCGAACTCTATCGTTCTCCAATCCTGACTACTCAAAACTCCACCACGAAGCAACCGATTCAGACACGCTCACACATCTATCCGATCGAAATTTCAACTTTCCCGGCACATCAACAAATCTCGCAAAAAACACACATATAAACAATCACACATCCGTGCGTCCGCCCGACGGATCATCCAATATAGTCAAGACAAACAAAAAACGGGCTGGCTCGAGAGCTAAGAGAAGGGCCCAAGAGACAAACGGGGGCAGGCTTGCAACGAGGCGGTGCGGCGGGAGTCGTAATTAACCGCAATCATCGGGCGCAAACAGGCGCGGCCGAGTCGAGTGGCGCGCGGTGCACACACGCGTGCGGGGACTCTGCTACTGCCGATCAATATTTATGATTCGATTATTCGCCGACTCTTCAGGGTTAATATTTGAATGCCACCGCGGCGGTGGCGGCCTAATCAAACCGGCAAATATTTGCCGCGAGCGGCCCCCTACAGATCACAACCCGCATTGCTTTTCGCGGAGCCAAGCGAATCCGCCCGATGATTATCCGCCCTTCCGATGTGTGTGTGTGTGTGCAGTGTTTGTGATCTTGCGTCGTCTCTCGACGAGCACGAGATGATTCGGTCGCGGCCTGCGTATGTGTATCTCGTCGTGCGTGGTATTTTCAATCACTCGATCCCCGGGGGCGCGTACATCAACGTATAATCCTTTAGTTTAGATGTGCGATCGCATCCGGCTCCTGAATAGCGAATAATTTGATGATAATTTTTTCTATCTTGGATATCGATAGTGCGCGTGAGAATAAATAGTGAGTATTTTTTTTCGAAATTCGAGATGATACGAAGGAATTAAATGGTTTTCAGTACTCCATCGTATACTGAATTTGATGCGGCATTTGGCATTTGTATCTCGTCAGCATCAATCAATCCATAGTGTTTCAATCCAGCTTGTCCTAATCTACATATCTCTAAATATCTTATATTGTATGTATAAAAACATGACAGCATCCCCGGAAAATCAAAACGTCAGCCAACGCAAGTGTCACCTGTTTTGATATAAGAAAAAAAACTATCTTCAAAAGTTTCAGTAGAACATTGGCGATCCAAATCCCAAGAGATCGCCTGGCGAGCAGCGGTTTTCTTCTCTCATCCAGATCTTATCAGAAGTCATGAAAGTTTCAGAGGCATTCCGGAAACATCCAACTCAGAACGGTGAAACGTTTCGAGAACGAGTATGAATTGATATTATTAAAACCTTCTTCAGAGGTATTCTAAACATGTATACATGTTTTTTGCGCATACAACATGACGAACGTACTTCCCAAACGTTTGCTAAAAGTTTCCTCTGATGTAGGATCAAAAGTTAAATGGGAGAATTCATCGCACGTGTTGTTTGTTGTATTTAGGTGACCAACTGCAAGACATATATATCTGGCTCCATACTTTCGATTTTCATTGTTCGGGTTCTATTCTTCGAGCGTGCATTTTTTGACTAACGTATCCCGTTTGAAAGTATTAGATGCGGGCCAATTTCTTCTGAAAACAAGAAGATATTTTCGCGAGTATACCATAATGTGGCTGCCATTTTAGACCAGCTGGTTTTTATTGCCAGCCGGGAATACGGTATACCCACTTGGACGAAGATGATATATTTCGAGCGATATAATTACGCTTCGTATACGTATAGCACAGCGCGGCTTTCGTCCGTGCTCCTGTTGTTGGCTAATTGATAAAGTGATTCTCGAAAAATCGAATTGTAATCGGGACGTTTTGGTTCGAATGACGGATAGAGAGTTTATCGGGATTTCATTATGCGTCTGCTTAATCGAGTCGCCGAGAGAATATTAATCGAGATTTATCAAACGTAATTCCACTCTGACGATTTTGATGTGGCGCAAATTATACCGAGCACTTAATGGCATTGTTGCGTTTGTATATGATCTTCTTCTATCGTCCCCTCCCACGATTTTGTAAATTTTCTTTTCACGTCCATACTGCAATTATGAATCTTTCAATGGTCGAACAACCAGACTAATGAAACAAGCCAAATGAATTATTCCTACTATCTGAAAGCTTTTGCGGTTATCTTCAGATGTCAGCGGTCGAGAGATACAATTTTGGATGCATGAACTTAAGCGTAATTCAACGTTTATTCGGTGAATTTCCAAGAGTTCGAGACTGCACCGAAGGATTCATTTTTCAGCTCGAGTCTCGTCCCCGCCTCAAATTATTCGAGCTTTATTTGGGTGTTCGAGCAAAGATGTACTCCTCTAGTGGATGTTTTCGGTACCTCCGAAAGGTATAACAAACACAACAGAGTATTTTAACCTCAAATAAACCGAAATAGTGGACTTTACAAACTGAAAATATTGAATAGTCAAGTATTCCAATACACTTTCAACAAAGTCTCAAATGTCAGCAGTGTAATGAAAATCGTGGAGTTTTATAAAAGAAAAATTGTTATGAAACTTCGCAATTTCTTTCAATTGGATCCAGCCTAGAATTTGAATTTGCCACCATGAACTAGGTGACTTTATTATATCTTATACATTGAGAAAAAAAATCTGGTATACCCTACTATATTTTTACTATATATTATATGAAGGGAAAAAGGCGACAACCATACGTGTATGGCAAATTTTACTATACCAAAGTTAGTGGATTTATGATACCAGTAACTGAACCTATAATTATTTACATTATAATTGACTGTACACTAGCGAAACCTTAAAAAAAAATAATTACAGAGAATAAATTTTATCTAGTGATATCGTGCACTGAATTTTACTATCAATGGATAGAGTAAGGTAGGATTCCCAAACCAAATTTCTCTCAGTGTACCTTTGCAACAGCACTGCCACTTTGTGGGACTTGAATAGCAACGAGTATTTTAAAAAAGTTTTACTCGAGAAGATCTGAAATTTTAAGATCAAGATACTTGTCTTTTGAGATATCGCTTCGCGATCTCACCGACATTTCAATTTCAACTCTCAAAAGCATCTTACCCGTGTCTTGATTATCTTAATATCTTCCCAACTACTAAATTCTCCCGAATGATCAAGAGAACTGCAGTCTCGATCCTCTTGCCACACCTCATCGAGCTGATTTTTCTTATTATATCTTCATCGCGCCGCACGATTCGCTTATCACGATACGCATAACAAATCTATAACGATACCTCGACGCTCCTGCCTACGTGAAATCTTCATTCCACATCGCATCCAAACACGGCCCAGTCCGATTCTCTTGATCGGAGAATTTCCGGTATAGGTTATCGCTTCGGAATTTCCCACCGCGCAGGCCGGTTTCGTCGACGAGTGGAAATGTGCGCGCGCGGCAAAAGGCAAATCGACGGAGCGCGTCGAGCGTGTGTATGTGTATACGGGCTATATAGGGTGAGAGAGCGAGAATACACTGACACGTGCGCGTGTATATGTGTGTGTGTGTGGGCAAGACAAAAACGGAAAAGTGCGAGTTCCCCTCGGGCTTTGTTGCGCGGCGTCTCTCCCCCAGGCTCCCGCGACACAGATATGCTTTTAGCGCACGCCGCCCGAGCTCTGCACGCATCGCAGCTCGTATACACATATACAAGTATGTGTGTAGACGTATATGTATGTATGTGTGTGTGTGTGTGTGTGTGTGTGTGTGTGTGTGTGTGTGTGTGTGTGTATCTCGACCGACAAAACCCCGCGGATCTTTAGACGCGATATACACCCGCTAGCTACGATTCGATCATTGATCCGTGCGGATTTTCCCGATGCCTCTCCATCTCTCAGAGTTGTGTGTTCTTCTCCATAAATTACTCACAGTGAAAATTCACTGTATTACAGTGAGAGCCACTGATGAGCTTACAATGAAAAATCCGGCAACTGTATATAGCTATGGAAATTGGTACAGTACGCAGTGTATAGACGTGCGCGTATATCTAAATAGTTTTCTATACATTTCTCAAGCGCGATAAAAAGACCGATTTATCACTGGTGTGCGTACAGCACGGACTTAGTATATATACTAAGTCCGTGGCGTACAGTAAATATTCACGGTAGACTTTCAGTGAAACAGTCGATCACTGCATTACAGTGAATTTTCATCGTAATAAATTTGTAAAATACAAGAGACGAAACTTTGACTTTTGCGAGATACGCTCCAAATCCTTACAGTGAGAATTCACTGCGCAATACGGTGCCCGACTGATTTTACTGATAGCCAACAGGCTTAAAGGGAGGCTTAAATTTTCAAGATACTCCAAATCCTGACATCATTTTCTAAGTGAGGTTTCAAGGAATTGGACTGTAAGGAAAAATGTATAATGTATTCTTCGGTCTGACGATCTGATTTTCCCGGAGATGTTCGTAAAACATTATCGATTATAATTTATTCATCAACGATTCATGTCATGAATTTTCGATACTCGGATATTTAAAATAGTGCGCGCACAGAGTGGACGATGAGCCTGGGTCATCAAAAGATCCATTAAATGCTACAAGGAACAGTTCAGCAAGATTATGAAACTTGATATTAGTAGAGAGGTTTTAAAATAATAAAATATTACAGTGCTGTGGCGAAATAATCGTATCGCGAGGTATTCTGAGAAGACACTGTATCACCTCGATATATGCAACTGGCCACAAGAGACTGGAATTTTACTGCTTAAAATGAGGTGTATACATGGCGTGGCTACGGTTTATCTGATGATGTAGAATTAATTTCTTCCACATACATAAATGGTGAATTCTTCCAATCATCTATTGCCGATTAATTCGCTCTATAATTAATAGTGTAGAATTAATTTCTTCCGCACACATCGATGATACATGCTTTTAATTATCTATTGCCGATTAATTTACTCTATAAATATTCTTGGAATTCCTTTGTACAGACGAGAGGCTCAATGGTTAACTGTTTGTAAATGATAAGGCCCCAGAATAGTTCAGATGCTTCTGTGATGATTGGTAAATAAAGCGGCTCTATCGTGTGTAAACAGCAATCGCGATACGAAAATGAAAGAAATCCCATCTGATCAAATCGTTTGTGTTAATATTTGTTGATGAATACGTGATTAGGATAGTTTTGTGTGTTCAGTAGAAAATGTGAAACTTGAAGAGAGTATCATTTCGTAGAATTGGGCTATTGAAAGATTGAACTCTCCATCATCATTATCATACATCTGTAACCGAGTATTATCACTACTCACACTGAAAAAGTTATGGATTAAATCTCATAGTATCATAACTTTTTGAGAAAAACTTTTTATTGCCCGTAGTTAATATTGAGATCCGCGAAATATTTCCTCCGCAATTAATGAATCTCCATCTTTCCTCAGATGCAAACTGCTTTGCTTGTATATGCTGGCCTCTTGGCTCTGGCTGTAGTTCCAAGGGCAAGCTGAGGTGAGTTAAAATATGGGCCATAAAATATTTCAACTATTTCCGTTCACAATGAAAAGAAAAAGAAAGCCTTATTCCAACAATGACATATGACAGATGTGGGTTACTTATTTTGTTGCTGTCGAACTTTGCATAATTTTGTTTTCTATGATTTTCGATAGCATGTAGGGTTGAGGTTCGTATCAAGGTTTTTCTGAGTGGAATAACTCACTGGCGAATAAATGGTCAATATACTGGATAAAATTTTTCATGAAGATGAAGGTTGTACCTTTGAATATGATCTTTAGGTGTAGAAAAAGAGATTCAGTAAAGTTTTTGAAATTGAAATGAAATTGAAATGTATATAATAGTATTGACTCTGTTGCAAATTGACCAATCAAAGTATTAGGCATGAATTCTTTAACCATCACTTGCCAACAGTTTGCAATTTACATATTCTTCATTAGAAGCGTTTTGGGGACCTACCTGTTGTTCCCTTCTTCAGGCTGCAAAATGAAAATCACATCATATAATTCACAGCAACGCTATTGGAATAATTAACTATTAAAATTTCTAGGATACACAATTATGACTAATGATTGACACACTCATTAGAGCGTCATTAGACGTTAGTAAAACGGAGATTGCTTATATGTGTAACAGAATCACATCCACCTAACCTATTGTCTATGGGTATTATTGTACTTTTCTTCTCTGCAATCTATGAATAAATATTAAATTCGTTATAACATTGGTAACAACTTCCATCAAAGCAAAGTATCTAGAAAAATGTAAAGGGAAGTCGTTTCAGTATTTGGTAAAGAATCGAAATAAACTACATCTTTCGAGTGTGACATGATTGTTTTTGGGTACCAAAACAGTTGATATCGATGACCCATAAACAAGTCTTAAGATTTTCACGAAAACCTCCTAAGATTTTACAATTTTGAAACGGTGCTCTACGGTATGTACATTAGGTAGTTAGGATACCTATTGATGGTGTTCCAAAGATGCACACTCCTAGAATTGTTTTCGTTGGAGAAGGTGTTCTTTGACCTATAGACATTATCCAGGTGATCAGGTTCTCTGATGACAGAGGTCTGAAGTTTCGGTAATTTTATTAATTTTATTCATAGTCACTAACTTCAACTAAATATTCCAGAAGTGCACGCTTGGAACACCAATATCGTGTAATCTGACCACGTTAAGGTTGAGGATTACCTCCTCCAAAATTAATTCTAGGAGTGCGCACCCTCAGAACGCTATCAGTTGGTACCCTAACTACCTGGGCACAAAATTGTAAATTCCTTGGGTTTTAATAGTATATTATGCACCCGAGCGAGGTTAGGCGATTTCGGCACGAAAAACGTTTGCGATCCGAGCGCAGCGAGGATTGCAAGTTTGCGCGTGCTAAAATAGCCTAGATGAGCGAGGTGCATATATATATACTATTTTTCGTACCCCGCGGCAGAAAAGTGCCATTCTTTGCAAACGCCAGGACGTAAAGTAGGCACTTTACTGCTGCTGAGACGAAAAAGAATATTATCAGATATTGAAGAGTCTTGTACAATCTGGCAAATCGACTCATCAATTACTTAACTGACATTTCGAAATAAATTTTCTGAATAATTCCAAGTAATTTGACAAAGTTGATGTATCAGTTCGAACGACCGATCTTCGCTCCGTTACAATGCTTTCTCTGTGAGAAAGTGATAAGAACCGATTCGATTGGTGCATCTCGCGACAATTATTTTAAAACATCAGCACAAGAAACCATCTCAAGGAGAAATCAAGATGGGCTAAAAGGTGTCGAGGAAGAATCATAAGCAATATTCCAAAACATATCCCTTCAAAGTCACAAAGGAACACTTGAAAATAGTTTTGAGGTGAAAATAAATCCGACAGTCCTGACCAATTTGAGATAGAATCAACCTCTTGCAGACAACTTTATAAATTTTGTATCGTGCATATCCTTATATAAAAAAGTGATGGCCTTCAGAGTGAAGGCATTAACTCGTGATTTGATTGGTGTAGATCTAACCACGTGATTTGTAGTGAGGTGTATATAGATATAGAGTGAGATGTATATATAGATAGAGAGTAGCCGATGACATGATATTATAGGTTAGAATAGTCAGTTTCGTTGATGATACTGTCATAAGTTTCGACAATTTATTTTCAAAACTATAATTGTAGGTATGTGATCTTGATTGATGGTACGTGGATATTTTAGGCTTCTTTTTAGTTTTGAACAGTTGCCGGACAGAATAGGATGTTCTGTTAGGTTAAGATGTCTGATTTGTAAGTTTTATGCAGTGTTATGTGGTTTGATGAATAGTTTAGTGTTAAAAATCTGAAATCATCTTGCGAGCTCAAGTGTCGATAGCTCAGGATTATTTAAATAGAAGAAGATGTCAGTACTCGATAGTTCTTTCTAATACTCTTATACAGTTTTTACAAGGATCATAAGAATTTAGGGTTCGGTTATTCATTTAGCTTTTAGAAATTTGCATCATGAAATGAATTGAGATGTACGTCAGAACGATTATGGTCGAGAATCGTGGAGAAAATAATTGAAATATGAATTTGAAACGCATACATGTAGATCGCGCGCAGCGCGTTTGATGTAGCTAGTTAGAATAAAGGTCAATGTTTCTTTTTTTCACATGTCCTCTACACTAATAGAATCGGCGCCTTATAGAAAGGTTTACAGCAAAAATGTAAACGGGAAATAACATCGGCGTAGCACATGCAATACAGTAGGATGAATGACAAGTTTGATCTTTCGCAGGATGCATAAAATATTAACATATACATCTGGATACAATTACGTTTACTAAATTTGTTACATAAATTTTCTTATATCAACATGAAAATATTACTTTTTCCTTCGGTATTATCTGTGAATATTGACAAATTTATCTATATTGTGTGAACTACGTGGCTAAGGTTCGAAAAGGTATTGGCAGGTTATCTCAAAGCACAAAGATTCATATTGAAACTCACATCGAAGATAGCAGACTTTCGGATAATCAATTTAAGCCAAACTCTACATAAACCTATGTGTCCTGGCACTCCAAGTAGAATCTGAAGTTCCAACGCTGCTTTGGTCTAGAGCTCTATATAACTCTAGACTGACGCAGCCATACATTGCTATATAAATTTTCTTATATCAACATGCAAAAATTAGTTTTTTCTTGGGTATTATCTGTGAACATTGACATTTACAATGGAAAATGAAACAATGAAATTTACTTATATTGTGTGGACTACATGGCTAAGGTTTGAAAACGTATTGACAGGTTGGCTCAAAGCACACTCCAAGTTAATTACTGTATCAATTGCCTTATATTAACTTGTTTCTGCTCGTATATAATACCCACCATATCTTAAAATTTGAAACAGTTCAGTGAGATTGCAGTACTGTTGCTGCAAAGTGGCGAGTAAAAAAATTGATCAAACATGATACTTATACTCGTTATCACCTCAATATTTTATTATCAAGTTCTCGGTAAGTTGCCTTATCTTCCTGAATATTCCTCACCACATAAAATTTTCCCTCTCATTCAAAATAAAATCCGACTGCTCGACTATAGTAAATGAGTAATTACACTTTTGCAGGGATTCCTACTCCTATAGTCGGAGGCTTGAAAAGCCACATTCGGAAATTCCCATGGCTCGCCTCGATTCAGAAAGGCGACTATCACGAATGTGTTGGCAGTATAATATCTAAGAATCTAATTCTGACCGCAGCTCATTGCGTCTTCGATTGTTTGCCAAACTCATTCATTGTGCGAGTAGGCAGTTCGAGAACTGACTCTGGAGGCACATGGCACAAGGTCATTGCGATAAAAAATCACGAAGAATTTGGAATTCTGACGGGTGCTCATATACCTACCTTGATTCTAAATGATGTCGCATTGCTGAGAGTGGCGCCACCCATCCAATTTGGCGACAACGTGACCAATATTGAGCTGGCCAAAAGCGGGAGTAAAGTCATCGCGGGTACAACTGTGAGCGTCGCTGGTTGGGGGTCGGTTACACTCTATACCTCGACCGTCATAGAACTCATGTCCGTCGACGAAGTTGCATGTTCGAATGCCTACGGAGACAAAAGAGGCTACAGAATGAAAATGGACCACCTACTATGTGTTGCTGAGAGGGGCCGTGACGCTTGTATCGGTGATTCCGGGGCTCCGCTTACCAACCAAAAAAATGTTCAGGTGGGTATTGTATCCTCGGGGGTCGGTTGCGCCAATCAAAAGTTTCCAGGAGTCTACACAAATGTTGCTGACTTTCGAGATTGGATTGATACAAATTCTCTATTATTAGAATCATTAGAATAAACACCAATAGAATCGTCTTACTCTGGTCCGATTTCTAATCAAACGTTTGCCATACCATCTGTATGGGGTACTCGTTAGTTTTTTTAATCTTTCTAAATCAATATTTTAACGTCCATTTTGCATATTGATAAACGCAAATTCTTCATTCTTTTGAAGTGTGTTCGTACTCAATACATTCGTACAGCCGCGTGTATAATTTCAAGTATTGTATTCACCAGAATACAGACAAAAATGGAGTGTCCCTATTTTCCCCGAGCTTTCTGAATCATCTTGATTGGTTGACGATCCAGTTTGTAATTGATCATTAGCTGAAGCAAGGAATATCGATTCCCTCAGTAGAAATTAGCTTTTTATATCTGATACAATTTTCAATTTCGATTCGATACTGTCCTACGTTCTCGTGTAATCATTACACGGAATTATTGGAGAATAAATTTTCATTATCCTTCTTGAATATGAATTATTCTTTTCTATTCCCTTTGGGTATTACACTCCCAAATTCTCTTTATTGATCGACGTAGAGAACATTATAGTTGTTTTGGCTTTTTCATTGGTTCCTGATATTTACTACAACGGAAAGAAAAAATTGGCAGAAAAAATTGTTGATTGAGTGACAGTTACCTCATTATATTGACAAACGGTTGGAACTTTCAGAGTTCTGCATATTGAATAGAATAATAATGATACGAAAAGAATAAAGAAATTCCAACTCAATAATATGATACTACTTACTGATGACTGCTGAATTATAAACAGAAGACCTGACGATGGATCCTTTCCAATATTCTTAGGTGAATTGAGGTCAGATATATCTATCCCCGTGTGACAACAACTGATTAATTTATCATATTCTCCATTATTTTTCTTTAGTAAGTATATATACAGTTTGTTGTTCAGAAAATCGTAAGCTACGTCACGAAAACCATTGAATTTTTTTTCAAGATTATAGCTCGTATGTGTCTGTGATTTTGGAATTGATGTGATATTTCGTCGGTGGGGAGGAAGAACGTTCCATTTCAGAAACTATCTACACAGCAAACACGATTTCTTAATTTAAGTAAAAAATCTTTTTTAAAATGGGACGGAACGAATTTCAGTATAAAAAAAGTACTTACATCAAAATTCTTATTTTGTACTTTGATTAAGTACTTTTTGCACTGAATTTCGGTACGAAGAAGTACTTGAATTAATAATTCTCATTTCTGTATTTAGATTATTCTTTTATTAGTGTCTCAATCTCAAAAATATGCGGGCGATAACCCTTGCACAAGATAAATAAAAATGCAATTTTCAAATCTATTGTTTTTTTTATCATTTGTTTATTTATTTTATTTTATTTTCTCTATTGTTTTAATCAGGTTCTCAAAATTCGGAGCAACTCGTAAAGTTGTGTAGTTTTAACCCGAATGCTTACAAAAATACTAGTCAAACACTAACCTTTATACAATAGTCAATCAATTTAGGCCAGAATCGATTTTAGAAATTACTAAACTTGCTTTCAGTAAATTTGCACTGAATTTTAGAAAAATATTCATCGGTGGATTTTTTATGTATTCTGGAAATTATATTATAACTATTTACAAAAAGCATATTGTATCATGAATAGTGGTTATAGCATAAGTTTCAAAGTTGAATTCACTGACGTACAGTCCACTTTAATCGAAACGGGACGCATGATCCGTATGAAAAAATCTGAATATCAATGAGATCATTTTAGAACACATCCACAGTGTGTATGGGTGACAATAATTACTTGTTTTACTTGTTTTCATATAAATTATGTAAAGTAACGACTAAAAACCCATTCAATTTAGAAGTATTATTATATTGAGGAATATATAAAGCAACTATTTATCTATACGTATAACTCTTTGTATACAAAATTTTTTATACATTTCTGATCAGGACATCCTCCATAAATTTTGAGTGATTCCCAAGAACGTACTCTAGAGAGAGCCACATACAGTTGTCCATGGTTAAAAACTTCTTTCCTCAAATCAATACCAATTTTATCGAATGTTTGTCCTTGTGCTTTATTTATCGTCATGGCAAAAGCTAATTTGATAGGAAACTGTCTTCTTTTGAATGTGAATGGATAATCAGTCTCTGACGAGTATAAAGTAATTCGATTCAGAAATACTATTTCTCCTTTTTTATCTCCCGTTAGTATTTCGCATTTCAACAAATTATTACACAATGCTAGAATTAATAATCTAGTCCCGTTACATAAACCTTCGCTAATATTGAGATTTCGTATGAGCATGACAATGCAATTGATTCTCAACTTCAACTCATAAGGAGGAAGAGATGTAGGAGATAGAGTATTCAAGTACTCTGGTAACAGAATATCATCAAAACCTGAATTATCACAGTTTTCTGTACTGTCAACGCTTGTATAATGCTTCTCTGTCGTGTCATCAAGTAGATTAACAACTTTTTCGTTGATTTCATTAACATCAGCGTTTCTTGCAGATAAGATTGCAAAATTAATTGCTTTTCTGTATTGCTTACACCTAAATATCTCACCATATACATCTTCTACAATATCTGTATCAGGTGCAGCAATACATCTTTCAGGAAAATAATCTAAGTTCAAATTATTATGTACATCATTCAATTGTCCGTCTCCTACGTTTAATAAAAATTTTGAAAATTCAATTTCCTCTGGTCGCGCTCGCATATTCTGCGTTAGTGAAAATCTAGTAAACTTTGACCAATGTGAACTACGATTAATACATAAATCAATTATCTCACTGCGGGTACCTCCTACTTTTACTGGTAGTAATTGTCTAAAATCCCCACCTAATATAAATATTTTACCACCAAATACCTTATCATTATTCATAATATCGCGTAAAACTCGGCCAATGACTTCAATAGAATATCTTGGAGCCATAGGAGCTTCATCCCAGATAAAAACATCAATTTCTTTCAAATAAGCAGCTTCCTGAGATTCTAATTTTATATTCGATGATGAATCTGAATGCAATGGCACTGGCAACTGGAATACCTTATGCACTGTCTTACCTTGCGGAAGTAAAGTGGCTGCTATACCGGTGAATGCCATATTACAAACTTCTTTCTTATGACGTTTCAAAATATACCATAGTGTTTCATATAAAAATGTTTTACCAGATCCACCGGGAAGAAGATGGTCCCCATCAATGAAGAAACTGTAATTGTCGACATTATCTGATTCTGCATTCAACGCTACACTCAATACTTTTTCAGCTACTTCTTTCTGTTTCTCATTCAATTTAAGTAATTGTTCATTGCCAATAACTAAATAATTTTCTGAACATAAATTATCATCATTATTGACAGGAAACTCGTAAGCGACTTACAGAACTTGATGTAGTTGTGGATATTGATCTAAATTTTTACCTTCAATAGAAAATAATGTCTGAATAACATGTATAGCTTTAGCGTAACTTTCATTCTTACTAAAGCGACGTATGAAATCTTCAGTTATGGTTATGTTTTGACAGTTAGGTAGATGTACAGGTAATCTTACGATAACATGACTTTTATCATGTAATGGTTTTGATAATATACGCCAAACTGCTTCTGATGGACCAACATAACGTGTTTCTACGAATTGAGTGATTTCATCGTGTACAATCACCGATGAATCTGTAGAATTAGTTATTACAACAGATGCTGCATCATGTCCTTTATAGATATATTTATGTAAATATTTAACAGATTTAATACTTGAACATACTTCAACGTTTATGTGGCAATTGAACATTGAAGATAAGACAGGACAATAAGGAACTACCCATCGATTATCAACTTCATAATTATTAGATCGAACAAATGTCTTTCCAGTGTTTCTTCGACGATATGTAGGGTAGCTATTACTATCAATTAATGTTTCTTCTTGAAACTGTCTTGGAAATTTCTTAGAACATTTCCCATCTACCAAACACCAATCTCCACAAGGTCCGTGTATCATGTTTTTCATTACAATATCATGAAGAGTAGGCATTGTATCTGGATCAGGTATTTCAGCACAAATATATTTATTCACTTTTTCCACTGTATCAATTTTATTCCGAGAATCTAAGCAAATCAGAATATGACAATGAGGTAAGCCTCGCTTTTGGAACTCTATTACATAAATATAAGCAACTACAGATCCAAAAAATTTTTCTTTCAATACGTAGTCCATTAAGGGGATCCACTACGTTTTGTATGACCTCAATTTGGTTTACAATATTTTTCCTAAAGTTACCAATATTTTCTAATGAAATTTTGGCTCATAGATGGTTAAGCAAGCATCTTTGTAGTGAGTACAAAATTTTTTGATAAATTTGCAAAAATTTCAAAACGTTAGTTCACAGTTTTGACGCTGGCGCTGCTCCCACAGCGCGCCAAAGTTGTTTCTATCTCTAGAATTAGTTCTACTTCATATAATAACACCAAAATCTCCCACTGTATTCCTCATCCATGGTAGGGACGATAGTAAGCAATATTAACAAGATAAAATTCATAGGGTGTAAAAATTATATTAAATCTTGGTGGCACTAGAATTCAAATTTTTTCGGTCATTGGAAGGGTAAAACAGAGCTGAACTCTCGTTCTCCTTGGATTCTAAGAGGGGTGGGGCCTGTTTTTGTGAAGAAAAATCCCTCGGCGCATCACCCACGGCACGCATCTGGCAACATATGTTCGGAAGACTCCTCTTCGACTCTCGACCGATTCTGGTCTCTTCGGATCCTCTCGACCCCTTCATAAACAAGGGCCCATAGAGAAAGCAATAAAGGACAGGTAAAGATCCTTTTCCGCTAATCAAAAAACTTCGTATAAATAAATCAGTATTATAGTGTATTCATCGATATTTATATCTGAACAGAAATTTGAACCATGAATATACAAATTTGAACGGTGAAAATCGGATAACTCTGAGTTACATGGAAAAATATTTGGTGTCATATCTAAGTCATGCTAAGCTTTGCCTTTGCACTGTTATATGTACTATAAATTTCTCTATCTATACATTTTCTACCAAACCGATTGAGATGAATTTTTCAAGGAAGATGCTTATTACTGTGTAGAGTCATACTAACAAGGGATATTCAAAATTTCGCATTTCAAAGTGTTGAAACAACGAAACATATGTTTTTCGCGTTTACATCGCTATATCAATGGATTGAAGATAGACACTATTCATTCCTTTTTTGGAAGATTTTTCAGGCTCAAAATTAAAAATCTCATTTTTAATGGTTTAAGTGCTTGAAAATGTCTGTTAGATATCTCGAATATATTAATTTCATAGTCAAGTTGCATATCATTCGAAAGAGAGCAAAATTCTAAGGGTGGCGTGTGTTCGCCAAATTTTAATCAGTGGCCCCGTTGAAGTATTATCGATGATTGAAAATCTATCTAGGCCTTATGCACGCATGAGATTCGTCAACATTGCCGGGAAACGGCTCAGTTCAAGTCATAAGTATTTTTATGGCCTTTGCTATGAGCTGTATACCTACCACGACCCTGTCGCTCGCGCGGACTCTCACTCGCTGCCCTTTTGGCATAGAGAAAATTATTTCAATCATTCAAAATAATTCATCCTAATGACTGTCAACTTGCAAAGAGTTCGATGTGCACATAATTGCACTTGAAATACTGAGCGAAACCGCAAAGGGAGACGCTATGGTGTAAGTACTCGTACATGACAGAAAAGAAAATATTCAATGTATTGTGAGAATACAAAAATCATAACATCTTAGTTACCAGCTTTTTAAGTACTCAATATTTCCGCTTGAGCAAAAAAATTATATCGTCGTTGGACATTTAGGAATGCCGCATCACTAAAGATCACTTTGATTATATTGGGCTTATCAATTTTATACAGTAAATCGTCAAGTCGCAGAAGTTTATTTGAATTGTTATCCTCTTTCACGCCGCCCGTAGCCGAGGCAAATTCCGAGACAAATTCCGAAATATGAGAAAAGCTAGCAGAGTGTCGCAGATGCTTCGCCGAGAGCAGGCCAATAAACCCCGATGCAGGGGATCGGGCCTGCAGTATGCCTGCCATGCTGCAAAGCGAGGGCTGCCGCGGCATGCCGCGGGTAGACGACGGGCCTGAAGGAAAGGCTACTTTCCTGTTTTTCGGGCTTCGGACCTCTTTCGCATGTAGAAAAAATTAGAGAGAGACGGAGAGAGAGGGGTCGTAAGGGTTCTCTTCGCCGAACAATGAGATGAATAGAATTTCAAGAGGGCGCTACTTGTAAATTTGACATACATTTTCAATTAAATACTTTTTGCGATTTTCTCGATGCTCGATTGTGCGGAAGGTCGTGATGAAAATAATTATTTAGACGAAATTCGATTATCTCTGTAACTTTTCCCACTAGAAGCCAAACTGTAATGCAAAGTTACCCTGACCCAAATCTGAGTTTTGGGAAACGTGGTGGATCCCCTTAATGCATTCTTTTTCAAATGGAATACTCGAACGCAAAGATCAGGCCTATCTGACGCTTGCTGACCCTGTAAAAGATTATCTTGGATTTCCTTCCGACGTGGATTGCATGTCATGGTTATAAATAAATCAAATTTTCCTTGCCTACGAACAATAGTCATGGAATCGTGATAACATTCAAGCATATAACGAGGAGATCCTATGAACGTTGACGGTAAAATAACAATTTTTCCAATCCTCATACTATCGTTACCATTTACTTTATTGTTTAAATGATCCATGAGTCCTTTATAAGATGTAATTCTTAATTCTGCTTGGTGTGATTTACAGAATTCTATACGATCTTTTTCAATTTTTACGTATGAATCAACTACATATTGTTGAAACAAACGACGGCCTAAAATGATAGGATTGAATAATTCAGCCCTAACAGCAATTTTGTATTTTACATAAGCTGCTCTCGTAATTCTCTTTGTACAGTCTGTGCGAACCATGTCTCTATGCCAACCTTGGGATCCAGTTGGATGAAATAAAGGGTAAATCCATGGTTCAACATTAGGATCCATTGTACTTACTTTTTGTAACTTCTTTGTATTTTTATTTTGTATGATAACGTAGGCATCGGGTATTTCCCCATCAGATGTAGTTGAAAATATCGCAGCTACTTCGTTTGTTCGTTGAAAGTTGTATCGTCGATGATCCATACCTTGTTTCAAAGAAAAAAGTAGCTGTAATTCTCGTGACGAATCAGATTCCAATTTTCTTAGCTCATCACCCATCATCACATATGATTTAGCAAATATGTTATGATCCCGCATAATATGTTCAAGAATTAGAATGATATCGTAGTTCATTTCATTATTGGAAGACATACGATGCTCCATTGCTTCATTGGCATCATAAATGAAAAGTTGACCATAAGAAGGCTTTTCATTAATATCAGGATGAAGAGCAGTGTTTATTTGATAATAAACCTGTCCTTGTATTTTGAAGCAATAAGGACCTGGTCGCCTGTCGTTAAAATTCATAATATTTGCATTAAAAGAAGCGAAACTGAACAAATTATTGTATAAACGTATGTTCTTAAAAAAATCAGAAGATAACTCGTGTTCCGAATTAAATAATAACTTCAATTCTCGTGGAAATGAATTATCATCTTGCAATTCAATCTTACCATGGTTGCAACAATCATTGAATGAGTTACCTTTTTGTGATACTCTTTCGCCTAAAAAATGTTTAGCTCTACAATGAATACACTCAACATTCATTTCTCCGAGGTGATTTTCTATGACATTACGCTCAAGACTCCTATGTATGTCAATATTGGCTGAGTCATTTTGATGAATTCTTCTAATAGATCTATCATTATAATCTACATGGTTAATATTATCAGAATTATGCACTTGTTCAAGATTTGAATTGGGTAATCTTAGTACACTAACATCAGTATCATTTACTAATCTGCAAATATCATTCATCACATAATTATGATCATGACTAATAGTTTTTGAACATGCAGGTGCATTAATATTAATGTCAGAATTATGCACTTCTTGAGAATCACCAAGCGATTTAGTGTAATTAGTGACTGAATTCTGTTTTTTCTGCAAATAGTAAGTGCGATTATACTCTCTTTTTTTTCTAGTCTACGTTGTTTGGAAATTTCTTTTTCTTCTTCAGTTAATAATTTTCTTTTGGGACCCATTATTCTATTTGATTTTTGAAAACTACAACATATTTGGAAACGAATTCATGAGTTTTGAAACATAAAATAGTTCTCAAAATAGATAAAGCAGTTTATTATTGAACCACATTAAAGATCGTTGACCTCAAATATTAATATGCTTGAGAAAATTTTTTTCTCTTTCAAAGGTTATAACCTCTTGAATATTCATCTAAATTATGAAAAATGTGGGGAAAGGAAATATAACTGTCTACTTTGCAAAGTATAACTACTGTGATTACCAATCGTACCTGAATGATCTCACTTTTCAATATTTGTTCACAGAGATATCTTTAATGTTACCATACTGTTGTATAGTTCAATTACATATTTCACTACATATCAATTCATTGCAAATAAATGGTCACAGACCGTCAATAATAACCAGATTAATTCTCTACAAAACACATTCACTTTTAATATTAGCAAAATTAGTACCAAAGTACAAATATATACAATATAAATTTACGTCTATACATTTGAAATCATATCAAGCTCTCCTCCAATGCTCAACTATTAGATTGTAATATCAACATTATTAATAAATCAAGGAATATGAATATTTGTCGTTTCAAATGATATTTCTCTGCTTCAAAGGTCAACTCAATATTCA
Organism: Aphelinus atriplicis; assembly: GCA_020882685.1. Taxonomy (NCBI): domain Eukaryota; kingdom Metazoa; phylum Arthropoda; class Insecta; order Hymenoptera; family Aphelinidae; genus Aphelinus; species Aphelinus atriplicis. The sequence continues at coordinate 51,767,109 of CM037073.1, forward strand.
CACTGTACATCAATTCAAGCTCTCCTTCAATGTCCAAGATCTATTGCCAATTTCAATTATAAATTCAAAAGTTCCAATATTTGTCTTTCAAGTTTTATTGCTTTTCTTCAAAATTGACCTTCAATGCTTTTCTTTGTTCAATTTACTGAATATTCTCACTTGTTAGCAATTCTTCAGAACCTATCAGCAAACATAAGCTGAAACATATAAAAAAATATATTTTCAATAAATAGATTTTTGCGAACAGAAATGTTGGAATAATTATTTGTTAAAATAGTAGCTGTTAAAATAAACGTAAATAGCGCAATTATACTTATTTCATGCTCGAATAATTACAGACTTATTTTTTGATAATTATGAGAATGAAACCTAGAGCTAAAAAGGTATTTAAAGTTGAAGCTGAAAGATGATTTAATTCTGAAATTAAATCATCAATTCAAGTTTCCCACACACAGCACAGATATGATATGAAGAATAGTTGATTGACAACCAATTTTCACAAAAATGTTATATTTGAGTCAAAAATTCACTTATAAAAAGTAGGTCCTAACGATTTTTAAATCCCAATATTATAAAGAATACAATCATTAAATATTGTAAAGATTAATATGTTCAAATTTCAATGGTATACTAATATTCCATTTTTACTCAGCAATTACCAGGGGTAACCAGAAAGACTGAATTGATAAATTTTCAAGATATATATAATGAAATAGGTCGACTTGGCATACCAGATATCTATTCTATCTTAACAATTTGGTTTGGATTAATCCCATAAATCCCATAAATTTCATTAACATCAACACGTCAATATGATTCATAAATGAATACGGAACATTTGATACGGAGATAATTATTTTGTAAATAACATACCTTCTAATGAATATTATCTTTTTCCTATTCCTCCAACAATCGAGTTTGTGGTTATATAAGTATGAACACAGATGCGATTCTTATCTTTTCATCCTCTCTCCTCTCTCCTGTCTATTTTATATTGTATATAATAATAATAATATATTATTATATAAGAAAGAAAAAGTTATTATTTGCGAATTGGTGGATATTTCTGTTATTTTGAATGCAGCTATCGTAAATAAGCATTGTCACTGGCTCATGCCCATTAATAATAAAGTAATTATTAATAACTAAAAGGGGACACGAGAGAGTGCAATCTCGCCCGGCGCTGATGCTGGGCGAGTTCTCAGAGTCGTGGGTAGGAATGCAGGTGGTGAATCGGGGCCACAGAAACGCGCACACATAAAAGAATAGTGCTTTATTAGCAATTAACAGGGGGTAACAAATAATAAGGGGACGCGGCGCGGTCGATTGAGAGAGAGAGAGAGAGCAATGCGTGGAAACCAACCTTTGTGTTGCTCGCTGTACGTGGAGGACGGCGGCGTGGAGCTGTTGTCGGCGCTCGGGGAGAATGCCGGCGTTCCGGAGCCGGGGAAGCTGGCGCTGGGTACGTGGGCCTCGTCTCGGCCGTGGCGCGGGAAGGCTGCTCGTGGTGTCGGCGCTATTGCCTGACACGTAGACACGGGGAAGTCGCGTAAGGGACAAGGGCCAATTGCTGCTGTCGCGCTCGCGCTTGGGCACACACTGATTATCCGCGCGCGGCACCTGTAACTGCCGCGCCGCGGTGTTGATGTCGCGATCTCTCTGTCTCTCTCACTCTTACCTTATGCTTCGCCGGCGCTATGTATAAGACATTATAATGTTTGCTGGAATAGGGAGCCTCACGGTACAAAGTACCCGTGACAGCATATATATATATATATATATATATATATATTGTTTTGTGTCAAACTTCAAGCTTTCACATCGTTCCTATCGTTCCCATCGTTCCTGTTCTATACAGGTATCGGACAGACATCGAATTAACGTATATTTCGATAGAAAAATTTCTCTGTCTCTTGAAAAAAAATAAAAATACTACGTGTAGCGAATCTTTCGACCATAATTTTTTTCGCAATAAAAACTTCATCGATAACGCTGAAAACTTTCACCAATTGTTTGCAATTAATTTGCACCTAATATATAAATAGATAGTAGTATCCGATATGCAGTAATAACATTAATAACAATCAAATACTATTTTATCAATCTCGACGTTCTCACGGCACCACGGCAGTTTGTGCATGTGCGAATTCGCGGTGCGTAACAGATGAGTCGAAAATTAACATACGAACTAAGTATTCGTTTCCATCAATTGTTTTCGTGGTTTTGGGTATTCATAGAGATCATCATAATTGCTCAATTATAATGGGTCCATTGGACAGCAAAGATGCATATTACGTCGTTGACGACGATCAAATCGACGCTTTTATATTTACCAAAGAAATGACTGAACATATTGCAGTTTACGACAAAACTGTGTAAGTATAACCTCATTACATATGATATTCCATTGATTTATTGCCGCTCTATGGGAAATATATTAATTATTGTATAACTATTTTTTAGACAAATTGTTGGCATAGTGGACAATACTGAAATGAGATCTAAGCTCATGAAATTCCAGCTGTGTAACAAATCAGGTGATATCATCCAATTCACTATTTGGCAAGATGAGATCATTGAAGAAATGAAAGAAATGGTTGTATCAGGCAATGTGAGTATTTATAATACACTTAGTCTATCTATATTTTTCCCATAGTATGTATTGAATTCATTCGTTCATTTTACAGATCATTTACTTAGATGGTGAATATGCACGTCCAAAGCACAAATTGAGTGGAAGCACCGTCTCATTTGACTTATCAATAATGTCAAATACACGAGTAAGAGTTTTGAAGGAAGCAGGCTCGTATGTAATCCCTGAAACATGCAACTATCAACCACCAACTGTAGAAATTGAAGAGTGCACGAAGCACTCAGGAGTCATTGAAGTTATTGGTTATATTAGGAATTCTATTTGCCTAACAAGTTTGCCCAACAATATTCAAATCAATCAAGGATGTCTCAGCGACTGCCAGAAATATAAAGTAGAGGTGCGTATGCCAGTTCTATGCGACATGACTGGCTTCAAAGTAGGCACCCACGTACGACTGAGGGGAACCATTAAATACAGTATATACCCATATATATGGGTATTCAATAAAGATGATGTCAAATATGAATCAACTGAAGTACGCAAAGTGATTGATGTATTAAGAGGCTCCCAGATGCCAAAGCGTATCAAGCAGCAATGTGAAAATTATGTTAAAAAAGAGCGTTCACTGTGAACATAAATATTTCAGCTTCAATTGATTGGAAGAAGTCAATAGGGAAATATTAAAACACATGATACTATAAGCGTTATAATAATACTATTTGGGTCAAGTCACCCAAATAGAAGGTGTAATGTGATAACGTAAGTACTGAAAACATAATTTTTATATAAAAAAATTAATCACACAAATATATACTTAATTTTAAAAATTTTCAGGTTAACCTAGTCAATGCAAAAAATACAAATTGTGGCAGATTATGATTATAGATGATCAAATGTTAAAATAATTTTATATTCCATAAAACATAAGGAGAAGAACAAAAAATAGAGAAAGCACTAAATAGAGAATAAATAGAGAATGAACAAAAAATAGAGAATCAATACAGTGACATCACAGAAATCTTCAATTGGGTAGTCGTTACTTTACTTTATATTTTGTTTCCATTCTATTCTATAAATGATGAATTCATGATATTTAAATACAATATGTTCCATAAATAAAACTATTTTTGTTGGACGATATCTGTCTTTAATGATCAGTCCCTCAATTTTCAACTTTATAATGAGATTTTTGAACGAAGTTGCATAATTATATTAAGTATAATAAATAAGTGAAAATTAATAGAGATTTGTAAGTGTATAATTGAAAAGCACAAATAATAATTACATTCATTATAACTTTGTAACAATAATCAATAATAGATAAAAGTTGATCTTTAACACTTATAGTATTAATTTGAAGATTGCAATGAAAAAAAGAACATGCATGATAAAAACTGAACTGAGAGTAAATTATTTCAAAAACTTTTTAATTAAAAATATGAAAATGAAGTGGCAGCTGTTGAAACCGATATGTAAAAAAAGGGTGTTAGCCCTTTAAAGGGATTTGGTATATCTAGAACGAGTGATTATTTACTATTATTCAAAGTTTTATTATAGTATGTTTTATTAGGTTATGATATATACAAATTCATTTTGTTATATATACATACCAATAATGTGAATTACTCACAAATTTAATAGACAGCATACTATTTTTACAATGAAACATCTCTGCAAGGCACCAAAATCCATCAATTAGGCCCCCCTGACCTTGAATCCTGCATAGATATCACTAAAAGGTATCCTATCATCATCAGTGGTTGTTATGTGCTCCTTTGCATCAACTTTTAATACCGGAGGTCCATTGCCATATTTTTCCATAACCCCTTTGATGGTGACTCTCGTACCAATTGGGAGATCCAAGGTTGATTCAATGTTGAATTTTATTTCCAATTTGTAAGTACCGTCAGTAATAGAACCGACGGTACACTCATAGCCATTATTATTATGCACTCTTGGCTCGGTTTTTATCATACCTTCAATACCTGTTAAAAAAGTAGATTTTTATAATCATATTATTATTTTATATTATTTTTATGTTGAAATATATTTAGCATAATCATTATACTTATGAAACAGTTGAGTTTTGAGAAAGCTTCATCAATTGATACTTCTTCTGGTGCACTGAACGCTGATTCATCTTTGTACGTTCCATATGTATCAACTGTTGAGTTGTCCTTCAGCATCAGTTCGAAGTTAATATTTCCATTATTGTACAATGGATCCTTGATTGCTGATACTTTCGCTGCACCGACGTGTACAATCTACAAAAAAATGACATAACCTATATGTTAATAAATTGTTTCAAAAGATTAAGACTTACCGTTCCCAATTGGCTAACGGATTGTAGGATTTTTGTTTCGTTATTCCAGGCAATCACTTGCACTGATCGACCTTGCCCATTATTGACTACAATTTTTCTAAATTTTGAAGGTCTGGAAGAGTGGAAATTGCTGCTAACTTTGGCAACATAACCAATGATGTCACTGGAAACATAAATATTGTTAGAAATGAAATGTTGAAAAAATTATAACAAAAATTATAACTTACGCAATATGATCGTTTGCCGAGAAGGCGTCTATTACATCGTTGGACGTGAAATCGTTTTTATCCATCATCAGTAGTAGTAATCTATGACAAAATGACTCAGCTATAAATTGTATATAATCCAATGGACGGCAAATGTTACCGTGCAGAGAACAAACTTCAGTGCTCCAAAATAGATTATCTATAGTTTCTTCGACCAATAGCAGGCGCTCTAAGGCCAATATGGCTGCATCTTTCAGCCAATCAGCAGACGTCTTGGATGTACTGAAAAATGTCAGCCTCCTTACGCTTAGCTCGAATAGGAGCTGCTTTTTATAAATGGATAAACAGTGCCATTTCAGATTGACAATTATAAAAAGTGCCATATCAGAAAATCTCTATAAAAAGTGCCATTTCAGAAACTTTCTATAAAAAGCATGTGTCTATATGTATGTGTCTGTATGTACATGTGTGTATGTGTGTGTGCACGTCTGAAAATGACAACTTGATCCACGTTGAGACGTGATACTCTAAAAGTGAACTATTTACATCACATATTTTCTTCATCGATGGATTTTTATGAAAATTGGTGTCTATAGGTTTTTGAGGTTGCCGATTACGAATCCGGCCTCAGATTTTAAAAATTTGAGTTAAAGCCTCTAAGATCCCCTGACAAAAATTTGAAAAGATACTGGATTTTGATAAAAATTGGTATGCATAGGTTTTTGAGCTCGCTGATCACGAATCCGACCTCAAATTTTGAAAATTTAAATTAGAGCCTCTAAAATCAGCTGACAAACATTTTGAAAAAAATGAAATTTTGTTGAAAATTGGTATACATGGGATTTCGAGGTCGCTGATTACGAATCGGGCCTCAAATTTTAAAAATTCGAATTTAGCCTCTAAGATCGCCTACCGAAAATTGAAAAGATACTGGATTTTAAGGGTGGTTCTCATCTAGCACCTCGAAAATGACCCATTTTTCTTTATTTTTTTTCCATAGAAGGAATTAAACAATGGTATGAAACTTTTCCACACATATTTGTATATCATTTGAGTGTACAAAAAAATTGTTTTTATTACAAAATAATCATTATATAATAAGTTCAAGACACGTTTATGGGCACGTCTCGACAAAAAGTTTCCGCATGCTGGAAATTCCAGAGCCGCCAATTTTATCTAAGATTAAAAAACGAAAGCGTTTTATAAAATATATAACATTTGTGGGGTGTTATACCAATAATAGCGAAAAATCGTCGAAAATCAACAAAATGGCGGACTTTTGAAATTTTTGTACCGATTTCGCACTTTTTTTTGCTCTTAAAATGGATATGTAGACAAAAAATAATAATAAAATCAATAGCTTCATAAGTATAAGCTCCCAGGAATTCAATTGCCTTTAAAATAAAAAATATTCAAGTCGATCCCTCGATTAGTTTTTGAGCTAGGATTCTCACCAATTTAAAAAAAGTCGTTTCAAGATAAACGCGTTTAAAGATGCGGTTAACGATGAGAATAACGTTAATCATAGGTTACATTATTATGCTATAACTTTTTGAAAAAAATATTTTGGTCACACGCTTCTAGGGGCATATTTTACACATCATAAGGTATCAGAATCAGTAAAAAACCGATGCCAAGTGCCTTAGCAGTATGCTTTCTCAAAGAGGCGCCAAATATATATCCCCATATTTCCAAATTAGTTTTTATTTTTGAAAAAGTGATAGTATTCATCAGAAGTTACAATATTTTAATTATTATTTTCAAGTGTTTTTATTAGGTTATTATTATGGTGTTATTATTAGGGAATGGTAATATACTTTTTGTTAAAATTTTCCACAAATGGTTTCTCTGTTCTGCGATTACCATTACTGTCGTACACACAGAGAACAAATTCTTTAATCTTAATGCCGTGCATTAACAGTAAATGCATATATTCATTTCGATAACTCCAACTGCATATTTCTTAACTATTAATGCACAGGCGTTTAGCTATGCTACTGATGTATAGGCCGATTTCGTAATAGTTACGGCCTTATGGATATAGACGTCATTGCATGACGCTCTAGCGTTACAGAATGACACTATCGCAACGGAGTGCACAATCACCCGTTTTGCATCCACGAAACTACCACGCGATACGTCATTTTTTATGCCCGTGATGAAAAATAGTATGAGCAACTCGCCCGGTATAGTCGCCAATAGCATACTTGGGCGACATGTCACACTCGCTGCGCTCGTGCACCAACGCGCCCGCGTGTGCAATTGGCAACTTTCCGCGCTCGTTACACAATGTACTATTTCTGAAATGGAAAGTTCTTCCTCCTAAGCGACGATATGTCAGCAAATAATCGAGAAGTTTCATTCGACGAACAACAAATTCTGGGGTCGATGAAACGCGAGAAAATTATTCGTGAAGTTGACTTTTCACGAAAAAACATTTCAAAACTCTGGGAAGTTATATTCAACCACAAAAAAAGATACAACAGAGCTCTTTTCATCCGATCAGACTTCTACAGCTGGCGAAAAGCCAGAGTAGAAACTCGGCGAGCTTAATTTATCATGGCTAAAAATTCTTAAGTCCATGAACCCTTAGCGAATCATTTAGGAATCTGACTGTACACGAATCAAATATTTCAAATTTTCATGAAACCCTATGAAACCCCAGCAAAAAAATCAAATAAAAATCCAGACTCGGACAAATACTACCATCGTTAATAAGATTCCAGCGGGAAATTTTTGAACCTTATTTCATGCGAGAAAATGATTTTGGGATCGATGAGAAGCAAGCGATTCGTTCGGAAAGCATGCTATATACGAGAAAAAAATTCAAACCCTTGCAAAAACCCCATGAAACCCCAGCAAAGAAATCGGAATGCTTTTTGTATCAGAAGAAATACTCCAAGAATCGATGAAATGCCAGCACAAAATCAATGGAGCTCCATTTTGAGCCAGTCAAAAATTCTGTGAACATGTAATCGCAATCAATTTATCCGAGAACCTGACTGTATACGTGAAATTAAAACTAACCCCCATGAGACCCCGGCCAAAGGATCAGGAAGCAATCTAGAATGCTACCGTCATCAATAAAATTTCAACAAAGAATCCTGGGAGCTTAATTCGAGCCAGTGGAAAATTCGGGAGCCTACAGAACATGAGCAAATCATTAGGAAATCTGACTGTTCACGAAAAGATGATTCAAATCCCTATAAAACCTAGGCGAAAAAATCAGGAAGCCCTCTGTACTTGAGAAAAAGCTTCTGTCGTTGATGAAGTGCTAGCGAAAAATTTGTGGAGCTCAATTCGAGCCAGCAAAAAAATCTGGGGTTGTTGAAACGCAAGCAAATGATTCGGGTAGCTCGCTGTTCACGAGCGATTCTCTCAAACCCTTGCAAGACTCAATAAAACTCCAGCAAAAAAATCGGGAGAGCCTCTGCTCTTGAGATAAAACCTCCACTGATGCTAAAGTGCCAGAAAAAAATGCTTGTAGCATTGCGATAAAAAATCACGAAGAATTCGGAATTCTGACGGCTGCTCATATACCTACCTTGATTCTAAACGATGTCGCAATGTTGAGAGTGGCGCCACCCGTCCAATTTTGCGATAACGTGGCCAAAATTCAGCTGGCCAAAAAAGGGAGTAAAGTCATCCGGGATACAACAGTGAGCGTAGCTGGTTGGGGGTCGACTACACCCTATACCTCACCCGTCATAGAACTCATGTCTGTCGACCTGCGAGTTGTCGACGAAGTTGCCTGTTCAAGAGCCTACGGAGACAAGATAGGCTACAGGATGAAAATGGACCACCTACTATGTGCTGCTCAGAGGGGCCGTGACGCTTGTATCGGTGATTCCGGGGCTCCGCTTATCAACCAAGAAAATGTTCAGGTGGGTATTGTATCCTCGGGGGTTGGTTGCGCCGATCGAAGGTTTCCAGGAGTCTACACAAACGTTGCTGACTTCCGAGATTGGATTGATACAAATTTTCCATTATTAGAATCGTCTAACCCTGGTACGATTTCTAATCAAACGTTTGCCATACCATCTATATGAGGAACTCGTTAGATTTTTTAATCTTTCTAAATCAATATTTTAACATTTTGCATATTGATAATCGCAAATTCTTCATTCCTTTGAAGTGTGTATGTACTCAATATATTCCTACAACCAAGTGTATAATTTCAAATATTGTATTCATCAGAATACGGAGAAAAATCGAGAGTCACAATTTTTCCCAAGCTTTCTGAATCATCTTGATTGGTTGACGATCCAGTTTGTAATTGATCATTAGCTGAAACAAAGAATATCGATTCTCTCACTGGAAGTTAGCTTATTATATCTGATACAATTTTCAATTTCGATTCGATACTGTCCTACGTTCTCGTGTAATCATTACACGGAATTATTGAAGAATAAATTTTCATTGTCCTTCTTGAAATATATATGATTAATGCTTCTCTGATCTCTTGGGTATTACACTTCCAAATTCTCTTCATTGATCGACGTAGAGAACATTATATCTGTTATTTTTACGTCCAGTAACAATAACAGATATATGTTATTGTTACTGGACGAAACAATAACAGATATAAGTGGCCGTTCACATAGTTTTATTGGAATAAACGGTTCAAAATCAGATTCGATGACTAGGAATTTTCGCTTTCAATCACAGCTAATCTTCCGAGATATTCAAATCAGGTTCGAATTCCTGTGTCGGCATCTTCCAGGCAAACACCTCTATGCTGAATTTATCTAGTTCTATACATGTGCTAACCGCACGCCGCAGCTCGATAGTTAGGAACCCGTTTAAAACTGTGGGTCCTCCCATTTTCGGGAATAAGATCTCATGAGTCCCCCCTCCCCTTCATCGATGATAGTCGCTGCTTAGGATTGACCAGGATAGACTCGTGGAAGGACGTGGACTGTGCCGAGGTCCAGGACTACCACGGGGTCTGCTCAGGGACCAGAGTGAACCATTTGATAACGATGTCTCTCGGGCTCTCTGGGAAGCTCGCAAAAATCAGGGAGGGGGACCCTGGGATAAGAAAAACTCAGTAAAATGACAACGCGGGGTACTCAATGATTCACCTATGCGGCTAGAAACAGACGTGTCGAAAACTCTACTTCTCTAATAAATAATAATAATAATAATAATAATAATAATAATAATAATCATAATCATAATAATAATAATAATGTGAATACATCTCAAGATACACATAATTTCGATACATTTAAGGGGGGATATACAGTTAGAACAAGAAAAAAAACTCATTTTTGAAAATTGTTTTTCAAGGGTAGTTTTTGATCAAATCTATCGAAATTTTTTTACAGTTATAAGTTGATCCATGTAGCATACAAAAATTTTTTTTTTAAATTTTTTCTAACAAAATGGCGGCCGTTAGATAGCGTTGAAAAAGTACCTCTATTTTGCTTGTGCCGGCTCTCCTGGTCGCAATTTTGATCGGAAATCAAAAAATTAAAAAAATTTACATTAATTACATTCACAGTTAGTAGATGAATTACCAAAAAAATTGAAAAAAAAATTGCACTTTTGGCGTATCTTTTTCAAAAACTCAATTTTTTTCAATTTTTTTCCCGCCATTTTCTCACATTTTTCCATATTTAATAATAAAATATTACAATAATTTTTAATTTATCTGACAGGTAATACTATAATAAAGAAATCCTATAAGTTTCAGCTCAATCGGATAATTAGTTTTCGAGTTATCACCGGCATAAACTCCAAAAATGCAGTTTTGAGAAAAACGCGTTGAAAGTTTGTAATTACCGTTAAATCGTACTTACACTTCAATCAGCAATCCCTTGGAAAAAACACTTGGAGTTCGAATTTCGAAGAAAGGGTTTCAGGAGCATATTCTACGGGAAATTTACTAACTTTTTATGAAAAAAAAAAAATCGAATTTTTTTTTCACTCTTACTGTATATCCCCCCTTAACGAAAAAAGACACAACTCGCAAGCTGTCCGCGAAGAAAAACAGATGTTCGAATTCGTTTGTATTCGCTACCGCGAATAAAAACGTGAAAGAGTTTAAACCGCAATCGAGCTGTAGAAAAGGCTTGTTTTTTTGTCAATGATATTCTACTCATTCTAAGCTTTCATTCCATATATTTTTTTACCTCAGAAAATTGTGGGATGTGCGCCATGTATCCTTTTTGCGACCAGACGCGACATGTGTCTTTCTTCGTAAGGCCCTTCGATTTAATCATAGATTCTTATAAATACTAACAAAGTAGAAACTCAATATTAACAAGTAATGAAAGTTAGGTACTCTAACTATTAATATTCATCAATCTATGTGATTTTTATCAGTCACAATGTGTACCAGCACGTTATTTGCACATCATTCCATAACATTTCATTGAGAGTGTGCGAATATTACATTGAATCTAAACAATTTGCAGTTTATAAATCATGCCTTCCAATAGTTGAAATCATTACTTTGATGTTTCTGAAGTGAATTGAATGATAATGAATCATTGAATGATTCATGGCTGCAACCACAAGCGGATACCTCCAACTCATTACAACTGCTATTTGTGCTTGTCGTCAAGGGGTCCTAACTGGATTTTGAGGTAAAAGTCAATGTTTCCGGGGCTGTAAGTATGTGCCAATGATTAGGTACAGACCATTCTGAAGCTGTTGACCTAAGGAATCAATCAAATTTTGTTTGGCCCAAAAATATCATGGTGTACAAGTTGGACTCTTTTGATACGTATTCGCTACTCTACTAAATAGTTGACAGGAATGAATTTCGAGGGTGAAAAATGATTTTTTTTTTATAAATTATGGTCAATTTAAAAAATTTTTATCAAATACTTTCGTATATACATACAGACAATTTTGGGATTCCATGTTTTTCAACCCGTAGAAAATGAAAATGAAAGAATGATTCATAGCATCCAACATTTAGCAATTTCATCTTTTTCTAGACGAAATGTCTAAAGTTCTTCCTCAGTCCAAAGTAACCCCCATTTTCAGTAAACCAAAGCACACTGCTAGTACATAGCTATTGTTTCCCGGTTGATTCATGAAGGGAACATACTTTGCGCTGTCGAATACGACCTGCTTGTCTACTATATATGTAAGTTGTTGCATGTCAGTGCTTTCAAATTTAGCCGATAATTGATTCAATCAGTTTCATGTGCTTCTGAGTCAATATTTACAGATATCTCAACTCACTTTTCCGTGCTTATTCGTGTCATGAAGAAAACTTTATAAGGAGTGAGAGAATGAAGATGAGAAAACATAGAAAATCACACAGTGTACAGTATATAATATTATTTATTTCAAGTATATTAGTTCTTCGACGCTACACTATCTTCTTGGATTACGATTTGATTTCATTAAATATATATGGACTGGCTACTCCAATGGTTGCGCCCGCAAAGCAGCCTGCGATGTTTCCTATACCTGGAATAATTGAACCAGCGCTGAAACCCACGCCACAGCCAATAGCGACACCAAGCATGTGTTTCATCAAGCTCATTTTCTCATACTGAAAATTATAGGGGGTTGATCTGCCTATGAATTTTGGCTTTTTCGGCTTCATACTAGGTACGAATCTAATGCTGTCTGATGATTCTGCAGTTGCGTTCACCCTCCCTCCAATATTCTGATCAGGTGATGAACTGTTTCTGTCTGCTGCTGCTTCTGTGGTTACATTCACCTGGTCTTCAATGTTCTGATCAGGTGAGGAACTGTCTCTGTCTGCTGCTGCTTCTGTGGTTGCATTCACCTGGTCTTCAATGTTCTGATCAGGTGAGGAACTGTCTCTGTCTGCTGCTGCTTCTGTGGTTGCATTCCCCTGGTCTTCAATGTTCTGGTCAGGTGAGGAACTGTCTCTGTCTGCTGCTGCTTCTGTGGTTGCATTCACCTGGTCTTCAATGTTCTGATCAGGTGAGGAACTGTCTCTGTCTGCTGCTTCTGTGGTTGCAATCACCTGGTCACCAATGTTCCGATCAGGTGAGGATGCACTGTATAATACTGTTAAGAGCTCTTCGAACCACTCTTTTAAGCTCTGATCGGATGAGGAACTTTCAGTGTTTGTAGCTGCTGCGTTTGCGTACCCTAGCGATGCACACAAAATGCACAACAAGAATTTGCGGGCGACGTACATGATTGGATCGTTCGAAGAACAAAAAACTCACGAGAATACGGGTAACCAACTTTTCATCCATTAATATACTATTTTAGTCCACGTGGATCAAGGATAAAGATAAAAACCGTGTTTGCCTAGTTTGGCAATTATGTGTTTCTTGTGTAAATTATCTACTTTTCGTTTGGGAGTTATGTGTAAGTGGAAAAATTGGGACACACAATTCCTTTGTTTCTTATCTAGGTTTCTTATTGGTTTGATACTACTTGGCCTGGTCGATGTCGCAAATCACAGAGAATAGACAATATTCTCTGTCCAAATAGATAAAAGACAATTCATAAGCCTATTGATAGAGAGAAACGGAAGGCTAACATCAGTTCTGTTCAATTGAATGATAGACTCGGAACCGATTTTTTCGTACCGGATATAGTATGTACATACGTGCTTTTTCTTGAAACTCACGTTTTGTTCCTTGTGGAGTAAGGGAAATGGCATATTGATTCAGTTTGCATCTACATTAATCAATTCATATTACGTTCTAAAAAAGAAAAGTATATTATAATTTTGAATCCGTTTCAGGAAGCGAAACGTCGACCCTTTATCTTAAGAAAGATTTATCCCCATTTAGATCCTTTATCGTAAGAAAATCTTGCTTTTTTTGAATACTTTGAATGAATGTTATTCCATCACTGTATCTCAAAAGAATTATACTAGTTTTCTTTAAATTAGACATTTTTTTACAATATTCACCAACTTGATGAGAGTAATTCAAATTTTTCTGAAACACAGAACTCTTTAATATGCACTGTTGACTCACATGATCTACAAATCACGAATGATACAATAATTAACCATCAAGATATTCACGAGGATTAAAGGATCATAAGCCAAGCTCAACATCTATTTTATAGTTTCATTTGAAAATGAGAAAAATTCACAAAATCGGAAACGTTTTAAATCATCTTATCGTGTGAACAAAGAATAATAAAACATGTTCCGGTGAAATTAGATTTTTTTTCGCATAATTTGAGCGTGAAACGTGAAATAATGTCCGAAATATTAAGTTTAATTGCTTATTTTACATGTTGTACACCCAAGTGATGCGAAAAAAATTAAATTTTCCCAAGACATGTTTCATTTTTATTTAATTTTTTTTTTATACAAGAGGATTTGAAAATTGTTCTTTGTGATTTTGTACATTTTTCGAGATTTTCAAATTAAATACTAAAATAAAAGTTGGGCCTTCCTCGGATTTCAGTGGACATACTTTTATGAGTCCCTCATTCCACATAAAAAAATCATGAATTTTGAAGGGGAACTTTCTAAAAAATTTAGGCTTCAAATTAAACCGAAAGAAACCTATAAAAAGATGTTCAAGCACGTTGGAGTGGGATCGTTGCGGGAAGAGGCTCAGAGTGATATATGCCTTATTTTTTAAAAATATCTATGAAGAAATACGAATTGAAAGAAAAGTATTTTAGTGAATCAAATTTCAATAGTGTTTTTAAGAAAGTAATTTTTTCTTGTACGTATTATTAAACTTGTGACTGAAGTAATTTCAGGCTAATAATAAGTCGACTTGATTGCTGTATATTATCAATAGTATAATTTAATATGTGTACATATGATGTATGAATTAGTTATTCTATCAGCTGTTGGCACCGAAGAATATATATTTCCGTGATTTATTAGAATTATCTATATTCAAGGCCAGTTTCTGTTCGCCAATCTCTAAAGTATATAGCTCTGAATAATTATACCATTGTTTAGACTGATGTTTCATTTATTAATAAAATTTTGAATAGTTATGAATATTTCTTCATGGGTAATTATTGTATCAGTCATGATTTGTAAATCATGTGAGTCAACAGCGCAGATTGAAGAGTTCTGTGTTTCAAAAACATTTGAATTACTCTCATCAAATTGGTGAATATTGTGAAAAAATGTCTGATTTGAAGAAAATTTTATTCAGATACAGTTACTGGTACAAGATTCTTTCAAAGTATTCAAAAAAAGAAACAAAAAAAAGTCGACGTTTCGTTTCGTTTTCTCAAACGTTTTCCAAATTATAATATACATTTCTTACGTTTCCTGGAACACAATAGAAATGGATTAATACGATTCAAACTGAATCAATATGCTATTTCTCTTTTACTCAAAAAAAAAGTACTTAAGTATACATACTATATCCGGTATGGAAAAAATCGGAGCTGAGTCTATTCTACTATTTCTTTGATATCTACTCACGTACTTGACATTTGAATCTTTTTTCAGGGTTATATCTATGATATTTGCATATATAACAATACAGAAATATGACTTCTCGATGGCACCAATCACCACATGTTTTAATGAAGAAGTCGATTTTATCAAAAAAAAATACAGTACACATAATATTCAGCAATAATTGAATTATAGGCAATGATGTATTTGATAATTATGTATAATATATACAGCGTGACAATTTAAAAATGTGCCACACAAACAAATCATTTTCTCGAAAACGCTCTGATGAAACCACATCGGATAAAGTAATTCCTACGTAAATTTTCCTAATCTATCGAATGGTGTGACTGAATTTCTAAGAAAGTGTACCATTCAAAAAATAGAAAAATTAATTTCTGTGGAAAAGGTTATGATCCAATAATCGGAATTGGAATTCGAACAACTGATCTGACATTTCGGTCGGTAACGCAAGCAAGTTTGGTTATATAGGCTAACGTCGTCGTCTATGGATACGAATTGATAATGTCAAATCGAACGTGAGAACGATAATTATTTTTCCGTAATTCATAGATGTGATTAATGAATTATATTCGATAAGGATATCTTTTAAATTATTTCATAGTATCGGAAGGAACATAGTATGCGATACTGACTTTTACTTTTTATTGCATACTTTGAAAGAAACTTTAGAAGAAAAATATAATTCTCTCGGGACTGAGAAATTTACTTCAATGGAATAAGTTAACAAGGGATGCTAAACAATGAGACATGTATTTTTGTCTGTGTCTATTAGGCACTTTCAGCTTGGTTATGCTGATGAGCTGATAACAGAAAATTTTCAATTTTTCAATTTCGTTGCCAATATAGCATTTCTGACACATGGCACTTATGAAGAACTTGTCTGGCAGCGATAAGAGAAATTGTTTGACATGTGTCTGACACATGTCACGCAAGTCTATGGCAGTTGTTTGGCAGTTATATGGCAGTTGTATGGCAAGTGTATGGCAGTTGTTTGGCAGTTATATGGCAGTTGTATGGCAAGTGTATGGCAGTATATGGCATTTATGTGGCAGTTGTATGGCAGTTGTATGGCTGTCATATCGCAGTTGTATAGCAGTTATATGGCAATTGTATGGCAGCCGTATCGCGATAGTATGCCAATTATGACTGCCATACTACTGCCATACTACTGCCATACAACTGCCAAAAAACTGCCATAGACTTGCGTGACATGTGTCAGACAGATGCCAAATAATTTCTTTTACTGCAGCTACACAAATGCTATATGACTGCCATATGAGATTCAGATATCTGCCACAGTGTTACATACAGTATACATACAATCCCCAGACCTATTCCATACAACTGCTATACAACTGCGATATGACAGCCATACAACTGCCATACAACTGCCACATAAATGCCATATACTGCCATACACTTGCCATACAACTGCCACATAAATGCCATATACTGCCATACACTTGCCATACAACTGCCATATAACTGCCAAACAACTGATAACAAATAACAAGCCATAGACTTGCGTGACATGTGTCAGACACATGTCAAACAATTTCTCTTAGCGCTGCCAGAAAAGTTCTTCATAAGTGCCATGTGCAATTCAGAAACGCTATATTGGCAACGAAATTGAAAAATTGAAAATTTTCTGTTATCAGCTCATCAGCATAACCAAGCTGAAAGTGCCTGATAGACACAGACAAAAATACATGTCTCATTGTTTAGCATCTCTTGTTAACTTATTCCATTGAAGTAAAATTCTCAGTCCCGAGAGAATTATATTTTTCTTCGAAAGTATCTTTCAAAGTATGCAATAAAAAGTAAAAGTCAGTATCGCATACTATGTTCCTTCCGATACTATGAAATAATTTAAAAGATATCCTTATCGAATATAATTCATTAATCACATCTATGAATTACGGAAAAATAATTATCGTTCTCACGTTCGATTTGACATTATCAATTCGTATCCATAGACGACGACGTTAGCCTATATAACCAAACTTGCTTGCGTTACCGACCGAAATATCAGATCAGTTGTTCGAATTCCAATTCCGATTCCACCTTTCCAAGACAGCCATTTCAGTCTTGGCTTCTCTGCATATTTTTATTTTTCAATAATTTTCTAAATTAAAACTAGTGAATCAATCGAGTTGGAAACAACTCTATTCATCTTCAATCTTCCCGGACTACAGGAATTTCATGAAACTATTGGATCATAACCTTTTCCACAGAAATTAATTTTTCTATTTTTTGAATGGTACATTTTCTTAGAAATTCAGTCACACCATTCGATAGATTAGGAAAATTTACGTAGGAATTACTTTGTCCGATGTGGTTTCATCAGAGCGTTTTCGAGAAAATGAATTGTTTGTGTGGCACATTTCTAAATTGTATATATATAATATATATATTGCCCCCATACGTGTCATATATCCTTGATGCAAAACTTTGATCGACAGGGATAAAAGGGAAATGAGATTAGAAAAAGAAAATCTGCCACTCGGAGGCGGTGACAACGCGGAGACGAGTGTAAATCGCAAGAGGAGCGTCTGCTCCTTGCTCATCTGCACTCCGTTGGCGAATAGAGATTTTTACCCCCGAGCCTGAGCACATTAACGGCTAATTCGCTACTTATATATAGGGGGCGTCGACTTGTTCTCTTCTACTTCGACAAAGCTCGAGATTCCAAGGCTGCCTGTGTCTGAATTTTTTTTGAGACATACGCTGCGGGGATAACGCCACTCTGAGAAAAATCTGAATATGTGAGTTTACTACTTCGAAACAGTCGTTACTAGGTTCAGTAAGTCAGAGCACTTTATTTCCAGTGGAAGTTTAAATTATCAGATAGTATGATATGATAATACAGTTTGCTATGTGAATTATTAATTTCACTATGTTATCAGTTTTTAATGTAATTCTGGTTAATTGTAAGATAATTGCATATGAAACGTTACTAAATCGCAACAATTTGGAATGATAACTGTCTAGATTTATTGATGGGCCGACAATATATATCTGACACTGATAAATAATTGGTATCTTTGTGAATAGTATATAAATGTGAATAGTATATTATAATATAACATATTTCATTAGACGCATACATAAAATCAATTTATGGTTGACTCTACTCTCTTAAATGCTTACAGTGAAAAGCAACTGCATTGCAGTGAAAAATCACTGTAAGAAGGTGGACGACAAATTCACTGAATTGCAGTGAATTCCTTACGTAACTAAAGTGAATTTTCACTTTACTTCCATGAGTTTTGATAAGAAACATTTTTACATCAGGATTTGCAGTAAGTATGGTGTGAAGTGAATTTTTACTCTACTTACTGCAAATTTTATGTAAAAATATTTTCCGTAAAAGCTCATGGAAGTAAAGTAAAAATTCATTTTAGTTACATAAGAAATTAATTGTAATCCAGTAAATTTGTCATCCACCTTCTTACAGTGATTTTTCACTGCAATGCAGTGGTTTTTCACTGTAAGGATTTAAGAGAGTAGCTACTTAGTTTTTTAGTACATATTGTACAGTTCGCGGTAACAATTCCAGAGTGTCGGGATAATAGAATTAGGCTTTTGTGCTGTCGAACGACAAATAATCCATCGAATGTTGCTTCAGAGCTTCGGTAACCAATCAAATACACCAATTATTTCGGAAAATCTAGTCAAATCAAAGTGATTGGCACAAATCAATCATGAGAAAATTATAAATATATAAAACATCTTCGAGACGTTCTTCCCGAATTCGGATTATTTGCATATCGGATCATTAGTATTAGTATGTAATATCAGGATTTTCGAGCACAGTTGTTACTGATAATGCTGTATCCACCACGAATTGGGCTATTTTTAACATTCACAGTCTATTTCGATTGTTTCACGTGTTCCAGAACGTTCCTTGTACGTATGTATAATAAGATTGATTGTGCACACAGCATATTTGCTGATGACCTAAAAGAATGTTAATTAATTTGAGGGATTAATATTGGAATTAAATGTCGCATAAGTTAATTTTGTTGATTCAAAAGCAACGTTTTTTCATGGATTTTCGCTGAAAACTTGGTTTGATTTAGGTTTTTAAAAGTCCATATGGTGTATGTAATATGATTCAATCAAAGACAAAATGTACTTTTCAACAAAATTATATTAGAAATATACTCTTTTGATTGTATTTTATTCATTTCAGACATTCCTCATGCTTCAAACTGGATGAAAAGAAGTATTTTCAGGGTGGCGCCATATTGGGTACACTAACAATTTTTTCCCGAAATTTTTTTATTAAAACGCTGTATCTCAGCGTAAAACTGTTTAAATTGAAAGAGACTTAGCTCATTTTGAAGGTATTGAGTATACCTTTCATTTGACATGGTGTATTGATCTTTCTCGCTTAGGTGACGCATCTAAGGACGTTCCCGTAAAGATTTTTTTACTGAATAAAACTATATTAAAATCTTCTAACATTTTAACAATACTATATTGTGGAAAATGACATATAGACAACTATAGCTAGCAAATGATGAAAATTTGAAAAAAATAATTGAGACTTTTACTCTAGTAACTTCTATAACCAGGGTTACTAACATTATTGAATTTGAGTTTTCCCAGTGCTCTTAAATATGAAATAGTTTTTTACTTGATTTTGCTATAAATACATAGTTAAATTTTCAATGATAAAGTGATTTTGAGAATAAAATTTAGTATACATTTTACCAGTTAACCATCTCGCAAAAATCATTGTTCTCCGTATTACAGTGAATATCGGTCTCCAAACGCCGGCCTCCTGATGCTTTTTACTAACGCGGAATAAGCTGGAGGTGGCTTTGTTCTCCATTATACCAAGTCAGTACGTTATCATGTAACTTTATGTAATCAGTCCTCGAACCGAGAAGTCCTCAAATAGACTCCTATACACATCACCGGTGGCGAATTAAAATCCCGACACAACTCGAATCCCATCGAAACCCCATGAAAAATCCTCGAATCAAGTTTGGGTAAAGCGCGTCTATCGTCGGGTCAAACAATTTCACACCGATCTCCCAATTAAACTTCGGCAGACTCGACATTTTCGACAAAACCGGTAATCCTTACAAGCGAATGCGCGCACCACACACCACCCATTTCACTCGTCAAATCGAACCGAGCATATACATCTCCCGACGAGGACTACCCCGTGGACGGCAAGTGTGGGGCAGGGGGAGAAAAAAATCCCCAAATAAGTATTCACGGGATATGTTATTATCGGTATACGCGAGAGTCGCTCGAGCTGCACAGCAGCCTCTCTCGGCCCATTGAGCCCGTAGCGCAGGTTTTCCCGTCCGAGGCATGTCGGAGTCGGATTGAATTAGCATCGTCGCCCCCTCGCGCGCGCGTACGTACATACACACGCGGGCGGGCGCGTGCTCTCGTACAACACCAGACTCGAGCTGGGGCGCGATAATGAATTCAATTTGGCCTGAAAAAGCGCAACCCCCCCTCTTCTTCTCCCTTGTATTATTCTCGGGCGCGCGCGCGCGAGCGGCTACATGCGTAATGTAATAATCGGCGTGTATATATACGTCGCGACGATGGGATGGGGGGATGCTAGAGGCCCATATGGCCGCGCGCGTATATATATCCACCGATTGATGGCCTCGCGCGCCATGTCAGTTTGGCTTTTGGATTTGGCCGATATGATCGTCGGATACAACCAGGGCCCGATTGTTTGCTCGCCAGTGCCTTCGCGGTCACTCGGAGTCATTCCCCCGGTTGTTTGCCGCGTACGGGGGGCGGATTGGATTTCGTTGCGTGTGTGTTTTTCCCTTTTTCCTCCCGGCAAGGCTCGGTCGCGCGCGTTTGAATTCTCCCCCCCCGTAAATTTTCAGGCTGCAGCTCATCGGTCAAATTTTTCTTCTTGTTTGCGCACGAGCGAGTGTGTTTGGATGCGGATGGGGTCAGATTGATTATTATCGATCGTTACACGGGAAGAAATACTTTGCGCGCACATTTTAATTTTATTGTTTTACACGTTAATGTTGTGTAGAAGGAAAAGAAGTTTACTTCGTGTGGATGGACACTCGTGCGAATTATATTGTTTATGAGAATCGAATAAAAGCTAATCTCTCTTTCTCTCTCTCTCTCTCTCTCTCTCTCTCTCTCTCTCTCTCTCTCTCTCTCTCTCTTTCTCGCTCTTTGAAAACCCTGACGGAACGAAATACGAAGGAAAAATCTCTGTGGTCGATTCCTGTTTGTGGTATATTCCTATGCAATCACAGGCTCGACAAAACGACAAATTCTACTGGAACTTCTAAAGAAAAGCACTAAAGGTTCCGTGAAAATCGGCAGTTGGTGAAATTTCGGACAACTGCTTACTTTTGCTATATGCTAGTAATTGTTTGACACAACTCCAATCTCAAAACTGCACGATTCTATAAATTTTCTTATCATTTGTTGCATATCTTTTGCTTTCTCAAGGAGAAAGCTTTGTAATGGGGCAAAAATCGACCCACCGAATCAGTGTGTGTGTGCGTCCCGTTTTTTTTCGTCCACGATAACTTTCGAAGGAATAGTCCTATATTGCTGAAATTTTGCACACCGGTTAGTTGTGGCAAGATCTAGCCGAAGTTCAATTTTCAGCAAAATCCGTTGGTTATTTCCCTAGCAAAAGATACAAATTAAATGAAACTAATAGTAAAAATAATTGGGAAACGTCAATCAGTGGCTGAAATCTCGGACATTCTTATGAAAATGACTATTCTTTCTTGTGAGCTTCGGTTAGCTGGTTCTCCGGTATCTGGAAAAAACGATTCTTCTCGTGGATATGTATCCGCACGCCTGACAACCATTTTTCAATCTCTTTATATTACTCTATGAATTTGATATAAATAGTTGAAAATTCCTACTCAATAGTTGAATAGTCGCATACTATCCATCAGTGAAAATGTCATAATTGATAAAAAATTGATAAAAAAAAGACATACAATCCAAAACATTCAATATTCAACTAATCATCCAGCAAATATCCGTCATGGAATTTTCACTGAAAAACGCTTGCATCCAGACAGCAGGAGCCAATAGAAAACCTTCCACATTCGCTGTGATTCCCTAGCGAAAATAACAAATCACGACTCACTAATCGACCCGACGACATTAGCCATCTCGCTACTCGTATATACAATTCGTCAAACGCACCCATCGGCAGCGCAGCACAAGCGAGAGCCCGAACTGCAATAAAACGGCCCCATATATACATAATCGAATTTCAAAACTCGCTCGCTCGTGAAATCCAACGATCGGCCTTCGGAATCGATGAGGAACGAATCACGATTGCAAAAAGGGAAAAAAGCTCTGGCCCCGCGGCAATAAATCCCCGGCGCGTAATCAGCCCGGGGCTAATCAAGTTACGCGCGCACATATGTATATACGTCGGAACGCAGCGGGATTTGCATCGATGCGTGCACCTTACCGTCTGTGCGTGGATACGCGTACGTCGAAGGGATGAAAGGGGCCACCAAATGTCGAGGGCTGCTGGGGGATCGCCAACTATAGGCAACTGTACAGCGTACGCGCATGAAAGTGTACATGTGCGCAGGTGTCCCCAGATCGGTATCTCCTGCTCTGCCCACTTGGCCTCCCCCCAAGATAAGCGATCTATTAGCCGTATAGCCCGATAGCCGCGTATTGTTGCTGCCTTTTGTTGATGCTGTTGTTGTTGCCGGCTCGAGGCCGGGGGTGAGGTGACAAATACCAACTGTTCGTTCTCGGATCGGTGATTCGCGAGTTTTTGGCTCAGTTTCGTCTAAGTTTTGAGTTGGCACACACTCAAATCCGTGATAACACTGAAGGTTTGAGGAGCGTCTTATTAACGTCAATAAAACTATTATTCATAAATAAAATCTGCATAACTGTCTGATCGAAGTGTATTTACCTGAAGATCAGTGGGATAATTACTATTGATATTGAAGAAAAAAAGTTTATTATTCATGCAAAGGAATATTCACTGGTCTCATGCTATTTTCACGTATGAATAGTGAATATTAACTAATCAATAGTCAACTTTCAACTATTTTGAATGTAGAGAGAATCAAGGATTCGCAACTGCAGCTGAAAAAGTCGAGTCTCGATACTTACAGCGTTTGACAAGGGCACACATCCTTAAAATTTATAAATAAAAAAAGCGTGGCTTGGGATAAAAAATTAAAAATCATTGTTCAAGCACAAACTATGTATTTTTCTATCCTGACAAATAGATGTACCCATAAGTTAAGTATTAGAAACGTCAACAGTATAACCAACTCCAATTGCTAAGATTCGAGCTGGAGTAGTATATCGTATGTTCTGCATGAATTTCGCAATGAGACTCCAACAAAATGTTCAAATACCTTATTGGATCTAATACTTGACAAAATGCATCGACATGAAAAAAAAAAAGAAAAAAATACAATGCAACCAAATTTGCAGTCACTTGTCTAAGTCTTTTATTTCGCGCTGCGCGAACTGTGAGCATATGTGGAAATGCTGATGCATAATTAAGTAATCAGCCGTCGCATTCCTCCAATAGTCCGACCTACTTCATAACATCAACAGTCAGAATCACTCGATCGCTCGTTTCTTCCATTTGCAAATGGAATATATATATTTGCATATGTCCCATCGTTAAATTTCAATAGAATATCGCGATTTTCATAAAAATAGTTGAATAGTATATTATGCACCTGAGCGAGGTTAGGCGATTTCGGCACGCAAAACGTTTGCGACCCGAGCGTAGCGAGGGTGGTAGGTTTGCGCGTGCCGAAATAGCCTAGATGAGCGAGGTGCATATACTATTTTTCGTACCCCGCGGCAGAAAAGTGCCATTCTTTGCGAACGCCAGGGAGCAAAATTGACACTTTTCTCCCGCTGGGACGAAAATGAAAATAACTGCATTTCTATATTCGGATCGGCCTATACGAATAATTCTTTTTGAGACTTTATAGTTTTCTATAATAACACCTTTTGAAAAATCTTAGCATGGTCATGTGTTCATTTGATCGTATAGAACTTATTGAAAATAAAATTGTATGTTGTTTTTCAAATTTCTCGAAAAGCAATCAATCGAAAATAATCACAAAATAATATAAATAGCAATAACTAATGAAATTTGTGAAGTTTTTTCTTCCATATCACTCATTATTCTCTTAGAATAAGATATACTCTCGGAAAATACCACTAGTCTTTAATTTAAAAATTTTCTGGCTCACAAAAACCAAATATTCAATTATTTGTTACGTCAACATTAGAAACAAACTTGAACGACGAAAAAAATCCAAGTTTGACACTGTATATTGAACAACTTCATACATTACGTTGAGCTAAACTTGATGTAAAGTAAATTATTTCTGCGCTTGGAAAATAATCTCCAAATATCAACAATAATTTTTTAATAAATTATTTTTACCCGGCAATTCATCAAATTGCGATTATACTCGCATACCATTAATTTCATCGAATAAATACATAAAATCCACGAAATACATTTCAATGAAAACGTATAAATGCTAAATTCAGGCGGAACTGAAAGAAAAGATTACACGTGCGAATGGAGGGAGAGAGAGAGATAAGACATTGTGTCACGAAACGTTTGAATGTTGCTGTTTTTCAAATTACGCGGCTCACGATCCACCGGTGGTGGCGCGTTGCACTAATTTTGCAACGCGCATACATCGTATGAGTACACGTTGGCAATGCCGGGTGAGACCCCCCGCGGGGGCAAGAGAGGCAAGCCAAGCGCAAATTCGAACTCGTTTCCCTCTCTTTCGCACGTGACGCGCGGGCCCAGCACCACGTGGGCCTCCCGCCGACGCGGACATCTCCAAACGCCTTTCCTGCTGCGTGAAAATTTGAAGAATCAACGGTGAGTATTTGTATTCAGTTTTTATCGTATGGTCTCAATTATCAAAATTCACGAGGAAAGTATTATATTTTGTAATTTCTTCCGATTGGTATTGTTCGAAGTGTCACGATGTCCATCTGTCCCTTGCGTTATCTAAAACAGAAAAGTGATTTTTTACAATTAAATTTCACGAGGACGTTGGGGTATCAGAAAAGTACAATTTTTCTTGTTAGCATATCAAATGAAGAAAATGTGATGATTTAAAAAACATCACGTCATTATTGCACACTGTTAGAAATATGATCGTTGGATTTACTTGTATACGTTTGAGACAATCACGTATTTCACAGTGTCGCTTCGTTTTTAGTTGACGACGAATCTTGAAACGTAAGGAAAATAAATACGAACAATATTAATCTTCAATCTTCTTAAAGTTTCTTGATAACTGAATTATTGAATTCAATTTACAAAATTATCGAATTTCAATGTTTGTATTAAAGATAATCGGATTTCTTATTTTTAAAATACTAAAGTCCGCGGCAGGATACATTAAATTTCACGAGCTCATCAGTAACACGTGTACATCAAACTTTGAACTCATGCAAGGAGAGTATTATATCGCGCATACGACGAAACTTTTTGAGATCCAGTAGCTGTTTTGTCTGCAGCCGTTTGCAGCAGCCAACGCTTCGATATACTGTCTCTGTACTTCCAAATATCTCCGAATACTAATGAGTTCAGCCGGCTCCAGTCGGCAATTAGCTCTTCGGCTGCGTGCGGTAGTAGTCGAGCGCATCCCGGCCGACTCTACTCAATGGCGCCACGGGGAGAATTTTACCTGCCCCCCCCCCCCGCGGTATTACCCAAGTCGTTAAGTTTTCATCAGGGACGGGCAGCGTAGGAAATTTAAGGTGACTCAATTTGGCACTTTTCACAGATTTCGTATTTTCGGTGCTGGCTATGTTGGTATACCAATTTTAGTATACTATAATATTAAAACAAAATTTTCGGTCACTTCCTCGTTCATCTAGCCCTTAAAACTACTCTTTTGAATTTTTACCACCTGATTTTTACCTCCCTTTCTTATTTCATTCATCATCGTTATTACTAGATTATCGAAAATTTAACTTCTACTGGTAAAATGATAATAAAACGTAATTAGGAGAAAATAGGATGTCCGAGGTGGGCCAGTTCAGTTGAATGTAGAGAATGAAAAAGTACAAACTCCACCGCGTAATTTGCAATGTTCCGCCAAATAGGTTTTCTGGCCTCGTCAGACTATATTTAACATAAATATTTATTTTTTTCGTCGATAGTTTGCGTACACTAATTGTAAATTATTACGTTTTTTTGTGTGGTGGAGTTTGTAATTGTTCATTCTCCACATTCCACTGAACTGGCCCTCAAACATCGACTTTTCAGAGTAATTAGATAATCACTATCGGTTATCATTTTACTGGAAGAATATAGTAGAATTTCCAGTGATCTAGTAATTTTGAGAAGAAAATACATAGTGCAACTCACTGTATTTTTTTTACCCATCCAGCAAGGTTATAGATTTTCAAATTATACTTTTTTCACAGTGAACATAACATTCGCCGATCATGAGGCACACATTCGACAGTTTTTTCGACAGTTTTTCTATATAATATATTTCTCAACGGATAATCTTATTAACGTTGCAAAATCAATTCTTTCACAATGCCACTAATACAACAATCGGGAATAAGAATGATTGGTTATGTTTTTCCTCGTGGAAACATCCATGGGCGGTTGATAAGATTGGGTTGTTCAAAACTCATTATTCGAATGATAGTCCAACTGATTGGTTCCAATTTGTGCATTTCAGAGCAATGGCACCAGTTGAAAAATTTTTCGCGAAGCTGAAGCACTTCGACGGGCTATCGAGAAGCGAGAAAGAAAATTACGGCCCGATCGACGGTGTCCTGCCCAAGAATCACGGGATCTACCACCTCCTCAACCAGAGCACCTGCCTAAGTTGGAGCAGCTCGGATTCGCCGATTTGCGTCGACGAGCGAACGCATCACGTGTATTGCTTCGATTGTTCGCAGCGTCGACCCGACCGTCCGCACGTGGTCGAGGTGAACGAGTACCACAGACTAGTCGGCGACGAGGATTCGTCCGTCAATTGCGCCAAGTGCAACAACATTGTACTCGTGGAGAGGAAGGCTAACGAGTGCCACTTGTGTATTGAGGAGTTTCTAATTTCGCGGATGGAGTTCGTCACGTACGGCGGGATTTCCGTTGTCAAACGATTTTGAGCTCGATTTCTTAGTCGGTGTTATTGTTGCTGTTATTGTTGTTGCTGTTTTTATCGTTCCCGTATATAGGAGACATTTTTTCCGCCACGATTCATCCATGAGTCTCCGCACTGGGAAACTTTGATTCAACGGTACAATCGGTTTAGATCGCAGTTAGTAGATTTATACGAGCTGCGAGTAGATCATATTTACAGTATATACTGCTTCTATAGGGAAATACATTGTTAGCGATGCAAATTCCACTTTTACTCCTAGCGCAATTCCATTTCACTTCGGATTGAAAAAAAAATTATCGCACGATTATCACTCGTTTTAGTTAGAAAATTAGTCATACGGGCTAGCTTTTATTCCAAATTTTATATAATAACACTTGATAAGCTGTACAACAAATGAATTTCGTTTAGAGTTATCGCAATAAAATCAATGGCTAATTTTAGTGATCAACGTGAATCATTTTGAATCTATAAGTGTAAAATCAATGAGAGTATTTAGATAAGTTCATGCGGAAATTGTTCTTCAAATTATTCCATGTAGATGAATTCTCAAAATAGAAATAATATATTATTCATTTATCATTGCTTCTATCAACCTCTATGTATGTGGTCGTGATTTTAATAAATAAATAAATATATGAGTGAACTACAAATTATGAATGAAACTATTCAATTTACATCGTATTTGATCGGTCATGATGACTCGTGTCATGGATAGAGAACGGTTTTGAAAAGTCTAAGGAGCCAGAAAACTAAAGATACGCAATCTTTATAGACTATAAATCATGAAGGTTTTGTGTGAAATAAATAAAAAATCATATTAAAATAATGCGTGAGCGTCGGAGCTGTGTCGATTCTGAATCTGTCGAACTGATTCTGAGTAAATTAACTCCTTCATTGTTCTTTAACGGCATTCACACCAGGACAATACGCACAAAATTATTTTTCCTAATCTCTACACCCCATCAAATGAATTTCTTCAAATCCATGATCAGTTGAAATTGTAGCTTTCCATCTCAATTCATCACACGTTAATCTTCTCAGAACATTATTTTTCATGTTTTTGTCTCACTTGAAAGGTTCCAAAATGTCATTTTCAGACAATACGCGATTTTCTTCAACATAAAATACGCCCGAGCATCATTTTCGCAAACTTTAAATACCATAATATGAAAGCGCTCGACGTCCTCTTTCGGAATGACAAGTCAGACTTAAAAAAACTGTAGGATTCATTTCATTATAATGTAGATTGTTAATAAGTCTAGCTGAGTCATCGTATGAAATTTTATGTATTTCTTCAAATTTTTAAAACACTTCAGACACATTTATTACTCTTTTGTATTTGTCACTCAAGTCCAACCCAGTATATTAGGTGGAATACGTATTCTGTCAGTCAAACTGTTACTCATTTTCGACTCGAGTAATTTCAGATATTTTTAGTCACAGCCAATTATCGTATGCAGAGCAATTTTGATTTATAGTCTGTATAATACTATACTTGCCTCTAGTTCTCTCGCACTGCTCATACTCGTAAAGTGAAAACAATCAAAAATTAGAATCACCAACGATTCTGAAACTTATTTAACAACAGAAATATATGCTCTTCTCAAATATTTAATGGACAAAGCCGACGAGTGGTATCCATTTGTTCATTTCTGAGACAATTGTTAAATTTGATAATTAAAATGAAATATCTTGTAAATCACACAAAATGGGATTTTTCCATCGTATCGTGAGATTCTGTACAAGATAACCTTCTCATGATTGGAGATGAAAGCACAATATCTTCTCGTAATACACAATTGATCGGCTTTCGATTTTTCGTCGATGATCTGAGTCACTTGAACAAATATTTCCATCAATAACATTTTTCCATATACAATTTTCCCGCAGTCATTCGCGCGTATAATAACGGATATAACGGGGAATAGTAACTGCGGAACACATCTACCTTTTAATCTGATCAGTGGATCAGTGAGAACTAGAATAAAATTGAACTTTGTTCTCAACCATTTTTTTCGTGAATATAACATTTGAACTTATTATGTGTTCTTACTGTTCAACGGACGAATAATAAAAATGTAAAACTCTTTAACAGATAAGAGGCTGCAGACTAACAAAGGCACGCCATGAATATACACGTGTTCCAACTTCATTGAAATTATTTATATTCATACTATTCCGATGAATAGGAGAATTACCTGCCGTAGATAAGCTGACTCGCAGCTCTTCAGAAAAAAAGCTCCAAACTTGTTTTCGCAGTAGCATATTGGTTCGGCATAGAGACAGTTGAAATATCTATGACTTATGTTGATCATGTCGTTCTCTGTGGATAAATCAATTATAGGTGAGTGATTTTTCCAACCCTGTGCGCAATTTCCAGGCTCATTTCTAAAAAAAAATTCACTATTTCTTTGAGTAAAATCGTACAATTCTCGATTTCTGATGAATTTTGAATTTAGACGCGTAGGCTGGTCGGTTAGCCAATCAATCCTTGATTGCTTCTCGAACAAATATAATAAAAACACGCTAAATATTTTTTGAGCGAAATTAAAACAATTTGATTGATTACAAACAACCTTCCAATGGAATTAGGGAAGAATCCCCATCGGTTGTATAAAGGAGAGTGTTGGAGCTTGGTGATTTTCTTCTTCTCATTTTTCAGCCTCGCACAAGTTGGTGAGTGACTTGGTACATATATTGATTATTTTTCCAATTTTCAAGAGAATTTTTCGCTCATTGTTCAGTAGGTCCAAGCCATGCTCTGGCGACTGTGAACTCACATGGAGTTAAAGGCAATGATGACATTCTGATGAACTTCCCTAAAGCACTTATCGTTGAAAAAAAATGTCGATTAGCCGCTTTTAATATTGATAATATAAACACATCTGTGGGTATTCCTCTCCTCAGTAAAGAAACTGAAAATTGCATTTTTGAAGTTTACCTCAATAGCACAAGTATCTCATCGCTTCTGGAACAGGAGAGATCTACGGAATATAATTTTTATCTCAAAAGTGTATTAGATAATGTTCGTGATGTAGCTTACGATTTTATAAACAACAAACTTTATATACTTACTAAAAATAACAAAGTAGAATCTGATAAATTAATCGTCGTTGATATGATCAGTGGTTATACAGGGATAGCCATAGCTGACCTCAATTTGCCTAAGAATGTTGAAGTGGATCCATCGACAGGTCTTTTGTTCATATTACAGCAGTCCTCAGTAAGTAGAATAATTGATGTAAATTTTTGAAAATTTTTCAGTTATCGGTTGTCATAATTTTGAATAAAAAAGTACCGGGTGTGGGTTGGAGCAATTAATATGGATTAATGGATCTGAATTTATATTTTCATAACTGCATTGCGAACTTCAGATTTTGAGAGCCAATATGGATGGCAGTTCAAGAGTCAAGTTGATAGAAAAAACCGGGATTTCCAGAATTGCGATTGATCGAATATCCAAGAGGATATATTGGGCAACTGCGACAAAAATCGAAAGCTCGGGCTATCACTACACTAGCCAGCGCATAGTTGCAACTGTCGCGAGACCCATTCGAGGTCTTGCTGTTTTGAGAAATGAACTGTTTTGGTTGTCGGCTCCACATGGTTTCACGAAGCCCACCACAACAATTACACGTTGCAAGTTGGATTGTTCTCATGTCTGTGGTAAACTGAACTATTATTCTTTATCATTAATTTATACTTTTTTGTCATAGTAGGCGTAAAGTACCCATTTTCAGCCATACTTTTTACACACGAAAACAGGACCATAAGCAATAATCTACGCTTAGTTAATATCACGCGCGTAAAGTACGCAACTTAGTCCTGTAGATGATCGTATTGGGATTGTGAAAGGTCACGTGACACCCCAATATATTATATGTCAACTTGGGGAAAATTAACACAGGCCTTATGGGCGAAAACTGATTTTTATTTTATTTACGCTTTCTCAGGACGAAATACTCCAAACGAGTGATGAAATCAAATTTTTGAGGTGACAACAGATACGTGATAATTTCTTTTCCTCGCTGAATCGGTCATTAAAGTTTGAAATTTTACCTTGAAAGGGTGAAATAAAGCCATAACCTGTATCATATGTTTACCTGCGAAAGCAGAAGCAGTTTTACCCGGTACAATTTACGGAGGTAAACACACGTGAGATTGACAGGTTATGGCTTTATTTCACCCTTTCGAGGTAAAATCTCAAACTTTAATGACCAATCCAGCGAGGAAAAAAATTATTACGTATTTGTTGTCACCTCAAAAATTTGATTTTATCACTCATCTGGAGTATTTCGTCCCGAGAAAGCGTAAATAAAATAAGAATTAGTTTTCGCCCATAAGGCTTGTGTTAATTTTCCCTAAGTTGACATATATATATATATCGGGGTGTCACGTGACCTTTCACAATCCCAATACGTGACCCTCGGACGTAAAGTTGCTCTTTGCACTCTTGATACAAAAATATCTATCACAATTATTTTGTTACTCATACATACAATTATCCACAGGATCACATTGTGATAAGTGACAAATTCAGGGTTCAAATCAATCGGTTATAGGACAAAAATTATTTTCAGATCCAAAAACCATCGATACAATCCCTTTTGACAACCCACATGCTATCAAAACCTACGATTACAAAGAACTGCAAGAAACGATAACCAATAAATCAAATCCATGTAAAAATCAACCAATCCCTTGCGAGCATTTTTGCCTCTTGAAAGTAGATGGCTACAGTTGTGCTTGTAACGTGGGCTATAAATTGAACAGTGACGGGCGCACTTGCCAATTGGCAAATGATGAGTTTCTTCTCTTCGTACAGAATAAACATGCTAAAGGTAGAATTATCAGGTGAGTTGGTGCTGATTCCATCCATCTTATTATGGAAATAATGAATTTTCGTAAATTATGAGTTTTGTTGTGTGATTACTCTATAGACACGAAAAAAACTTCTGATTTGAATAGTTCCGGGGTAAATAAATATTACTCGTGGCAGAACAAATAAAATCAGACTAATGAATTTTATTTTTTTGGGACTTTAGTATTCTCTGCTTAGTTCTTTTATATATGGCAGTGTTGGCTTCCAACAGTAGACTGACTCAGTAATATTCAAATGCAATTGCAAAAATGAATAAATTCTTCATAGTGAACGCCAACAGCTGTTGAATAGATTGACCAACATTATCGAATGGATCTTTAAGTAATGAACTTAAGTAATAAACTACATAAAGATGGTTACAAATTACGATGTCAATTTTCTTCATGGGAAAATCTACTGCCCAGACTTTGTTTGCATGAGTTTATATATTTTTATGTTCGAATAGGTCGGAAACGAGAGACTTGTTTAATTTCGTTGATGCAATTTATCCAGTTGCATTGGAGTCAGACGCGGAGGTGTTGAGTTTCGACTACGATTATCAAAACAACTACATTTACTTCACGGACAACAGCCCCGGGAACAACAAGTTGTTTGCGAAAAAGCTCGACGGTAGCCAAGAACAGATCGATATGTTCTCCTACAAAGGCGCCCAAGTTTTGTCAACAGCCACCGACTGGGTGTCCAAGAACGTGTATCAGCTGGTTTCACAAAACACTCCGCGTCACAAATGCGTAGTAATGGTCCACCGATATCCGGAGATCATGGACGAAATTACGAAGTTGGGTCCCTCGACCAAACTGTTAGAACTGCCAGCCTTTTGGGATGCGGGTTCCATCGTGGTCCACCCGAATCGAGGCCAATTCTTCATATCGATCGATCAAAACAATGACGGAATAGAGCGATCAATCTATACAGGGAACTTGGATGGATCAAATTTTACCATATTCGTATATGATGTAAGTCTTTACGGGTTAACGATTGATTTTGAAGATGAGACATTGTATTGGATCCATGATGACCGGAAAACCCTGATGAGTTATGACTTGGATGGTCTCTCTGAAATCAGAACGTAAGTTATTACATTAGACTTCAAATTAAGTCGTGTACGCCTGAGAGAAATCCTTCATTTTACAAAGATTTTTTTATCGATATGACGAAAAAGTCGACTAAAAATCGATGCTGAATCTGCGGGATTTAGAAAAGTATTCTCAAGAGGTTCTTCTTAAATAAGCTTCTAAAATGTCATCCATATAGCTGAGTAGTATTAGGAAGTTGCATAGATGTTGCGAGGTGGTAGCAAAATAACAATTGGAATTGCTTCAGAACAGTCTCAAGAAAGACATGTTCACCTCCGCACGCTGAAAACCATGTGCGTCTTGAGTTATCAACAATTTAGTGAAAAAATGTGCATTTTTTTTCATATTATCGCGAATAACTCAAAAACTATGAGGTTTAGGAAGATAATTTATAGGAAAATTTATGTTCCTGACAAAATTTTGCACAAGATAGCATTGGTTTCATATCAAAAAATTTATTTTTACAATGTGTTATAGCTTAAATAACATTAAAAAAGCAACAAAATGTTAACATATTTTTACAAGTAACTCAAGTCGATGGAAATGCTCGCCGTTCGAGATTTGGGTACTTCATTATGATATAAATACCCATGCAAAATTTCATTTGAATCGGATTATTAGTTTTTGTGCAATCCATTTGTTAACTTACATTTTTTCTAAAATTGTCAACATTGTCACATCCAGAATCCGGCCTGAAATTGGTCGCCAATTTTTTTTAACATACTTTCTAAGCTGATCTTTCAATTGACATAGTTATTTCTACCATTTCACATATTTTTACAACTTTATGATTTTTTTTTTAAAACCGGACAAATTTTACCTTATAAATAAATTGAATATCTTCCTCATTTTTCGATCTTTTTGAAAACTAAAAAACGATATGAAATCTACATAAATAGCCGCTCACTTTAAGTTTTTGTTTGTCGGAATCGGCCCAGTAGAACCGGAGTTATATTGTTATAAACATATTAGTTGTTTACGTCAAAATGGTAGCAACTACAGCGATAAAAAAAATACTGTTGGCTTTTCTAATATGTACCACATTCTGGTACTTTCGATGAAATGTGTTTCATGATGAGAATGTTTGCAAAAAAAATTCATGAAACAGTCCGATAATGCCCGAAATCGGCTCTCTCAGCCGACTCGCCGGCCGGGCGGGGAGAGGGGGGAGCGCGCGACAGACTCGCGAGTCGGTGAATATCGACTTCAAATTGGACTCGCTCGGAAAAATCCTTGATATCTCTGTACCTATTCATCGTAGAAGGATGATTTTTTTTTAATTCGATATAGAAAATCACGAGAAATGCAATGGTCGAATCAGCACTTCAAAAAAATCATCATATCGATCTACATTTTTCATGTTCCTTCCTATTTATTTATAAATTGACATTTCAAATTTCTAAATTGCCTCCTACAGAATCCGCCGCTAAACAACATTCATTGCGCGTTTACTGCCAAATTCAGAAATGGCTCGATTTAAAAGTAGAAATTGAAACACAATGGGGTTGGTTATTACAAAATAATCGATTGTATCCAAAAAAATTAGAAGTTGGCGAAAAATTAGTACCTGATGATATTCTCAAATATGTCAGCTGTAAATGCACCAAAGATTGTTTTAAAAATTGTAGTTGCGTGAAGCATGGTTTTAAATGCTCACAATATTGTTCTAATTGTTTGGGGAAAAATTGTAAAAATTGCAAAGTTCATTTGAATCTTGACGATCTTGATTTGAATAGTATAAATAAAGATAAGGATGATGATAAAGAAGATGAGAGAATGGGAACTTGTGAAGAAGATAACTTAGAATTGAGTGATATGAGCGATATCGAGGATGAAAGTGAAATAGAAGATTATGAGGTATTATATCCTCCTAAAAAGATGCGAATAGAATGAATGAACATGTATTTTGTATAATAAGATATGATATAGAAAACAATAAACTGTTATTTATTTACTCTTGATATACTTTGGAATTATATAATTATGTTGCATGAAAAAAAAGAAACATGAAAAATGTAGATCGATATGATGATTTTTTTGAAGTGCTGATTCGACCATTGCATTTCTCGTGATTTTCTATATCGAATTAAAAAAAAAATCATCCTTCTACGATGAATAGGTACAGAGATCAAGGATTTTTCCGAGCGAGTCCAATTTGAAGTCGATATTCACCGACTCGCGAGTCTGTCGCGCGCTCCCCCCTCTCCCCGCCCGGCCGGCGAGTCGGCTGAGAGAGCCGATTTCGGGCATTATCGGACTGTTTCATGAATTTTTTTTTCAAACATTCTCATCATGAAACACATTTTATCGAAAGTACCATAATGTGGTACATATTAGAAAAGCCAACAGTATTTTGCTTTCTCAAAGAGAAAGCTTTGTAACGGGGTAAAAATCGACCCACCGAATCGGACTTCGGGACCTCGATTTTCGTAATCTACGGGTCGAAAAACATGGAAATCCGAAAATGTCTGTATGTATGTACGTACGTGCACTTTTTTTTGTCGTACGATAACTCTCGAAGGAATTGTCCGATCGTCCTGAAATTTTGCACACAGGTTAGTCGCCGCAAAATCTCGGTCGAGTTCAATTTTCAGCCAATTCCGTTGTTTATTTCTCTAGCAACCGTTGCTAACGTGTTTTTGATAAAAGCTCCGAAAATCATCATCAATGCACGATGGGTCTCCAATTCTTTCGACGACGATCGATGAGAATCGATAAGACATTCATTTTGGAACAACCATTGTTTATTCTCCTAGCAACCGTTGCTATGGAGATACAAAATTCAGCTTCAGACTGACTTTTTTTGTCGTACGTTAATTTTCGAAGGAATGGTCCGATCGTCCTGAAATTTTGCACACAGGTCGGTCTCCGGCAGATGTGAACCGAGTTCGGTGTTCAGCAACATCCGTTGTTTGAATCCATGGCAACCGTTGCTAGCGTGTTTTCGATAAGTTCCCATATAATTCATGATAAATGATCATTTGGGTTTGTATATTTATGGGATTCTATAACAATCAAAGAGACCTTTCCCGTATAAACCATTGTTGATGTCTCTAGCAACCGGTGTTTATATCGCTTGCAACCGTAACTAGGGAATGGGAAAAGTCAGTTGGAGGTTCATTTTTGGAACTGTTGATGACTAAGAAGTAAGAACATCGAAGCTCCGACATTTACCATAGCAACCGTTGTTTACGTCCTTAGCAACCGTTACTATGGAGTGGGAAAAGTCAGTTGGAGGTCCATTTTCGGAACTGTTGATGACTAAGAAGTAATAACGTCGAAGCTCCGACATTTACCATAGCAACCGTTGTTTACGTCCTTAGCAACCGTTACTATGGAGTGGGAAAAGTCAGTTTGAAGTCCATTTTTGGAATTGTTGGTGACTAAGAAGTGAGAACATCGAAGCTCCGACATTTACCATAGCAACCGTTGTTTACGTCCTTAGCAACCGTTACTATGGAGTGGGAAAAGTCAGTTGGAGGTCCATTTTCGGAACTGTTGATGACTAAGAAGTAATAACGTCGAAGCTCCGACATTTACCCTAGCAACCGTTGTTTTCGTCCTTAGCAACCGTTACTATGGAGTGGGAAAAGTCAGTTAGAGGTCCATTTTCGGAACTGTTGACGACTAAGAAGTAAGAACACCGAAGCTCGGATATTTACCATAGCAACCGTTACTATGGAGTGGAGGAAATAAGTTAAAGGTTCATTTTGCTTTCTCAAAGAGTGGTGATTAATGCAAATTGAGGTTCAATTGCAATACTTTGAGAAAGCATACTGCAGGCACGCTGAGCGTGCTGAGGCACTTGGCAGCGGTTTTTTATCGCTGTAGTTGCTACCATTTTGACGTAAACAACTAATATGTTTATAACAATATAACTCCGGTTCTACTGGGCCGATTCCGACAAACAAAAGCTTAAAGTGAGCGGCTATTTATGTAGATTTCATATCTTTTTTCAGTTTTCAAAAAGATCTAAAAATGAGGAAGATATTCAATTTATTTATAAGGTAAAATTTGTCCGGTTTTAAAAAAAAAATCATAAAGTTGTAAAAATATGTGAAATGGTAGAAATAACTATGCCAATTGAAAGATCAGCTTAGAAAGTATGATAAAAAAAATTGGCGATCAATTTCAGGCCGGATTCTGGATGTGACAATGTTGACAATTTTAGAAAAAATGTAAGTTAACAAATGGATTGCACAAAAACTAATTATCCGATTCAAATGAAATTTTGCATGGGTATTTGTATCATAATGAAGTACCCAAATCTCGAACGGCGAGCATTTCCATCGACTTTAGTTACTTGTAAAAATATGTTAACATTTTGTTGCTTTTTTAATGTTATTTAAGCTATAACACATTGTAAAAATAAATTTTTTGATATGAAACCAATGCTATCTTGCGCAAAATTTTGTCAGGAACATAATTTTTCCTATAAATTATCTTCCTAAACCTCATAGTTTTTGAGTTATTCGCGATAATATGAAAAAAATGCACATTTTTTCACTAAATTGTTGATAACTCAAGACGCACATGGTTTTCAGCGTGCGGAGGTGAACATGTCTTCCTTGAGACTGTTCTGAAGCAATTCCAATTGTTATTTTGCTACCACCTCGCAACATCCACACCATGGTCATTTTGAGCCTAATTCTACTCAGCTACATAATAATAGTGTTCAGTCTAGATAATGCTTGTCACATCATAATAGATCGTTTTTATATAGGAAAAACCGATATTATTACTAATTCGATGTCTCTATTTCAGGACCAACATATCAGCAGTAAGTAATCCAACAAGTGTGAGTATCAACGGTGAATACGCTTACGTGGGTAATTCATCATCCATTTGGCGATTCGACAAGACGACCGGGTCAAACCCGCAAAAATTGGTCGAGTCAGCGGACACAGGCCACCCCAAGACAATTATTGGGACCAAGATTTATAAGGAATCGGCTCAGCCATTTTTCGACGGACATCCTTGTTTGGTTGACAATGGGGGTTGTCAGAAGTTTTGTTATCCGGTACCGTCCGGAGAAAAATGGAGCGATCACGAGAAACCAAAATTGCGGAGACTCTGCGGATGTGAGAAAGGCGAGCAACTCAGTCTGGATGGATTAACCTGCGGGCCAACAAATGCTTTGCCGAAATTGTAATAGTCTGTAACATGATTTTTCGTATTTATATGTTTAACTTGCTCTACGCGTCCTTGTGTCTGACTGTCTGCCTTTCTGTCAAGGATGGGATGTGTGGAACCTTTTACGATTGAATCCCAACTTACTCCCCGATAATTTAAAAAGTTAAAATTCCACTTGTGTATTAATTGTCCAGGAACATTTTATTTCATATCCTAAGATTATGTATCAATTGTTTGCAATATACACGCTATCAAACGCATAAACTCACGAACACGAGCTAGGTCAATTCAATCTCCGATTCATATCATCCTTCAATCTCTTGTCTATACAATGATTCTAGTGAAATCGGGTCGATGCGTTTTTCGGTAACAAAGCACTAGTAGCATAACAATTGCGCTAAGGTACTATGTGCGTCAAATCGTATTCTTCCTCTGAAAAAGCACTGCATTACAGTGAAAAATCACAGTAAGTAGAAATTCACGTACCATACTTACTGCAAATCGTGATGTAAAAATGTGAATTTCATGTAAAAATGTTTGCTATCAAAACTCATGGAAGTAAAGTGAAAATTCACTTTAGCCACATAAGAAATTTACGGTACCTTATAATCTAGTGAATTTTTCACTGCAATGCAGTGGATTTTCACTGTAAGAATTTAATAGAGTAGTTTCCAGTGCTCAATACAATAAAGTGACCATTTGAACTATACTGGTTCCAGAAACCATATAATCAATTCTCCCCGATGATTGTTTATCTTGTTGACAGGAGGAACGATACTATATTAAATGCAATATTATTCTCTCTTAAATCCTTACAGTAAAAAACCACTGCATTTGAGTGAAAATCATTGTAAGAAGGTGGATGAAAAATTCACTGGATTGTAGTGAATTTTTTATGTTAAAAAAGTGAATTTTCACTTTAGTTCCACGAGTTTTGATAGAAAATATTGTTACATTAAATTCGCAGTATACTACATCACCCTATTTATGAATAAGGTGTAAAGTGAAATTTCACTTTAGTTACTGAGAATTTTTTTATAAAAATGTTCACTATAAAAACTCATGAAACTAAAGTGAAAATTCACTTTTGTTACATGAAAAATCCACTGTAATCCAGTGAATTTTTCATCCACCTTCTCACAGTGATTTTTCACTTTAATACAGTGGTTTTTTACTGTAAGGATTTAAGAGACTCCAGTCACGAGCGGGCAGTGAATCCATGCTGGCTGATTAAATCATCTAAATTCCGACTATACCTAAGTATATTGGCGCTCAATAATTGCACCCCGAGAAAAAATTTGTTTAAAAATGATCTCGACATGGCAGAGAAGACCGCTTATATATCTATAGGTAACACAAGTGACGCGGCAAAGTAGCCGAGGCTCGCGCGAAAATCGTAGGCGGCAAAACGCCAGCAATCACACGCTCGGCTGGAAATTCCAGCGGGGCAGCCGCGAGTATTAGTCAAGAGAGCCGCCGAATTTATATATCACCGGGCGCCCATCTACAGACGCGTCACTTTTTCACCCGCGGCAATCTCGGGGCCCATCTACACATGGGGGCCGTATCTCGGATCGCGCGCGACTAATTCCTCGCGAGACTTTGAGTCGGGCCGCCGAGGAGAGGACTGGACACGATTATTACACGGCCCGGCCGCCCACACGAAAAAAATCCCCCCGAATTCCAATGGGTCACGCGACCCCGGAGGTGTTGCTAATGAGAGCCACCGGCTGGAAGTTCATCCTCTCTAGTGCGCCACGGACAGATCCGTCGGGCCGATATATACTCTCTATTCTCTCAATCATTATATAGCCTCGCGATGCTTGCTGAGGTACCTGTACACGTAGAATCCTACCGACTAGATGAATAGGGAGGAACTTGCTCGCGAGGGCAAGTCGTAAGGTGAGTGCGGGAAAAATATGGGCTCTTGGGAGTTTTTCTATGTCTTCTCCCGACACACTCGGCGATCAAGACTCGTATAATTACGACACACCAGTATGTAGATGAGTGAATACCGATGGGTATGACGTCACGTCGTTCTACCAATGCACTGAAATCTTTCTTGGATGTTGAATCGAAGGAAAGACGAAGGAATACGAGCTAATAATTTTTTATTAATGCAGAGATGGAAAGCGCGAGTAAACCTTCTCTAACGCAAGAGAAAATCGCGATTTTTTTTTGCTTTCTCCGATCGCTCAAGTCTGCGAATGGATATTTGTTATGATCACTTCAGCAAACAACACTTATTCAAAGAAAATAATTAATTTATCTCGGTTGACAAATGCACAGTGCATTATGTCTCGGTGATTATCGGAATCGAGACGTACAGCCGAACCGAATGAGTTTTCATATGATGATTTTGAAATTTTTCTCTTCCATGTGTCTAGTGAGTATCCCATTCTTATATAGTAGAAATGCCCAACGCCATTTATTCAAATATAGTATACTAGATAGTGAATTATATCAAGTATACTCTACCGCTCGAACATTATCGAGTATTTTTACAATCGTATATAATCGCATCGGTGCACACTCGAGCTTCTTTATTCACGTTTCGTCACAGACTTTCCCTCGCTCGTCAAAAATTTTCCTCGATCCCTCGACGCGTACAATCGAGTGATGACAGTACAACAGTAGCCGAACAACATACGCATGTGTGAGTATACGAGAGCAGGGCTTTTCCGTATATATATACAGCCGAGTGAATCAGCCCCGTCCGGCGCTCGTAATGGGCCACAGACGCACCAGATGATGCGTATCGGGCGAGATTAACTGGTTTACCCAGAGCGAAAGAGAGAGAGACTCATTGTGTCGTCGGCTCATACGTGTACATGTGTGTTTGCGTG
The DNA here is from genome assembly GCA_020882685.1 of Aphelinus atriplicis. Lineage (NCBI taxonomy): Eukaryota > Metazoa > Arthropoda > Insecta > Hymenoptera > Aphelinidae > Aphelinus > Aphelinus atriplicis. The sequence goes on from CM037073.1 coordinate 51,808,665, forward strand.
TATATCTATTACTTCGAGCGCGAAACCTGTGGGAGAATATACTTCTCCTTTATATCCACGGCAAATTGAGTTTGGATGAGTGACGAGCTGTGCGGGTGCGAGGAAAAAAAAATTAATGGATCTCAAAACAAGGTGTGTATTATGTATGTATGTGTATGTGTTTTGAGCGGTGAGCTTGGGAGGGTCGAATCCCTTACGAGGTTCGTCAGGTGATGAATCGCTTTCCCTGTGAAAAAGAAGTTTCAAAAAAAAGTATTTCCACAAAGTACTGTACTCGAAATAGTTGAGTCGGGAGGTGAAATCATCTTGAAATCATCTCCTCCTCCTTCTCCTAACGTACACTGGATTGTATCTTTTCAATTATCCTCAACATTGATTCGTCTATTTATTATTCACGTGTACAAGTCATGTAAGGTAAATGCGGCCCAAGAGGTTTTCGCAAATTTTGCTGTTTGATAAAAATTGAATATCATTATTTTGCGATAGGGTAGTTCAAGATCTATCAAAAACCATCGCTATCATCTGCCTATAATATAGATATTTCCCAATAAGTCTGCGATGTCGGACTCTGATACGAGCCATACAATGAATTCGCTTATATCATTTTGGGGCAAGACAAAATCGCGTATATGGAGCCGGGACTCTTAGAGGCGAGTAATATGTCGATGCTCGGTTTTGATTTCAAAGGGAGAGCCGGGCACGTATATATAAATATATGTGGATATACGGTGGGAAAGCATCGTCGGGGCAGTCGGCCGTGTAATTTCGCTAAGGGACAAAATTTTCTTCTGTATATAAATGCGTCTGTCCCTTTTGCCCTGCGAAATACTCTCTGTAATTCGCAGTTCAATGAAAATACACTGTATAAAAGTGAAATTTCTACGTCAGCTGGCGCGGGTGAATTTTTGAGTGAACATCAGTGAAGTTTTCACTCGAAACTCGGTGGATTTACGAAAATGAAAAGTTGGACATTATCAAGTGTCTGCGTTTCAGAGGCATTTTTAAAAAAGGTGAATGATTCAGTCTAGTCTGGATATCATCTAAATTTTCTGGAAAAAAATTTTCCACAATCACCGGAGCTAATCAGGTGATTGATACTCCGGTTTCTAAATTGATGGAACGAGAATTCCGCTCGCCGCAACCACGTCGCCCTAATTTCATGATAAATGTAACGCATGCGGAATCCTCTTTCTCCATCGAGAAATTGATAAATCACCCAAAATAACAATAAATAGACAATCAAATGAACGTTACTCTAATATGCATTAATTTGCTCCTTACTGAGTTGGTCGATAATTTTTTTCCAAAAGTATTCGCTAGAAGTAGATGACGAGAAATTTTTTCAGATCTTTCCCGATGACCTAGATGGCTGCGGGATTCCGAAAAGGCCCATAATTACGACCTTTCTCGCCCAATTTTTGAAACATCATATCTCTGGGAACTTTGAAGACTCTTTGCAATTTTCTCAACTCATTTTCCTCGTACAATCGTATATGCATCGTCGAAAGAAAATTGTAGCCCGTGTGGCCGTTAACAGTCTTCATCCTGCAAATCTATATCTTGATGTTTAATTACGGAATTTCGCTCCGAGTTAGACCATTTTTCATGATCATATCGACTCTTACGAAGAAAGACAAATGCAATCTGTCCGCGAAGAAAGATACATCTTGCATTCTAGCCGCGAAGAAAGACACTGCAACTCGCAATCTGTCCGCGAAGAAAGACACAACTCGCGTACGTGTGGCCACAAAGAGGATATATGGCGCACATCCCACAATTTTCCGACGTAAAAAATATGTGGAATGAAATCTTAGAATGAGTAGGTTAGAATCATTGACAAAAAAAGCAAGTCTTTTCTACAGTTTAAACTCTTTTCTCGTTAATATTTGTGGGAGAATAATTCCGACATTTGTCTTTCTTCGCGAACAGATTCGGATATGTGTCTTTCTTCGCGGACAAATTCAGTTATGTGTCTTTCTTCGTAAGACACGTCGATATATACGCATGAACAAGTTGAGAAACGCCAGTCCACGTCGAATTGTAATAATTTCCCGCTCGTAATTAATTATTATCAACTCTGCCACAGTGGTTCGCTCACCATTGTAATATGATAGCGCGGTACTCGAACAGCCGGATACGATGATCCCTGTCATTTTCCTCCACTGTTGTACGTGGAAAATCTCGATACAATACTTACATACGTGCGACGCAAGAAATGCTCGTCTCCCCATGCACAAACAGAAGCACACACACACAGAAAAAGCTGCGGCCGATCGGGACGCGCGTGCGTCGAGGGGTGGGAGGCGCCACGCGAGCGGAGACAGTCCATTAATCTGCCGGCCGCCACGCGTCCTCCTCGAGTACGGGCCAATCCCGTAAAAACCCGTCGATTTTTCTCCTCGCGCTCATTTGCTAACAGTTCCTGCGTCCGATATCTATACTGTTTCGCGGCGCTTTTTGCCCGCGCCCGATTGTTGCTCTCGCGGTGCGCGCCCGGATATCCTATGCCGCCCCCCCGTCCGTCGATACACACCGCTCGGGACCGCCCGGGGGGGGGGGGCAAAAAGTATGTGCGTATGTATAAGCGCAGGACGAATCTGATTTATGTTTGCGGCCGTTGTGTGTGTGTTACATGGGAATCGAGCTCTTCCTCCAGAGCTGTGTCGTTGGACTCGGGAGAGACGTTTTGGATGGGTAATTAGAAGAATGAGAGATGCGGTGTGCAATGGGGAGAGTCGGATTGTAAGAGTTTACTATTTCAATGTTGCATACTCTTTAAATCTTAAATAGTGAAAAACTATTTTATAGTGCAAACTGCACAAATACTCGAAATAGCAAATATTCACTAAAAAAGTTGTAAAATTTTACTAATATTCCAGTAATTTTAGTGGGAGTTTACTATTTTTTATTTAAAATTCAACTATTTTTTAGTGAAATTTTACTATATTTTAGTGAATATCTACTATATTGTACATTTGTGCAATTTGTACATACTATTAAATAGTAGTTTAATTTTTTACTATTTAAGATGTAGAGAGAACATAAAGGAGAATAACATAAAAGTCGCTGCTGTGTGTTTAAGAAATGAACTACTCGGTTAACAATGAAGGTTACGATTATCGCATTCTAAAATTTCATTTACGAATAATATCGGAATTATTACGGATCCTTTTTTTCATATGTGGGTTTACGCAAATGTGTCCAACATATTTCATTGAAAAAGTAATTCGAAATATCACGGGAAGACTCTGAATCAATTTTGAAGATTTCAATACCGATTATATGCACCCCAAGTGGATCCTCATTTGGGTGTCACAGGCGGTTTTGACCTTTACAGCATGCGACTTTGGAATAGTTAGAAATGAGAAGAAAGTTTTGCATGATATTCTTACTCACTATCCCAATGAAACGTATTCAATTCAATACACATATCAAAAAGTTTCAAAATATTTCACTAGTGTTAAACCGTTTCTTCCGCATTTTCCAATGAATATTTTTCCCTCGCCAAGCCCGAGATGTACACACACATCTGCAACTGCGAAGGAACAACGAACTGCCAGTGCACCACTGATTTCTCGCAGGACAAAAAAAAAAGAAAAACTTACTCCTCGGCGTTGCAAATAAACACGCGGAAGCACTTTTGACGCGAGGCGCATAAATGATCCGGCGCAGGATGGGCCCAATGGAAATATTGAGCGGGTAATTATTCAGGGCGCGGTTTCTTTTTTTGTCGGCGGCGGCACGCGCCGAGGGGTGGCGCGCACGAGTCCGCGGACAAATGGATCCCGACGCCCCCGCCGCCCCCTACGCTTTTACAAATCAAAATTGATGACGAGCGATACTTTGCGCTGCGCGTGTGTATACGCACGTGGGAAAGCGCAGTGCGTTCGCTGTTTTTTTCCTCCCCGTATCAACCAAAAGTATCAGCCGCACTGCACTCTCGGGCTTCTCCAGACTCATCCGTTTGTATATACATGCGCGCTGCGCATCATTCGTACGTCGAACGTTATTGATGGTGAATAATAAATTCGCGCCCCCTTACAAAGGCACGTTTCTTCCTGTCGTCGTGGTTATCTTCCTGTTTGGAGTCTCTTCAGCGCGAAAGAGGTTTTTTTCATTTTTTTCTGCTCCCTCGATTGGGAGCATCGCGATGGGGGGTGAAAACTTTCGAATCGAATGCTACTTTTGGGTACGCAATATTTCCCGATCAAACGTTTAATCTTCCTGAAATTTTGCGTAAGTGATGGCGAGATGAGAGCCGAGCTCAATTTTCCAAAGCAACCGTCGTTCATGGGCCTAGCGGCCATTGTTTATTTCCCTAGTGACCATTGCCAGGAGGAGGGGGGAGGAAAATCAAAATAAGGAACATTCCTAGAACTTTTATCGGTAAAAATATAAGTGCAGAATCTTCATGATTCTCCTAGAAACAGTCGTGTACACCCTTATTGGATTACAGTGAATTTGTCATTCACCTTCTTACAGTGATTATTCACTTTCATAAAGAGGTTTTACACTGTAAGGATTTAAGAGAGTAGGAGCCTTAGAAATCGTTGCTACAGGGAGGAGAAAATTATTTCGTGGCCCATCAAGTTCTAGAATATTATTTTCATAACTTTCGATGGCGAAAGACACAGTATGTTGAGATATCCCCGGATGGCAACCTTACTCCAAAGTAAAATGTTTCACAGGAGCCACTCCTGCTGTTTGTGGATTGAACTTCCACAACAAAGTCCCGACACACTCGAAGACGAGTTGAATCAAAATCGCATAAAAATAATCCGAAAGGGAAGAATAAAATCGCATGTATACACTATGTGGGATGCACAAAAGTGCGTACGAGGACAATGAGGAAAGCCGCGTGCGGCGGGCCGGAGTAAAGTCACGGCTGTACACAGTGGATTAGGAGTCGCGTGGCGCACATGTGTCATTTGTCAGCGCCGCGGCGCCAGGCTATTTTCCAACCGACACTTATACGCGTCCTATATATATACGGCTACTTTTACGACCCCCGATCGCAAGATGGGTGTGCCTATATGCGCTTTGTAGCGCCGCGCGGATGTCGTTTAAAATTTATCGGGCAGCTCGCTCTCTCCGAAAGCTTTCGGGAAGCACGACGCGCAGCCCACGAGGCTCCTGTCTCGAGTGTACGGCCGTGTGTATGGACACGCCAGATTCGCGTAGAATCTTAAATCGTTCATCGAATATCTGTGGCAATTTTGGGAATGTATATTATACGGTCTCTTGGGCACCTGAGATTTCGTTTAATTTCTTGAGCGAATGAAGTGGGAAAATCAAAATAAAATGAAGATTGCGTGTTTTACCCTTTGGTGATATTATACACTTGATCGAGACATATAGCTACTCATAAGTAGCGGAGTGGATTGGCTCGGCTTTTACAGAATGTAGTTTTTATGTAACATGAAAATTAAAATTGAGTCAATATTGAAGTATAATACTATATGAAAGAAACTCGGTCATTAAAATAAAAAAAATTTCTCAATATTTGTTATGTTAATAATTGTATAGGGACAATAAAAAGGATGACTGATAATGTGTCCCCAGCGGAGGTCACGATGAACATCTCCTAATTCATTTCTCATTCTCTCACGAGTCTTCAAGACGAACGAGCAATGCGGGTAAAAGCATGTACTACAGGAACGTTTTGATCTTTTAGAAGGTGAAAACAAATGGCAGATTCAATTCATATACGCGTACTTGTTACATAAATTTATCCGGACAAGGACTGGGGACCGTTGGATTATCATAGTCCGAGGCTGCATTGGCACTCGGGCTGATTACAAGCAAAGTGCGCCGATTCAACCACGGCAGGCCGGAGGCGTCCTATCATAAATGCAAATCTTGCTCTGAAAACTTGACGCCATGAGCGTCCCGTATATTAAACGCACCGTGTGACAGCTCGAGAGAGCCTATATACGTATAAACGACACACTCGCGATTCTCCGCGTCGATCGCGAGGCGTTAATCCAAGAGATTACCCGCGAGATAAAGTCGCGAGTGTCGCGCTTCGACAGTGATTGTCGAGAGACCGAGATACTTTTGGTTCGGCCCTATGGTTTTGACCGGTTTGTCTCGATTTTTTATCGCGACCGAATCTCATTACACTCGCCTAGTTCTTTTCAGTGAAATCTCATTATAATACAGTGAATAGTCACTGTGAGTTAAAGTGAAAATCGGTAATTTTATATTTATAGTTTGTAATTCACTGTAGTACAGTGAACGATTCATTGTTAGTACAATGAAAAACGTTTCACTGAAGCTTACAGTAAGTGCAATATTCACTGTAAGCTTCAGTCAAATGTCGCTCGCGGCAGTACAGTTAATAGTCACTGTCACTTACAGTGGAAATCGACAGCTGTGGTTAAAGTTGAAGATTCACTGCAGTTACAGTAGTGGAATTGCAGTCAATTTTACATGTAATAGAAGTGATTTTTCACTTGAGTTCCATACGTTCTTACAAAAAGTTTGCTGCTACAATTGTATGTAAAAAATGTTGCTATCGACAATCTATCGACCGAAACGTCGCCTGTGATATCAGCACTACGAACAACTCATTGAAGATAATTAATTACTCGTTAGTCTCGATAAGTCTGATAAAAATCTGAATCGCATATATATATAGGGCTGCAGCAACTGTATTCAGTAAAGTTGAGAATAACTTCTCCTGATGTTCTATCAAGCTGATGGCGTAGAGGAGAAACTCGAGATCTAATGTTGATTCGGGACTTTGTTACACTTATATGATGACCTGCGCGTTCTGGGTTGTTTCATCAACCAAATCCAGCCTGTTGGTTTATTCGTCGTTACGTTCTGGGGTGGATAAGTCATTGACCGCGTGAAAAAAGTTGTTTTTACTTTATATGCGGGTTTCGCCATCAAAGTACTTTGAATTTTTACAAAAAAAAATTACTCTTGCAAATTTTTCTTGCATCCAAGTCATTTGTTTGTCATGAAATAGTTGGCTCACAATTGTTTGTAAAAAATGTGATTGTTCGATGGTCGAGAAGAAAAATATCGCGATATTCGACGTGTCTGAGAAGCCACAGCTGATATTTCGAATGAAAAAGATGAGAAATTACCGAGTTATATGCTCAATACGAATTTTGAAAAATGCAGTTTTTTGCGGACCGCTCGGAGAATCTTCAGAAAATGAACTTTTAAAATGTTTCCCTGTCGTAAGCTAGCATAAAAATAGTAAATATTCAAGCGAGGATTGGTGAATTTGCACGCAAACTTCACCAAAAATTATTCGCTATTCCTCCCAGCGTTTCATTCCATTTCCACCGATCAACGTAGTTTCTTTTCCACTATCGTTGATTGACAGTGTGCCGCACACCCGTCGACTCGGGCAGGACAATCTCGATTGGATTACGTATACAGACCGCATCTTTGTGGCCGCGCGTACGTACAATCCACGCACACAAGGGGGTATACGGCGTAATTTGTCGCCGCGCTCACGAGTCGTTTTCTCTGGAGAATCGAGGGCGCCACATATCACCTGGCGCACCCCACAGATGCATCGATCCGGAGCACGTGCCGGCCGCCACGTGCGCCCCCCCGCCCGCCCGCCTCTCTGACTTTCGTACATATACAAAAGACACGCGCTCGCCAGTCATACGAGCGCGAGGCCAATTTTATTGTTCCGAAATCCGATTGAAAATTGCACCTTGCACGCGTCGGACCTTTGACGAGTCGACTCGCGAGTGTGTCGCGCGACGAATTGATACGTCTGCTACTTTCGCGCGGGGGTTGTTCGGAAGTGAAACGTCGTTCGTCCTCAATTCTACCCTCTAAGATTGGAATAGTATAAGTTGGAGAACTGATGAAAATAGTGATCAAATGAAAATTAGTGAGATTTTTCAGTTGAATATTTAATAGTTTTTATCAGCTATGCAATTTTCTGCTAGTAAACAGTATAGTTTTTTTTTTAGTAATTTAGATTCAGAGAGTATATTCACTTTTAGTTTGAATCTCGTTGCTATATCACTCGGATACGCAAAATTAACATTGAGTTTGTACAAGTTGCATATCTACAAACTCAAAACAAATATATTATTGCAAATCCAATTAAATTCTCTTTTAGTAAAACCATAACAGACATCGTATTTCACTATAGTTTCAACTGAGAGTATATTGAAGAAAAAATAGTATATTTCGATACTAGACCTAAAAACGAATTCGTTTTTTGACCTAGTATCGAACAGTATTTTTCATCACGTGTGTAGAAAACTAAGGTTTAATGATCAACTTTTCGATACAAGTGATGAAAATTATATTTTTCAGTTATCAGCGCTAAAAATATTCAAATTTGATGATGTTAGTAATTTTGGTCATGAAAATCACTAGAGTAGCTCGTCTTGATAAAAAAAAAAAAAACAATCCTCGAAACTTCAAATTCGACCAGTCTAAATAGAAGCTTGAAACATTTCAATTACCCGCGCCCAAATGTGTATCTCCCCCGATTTCGAAAACTCTCATACATCAAATCTATTGACTATAAAAATGTCGGCATCCGAGATCACGCACTTGATAGAAATGTTGCGACTCGATTGGCCTACTATATTTCAATCAACTTCTTTCGCTATCGCGTGAAACTATAATTTTGCAACAACTCGTCCGCAGTGAAATTCGTTAGGATCACATGGCTATCCCATTCCCCCACTAGACATACAGTATTGTCATGAAATTCATCAGAAATCACGTGTACTACTCGCCGGTCGCAACAGCAAACTTCCCGGTTCACTCTGGCGCACATTCGACTCGTACGATCGTCAAATCCGCGCCGAGTTTCACACGGCCGATTGGGCATACGTGTATACCGGGGGGAGGAGGAGTCGGTCCGCGCACGGCATGAAAAGTGCAAACTGTGTAATGAATTAATTGCGGCTTTGGCGCGTGGCCGGAAGTCGGCCGCGGCCGGTTGTGCGTCAGTCGGCCGTTCCGCTGGCGTCCGAGCTTCTTCTCCATTGTTTCGGGAAATATTTATGTGCAGCGGATGATGCCGCACCCCCGAGATATAACCCCGTGCGCGCACGCGATCCCACCGATACACACGCTAGCGAGCGAGTGCCTTTGTCATCGCGCACGCGCGCCAAACGTATACATACAGTCGATTTGAGAGGCTTCGATCCCTGATGGATTCGCTTCGTCTATATATACGCTTCGATCGGGTGCGAATCGCGGCGGAAAAATCATCGTGAGAGAGAGACCGAGTGTGTATACTCTTCAAATCTGACATGGCTGAAAACTGCCGTTCATCGGTTGGAATATCTGTCCTTTCTGATGAATAGTGAAGTACCAGTGATAAATCAACCAGAATTACTATTATGTACATCGGATTATTCACCATTCGAGGGGTTTCTCACTCCAGTACTGCCAGAGGGAGTACCATGGAGTACTAAGGGCTTATGAATTAATAGTACTCTTTATTTTTGCCAATATAAATCAAGAACTATCAGTTCAGATTAGGAAGCTGGGTCAAAACACAATAAGTTCATGCTGGCACGATGAGAACTTGAATGCCATCAAATTTAGTACCATGGAGTACTAAAAAACGACGGGAGTACTATGGGAGTACTAGAGTGAGAAGCCCCTCGTCACCATTGGTATGGAGTTAAAACAAAAGTTCACTATTCAATTGAGTGAAAAAATGTTTTTCAGCTATGCAATTTTCACTAGATTGTACACTGAAATAAAAAATTAGCGATGAATATCATATTTTTACTATGTTTTTAGTGCAATAGCGTGACAGCAAAGCAATAGTAGTAAACTTCACCATCCGAAACAGTAATCATTACCGAAAAAATCGCTGCTAACTGGATTAACAGTACGCTTTCTCAAAAAGGCTTTGTGTGGAAATAATAATGCCAATAAAAGATATCTCTTACCATCGGTAGATTAACCCCTATATTTGACTATATTTGACCAGTATTTCGTAGCAATGGTTCATAGGTATATCAGATATGGTTGCTAGGGCTTGTATGACTTTCGAAGAAATCGTCCGGTCTTTTTGAAATTTTACACACAGGTCAGCCGAAGAAAAATGTATCCCGAGTTCGTTGTTCAGCAAAAGCCGTTGTTTATTTTCCTAGCAACCGTTGCTACCGTGTTTTCGGGGAGTTCTCTTCTACTCTTCGTAAACGCACGTTGGAGTCCATATATACACGAGGATCGACGAGATATTTCCCGTAGCAACCGTTTTTTTATATCCCTAGCAACTTTTGTTTAAATCCGTAGTAACTATTGCTGGGAGAAAGGAAAAATCAGTTTTCAGTCCGTTTATGGATGGTGAACGATGCGGAAGCTCCGTTCCTCCTAAGTAACCGTTGTTTACGTCCCTAGCAACTATTGCTAAGGGAAATACATAGTATTTTTGAGATCTCACGACAGAGCACCATTGTATTTTTCATAGCAATTGTCGTTGAAATCCCTAGCAACCATTTCTAGGTAGTTGAGAAAATCAATGAATGTTCTAGGTTCATTAGATGATAGCTCAAAAGACACGGAATCTTCATTCTCACATGGAAATTGTTGGTTACTTCCCTATCCACCGTTACTAATAGAATCAGAATTGAGTTAAAGTAAATTTACAGTACTTTTGAGGACAAAGGACAATGATTCTTTGTCTTGCAACAGTAACAATTGTTGCTATTGCTAGCAATCATTTTTCATATCCTTATCAACAATTGCTACGTTTTTTACAGTGTACTACTCTTGTAAATCCTTACAGTGATTTTTCACTCTAAGAACTTGAGACAGTAGCGAGAGAATAACCAATGACGCGCGCGCGTTAATATTCAATAAAAAGCTATATAATTCGGACGCGCGATCACACGTCGACGCGGAGAGTCTGGTCGAGGGGGGCGGGGGGTATAGGGTGTCTGGCAAAGTGAAAAACACGTATATGCGACAGCGCGTAATTATCGAGGGAGGAACGGGGAGGGGGTGGATAAGATGGGCATAGGGCAATCGAAAGGGAGTAGGTATATATCGGACAATGGATTTGTTACGCAGGCCCGGGTTATCTCGAGCCAGCATCTACTTACGAGCTGGGATCTTGATAGCGCGCGCGAGCGACTATATATGTACACAATGGCCACCGAGCAACTGTTGTATATGTGCGCGACCCTCCCGCGACACTCGCGCCTCGACAGCCGATGTTCTTTTGGACATTTGCCCGTCGAGCGATTAGCATAGGGCGTGCGTGGGCCTCCCCCCCCGAAACACGAACACACTCTGCAGCGACTCGAGTGGATACGGCTCTCTCGATTCGAGTTTGATGGGCGATCGAGCAGTGTGATCTCGAGATTCGAAATGAGCCCCGGGTGTATGCGCGTTATTCGAGGGCCAACAGTCATCGCGATGAATTTGGAATGTCCGAATGTTGCTGCCGTTGGATAATATTATAAGGGAGGACTGTACTCGATGTATATACCTATAGAACGAGTTGAGACTTTGTGCGGTGAGTGTAATTGCATTTTCGACAAAATTGCGTCTTCAAACTTGTGAAATAGAAAGAGGAAAATAAATTATTCAGGGGGTGACCAGGTCTTTGGGTTCGCTAAGTAAGAAAAACGAAGACACGAGATGAAGGGGATGTATTTATATGATGTAGATAAAAATTGAATGACGTATGTGAAATGCGAAAGAATCGAGTGGCATATGTCGCTCGACTTGTGGCGGTTGGCCAAGTCCACGTTTATAAATCTCAAGTTGAACAATAACGCTGCTGTCAACTTTCAAAATAGTTAAACGCGTACTATTCAAATTTCAAATATCTACTATTCTTTATAGTGAGAACCGAATAACTGTTGAACAGTGAATTTTCACTTGATTGAACGGCAAATTTCTTTCTTCTAACAATAATAAATAAATCGATGTACAAGAAAGAGAATTTTTTATTTATCTATATCCTTCACATTTCACCGGGAAAATCCACTGTCCAAACTAGTGAATATTTCGCCTACCATCCAAGTGCGAATTCACTGTTTCTCAATTTCCACCATGGCGAATACGTATAATAGCTTTCAACTATCCAGATTCACAGAGTAGCCGCGATTAGGCTGGGCCACATATCACTTATATCCACACAACTGTTCCTATATTAGAAACGCGAAGATGGCGAAATTAGGAGGAGTACAGGACATACGGCGCGCGGCCGAGCGGATAAACACTTTGACTTATCGCTCGCGTGCCACGTTTCCTGCGGGATCGCCAAACTCGCGTATGTGTGTGTATACACATCGTTAATATATAGCCGGTCACTATATATATATATATATATATATATATATATATATATATATATATATATATACGTGGCAGTTGGCTGATTGGCGGCTAAAAAGCCGCTCGCGGCCACGTGCGACACGTGCTGCAGTCGCTGGGTTATCTCGCGCGCGCGTGGCCGTGTTTTCACGGATCCATCGTCCCGTGGGAAAAACAATCGGCGATTAGCGATTGTCCGGTTTTTTCTTTTTTTTTCACATGACAAGGCAAAGGTACGTGTGTATATGGGGACACTGCGCGCGCTTATCTAATTCGCCCGCTATATATATTGGGCAAATAAGAATCGCTTAGCGTGTTTACAGAGCGTCGGGAGCTTGTTTACGCACCGATTGCCGAGTCGCGCATCAACGAGTGTATATACGTAAACGGGAGTTTTTTCACGTACTTGTATATATCTCGTCGTTCGATTCGATGCGTCGGTCACGAGACACAGCAGGTGCAGCGTATACTATGGTGGTTCCCACGCTGTCCGTGAATTTCACCGCGTCATTACATTTCAGCAAACTTTTTCAAATACCCGTGGAGTTGGTGGTTTTCGGCGAGTGTCTTTGGATCTATGCGTGTTGAACGTGAAAGCTCATATTTTACCTGATTTATTTTTTTTTATTCTATAGGAGTAAAATCTCGGCCGAGTTCATTTTTCAGCAAAATCCGTTGGTTATTTCCTTAGCAACCGTTGCTAAGGTGTGTATTTTTTTGTTTCTTCCATCCATGATAACTTTCGGAGGAATGGTCCAATCTTGCTGAAATTTTGCACACCGGTTAGTTGTGGCAAGATCTAGCTCAAGTTCAATTTTCAGCAAAATCCGTTGGTTATTTCCCTAGCAACCGTTTTTAACGTGTTTCCTCACAAATCCTCATAAATGCTCTTGAGCTATGAGAATCAATGAGAATCAAAGAGAATATTTCCCATAGCAATCACTGTTGATATCCTTGGCAACCGTTTGTTTACATTTCTAGCAACCGTTACTTCGGAAGTCGGAAATAGAGTTTTCAAGTCACACTCGATGGCCAAAGACACTGAATTGTTGTATTTGCTCCATAGAAACCGTTGTTTGCCTCTCTAGCAACCGTTACGAAGGTTGAAAATTATCAATTTATGACCCATTTCCATCATTTTCGACGGCAAAGGACACTAGCAACCGTTGTCACACCATGTCCGAATGCTCCATTTATTGAGGAAGCGATACAAATGGAACTGATTAAATAATTTTTTTGTAATTTTTGAAAAATTAATGATTATATCTACGCTAGTGAATGGTGAAAATATAAGTTTGGGATGCGTTTGTGGGTGATGTTGAAGCCTCTTTGAGAAAGCATACTGCTAAGGCAGCGGTTTTTTTTATTCTATAGGAGTATAGACTTCTGTAACCCTTATTCCAAACTCGGCTGATTTTGGTTGTTCAGCATTACATGGAGAGACATCTTCAAATGATGATATAAATTCAACAGAGTCGATAAATTATCGAGTTCATCTTATTCAAATGACATTTTACATCTGAAAAAATGTGTACATTTAGGATTCTCGAATCTTTTTTTCGAGTCTTCATTGCGATTTCCGGATCATACGTTGCGTTGAATTAGGCGTCAACAAAACACAAACATAGAACATCTACGTGTCATTCATATTTTCTCAAACCAGAGAAGCAAAAGGGTCCCTCGATAATCCTAGGTACTCATAGATGTATTTGTGTATTGATGAGTTGCTTGTACCATGCGATATCGTGACTTCAAATTAATTCAAACGCTCCAATTGGTCCATCTTCAATTAATTGAAGATGTTGTTGGTATGAACTCATACCAACTTCACCATAAATTTTAGTAGAAACATAGTGAAAGTATCCTATAAACATAATAACGTATTTTATTTTTTTCAGTAACGATTCGGCTAGTGCAGTCGACCAATATCACCTAGCCATTACCGCATAACTGATTAAAAAAAAACCTATACTAAAAGTGTAAAATCCATCGAAATATTTTTTTCTCAGTGCGATCGCCCTATTGAGCAGTAAGCAGAACACGTGCCAGTCTACGCTTAATCGGTATCACTAGCAATCCGTGATACCCGGGCGGCAGTAATTAACATCCAAGTATATATCCGAGCAGCCGTGGCAGAGAAGATAAAAAGAGAGAGAGACGCGTCACACTCGTATTCGAAATAGCTCGGGGAAAAATTTATGTGTATATACGTGGCGCAGGCGGGACCGATACCCGAGCGATGTACTCAGCTTCAAAAAGAAGAGCCGCCCACGCGTGCCAGCCATCAGACTATGCACAAGAGAGATGCACGCGAGTGATCGGCTGCCGGCAGCTGGCCCCTCGAGCCATATGGCGCGTGCTCCCTTCCCCGTGTACACGCGCACACACACACACACACCCATACACTCACTTATCGCTATACGGCTATCTCCGCTTTTCCGTCTCTTCATTCGCGTGCCTCTCCGCGCGCGCGCGTGTGTATATACTCCTCGGAATTCACCATTTTCTCCTTGGGCCAGGTATGCGCTGCGTCGTTATCGGCCCCGCGAGCAGTAGAGGAAGATGCGCGCACGCCTTTACGACCCTGTCCGATATCCACAAGATATAAATGCCGTGCGAGCGCAGGAAATCCAACAGGTTTTCTCGGGGATTTTCAGGTTTTTGTTTTATCTGCCAGGTTTGTCCGTGCGGAAACGAGCTTTTTGCGCTGGTGCGCTGGGTGACGGTCACGAACCGTCGTTGACGATCGGGAATATACGAATGGATGCGGCGAATGTATATACAGTGTTCCGAGGTAGCTGGGTGGATTTGAATGATGGACCGAGGAGATCCCAGCCGCGAATTGAAGGTACGAAATGAGTTTGTGTTCTCGAGCTGACGGTCAATGTGATGGTTTTGTGACCTGTCCTTCGGTGTAAGACGTGCATATGGTGAGCGCAGCCAATGTTTGGCTATGATAAAATTGGAATTTCATAAGTCTGCGAGCGAAATCTGGAAGGATAGTTCAATACCTGATCAGAAACCATCGCTATAGTCATCGTTTGCTTATTTTAACCCAGTCAAAATGACAATTGACCAAAGTCAATCAAATTGACCATTGTAGAATTTTTGTAGTCTCTTACAATTCAATCCTCTCAACGTGTCCCAGCATTGCTCACTTTCATCAATGTTTTCACACAAGTGTAGTCACATGTAAACTGAAATGAAAATGATTATTACACTTATTTACTGTTATTTAGTTAGCAGAGTGAAATAGAAATAGGAGGAAACAAATAGGTTTAGTGAGACTTCAAACTGTTGTAAGACCCGGTGCCCAGAGAATAATCATTTAAATTGGCTACAGTATCACGTTGGGTGCAGTCACCTTATTTGCAAAGCAGCGATAGAGGTTTTTAATTTTTTTTTGTCAACCTGTATTTTGTATCGAGTCTGTCACGCGAAGGATAGTTCGGTGGATACGGTGCACGATTGGAAAAATAAAAAATCATAGTTACATCATTTTTCACGCCCTGATATCAATCGCCTTTGATGATTATCGTTTGCTGCTGACGCTGACATACAAGACTGCGACTATTGATATTGCGTCCGTGTTGTTCAACGCATAGACGACCACATATGCGTTGGACGAAATTCGGCGTAAGCAGTCACTTATATTCTCCAATCTGCTAGGCCTGCAATGTATGTGGGGCCTCGACCGAAAAATCTGACACGTGTTTTTGTTTACGAATTTTTGTCTTTTTTCATTATGAAGGTATTTATTTAAAAATTGAATGAATACACCTGAAAGAACAAGGAAGGTACGTAGACATCGTTTCCGTGATTTTTCTCGAAATTGTCGTTTTAACGTTGCTTACAAATCGTACAATCAAGTTTGTTGTGTTCAGAATCACACGAACGCTTTATTTCCTCATACACTAACCTTCAAATATTAATAACTTTATACTTGAAACAGCTCTTACAGAAAAAGTGGTCTGATCATAACTCGTTCATCTCTTTATCACATCTCTAAAAAAAATCACTTTATCGATGGAAAAAAGGCAGTAGGAAATAAGTGTAGTCTATAACTATTTCAGATTCAGAGGGTAGGGTAGGTTCGTGATAGTGCAATGACCTTGAAAATCCGTACCTTCAAGTATACATGCATGTATCAAAAGGAATTATTTAAAAAAAGCGCGATGCTTAAGATTAAATATTAAGAAATTGCATAACTCATGAAAATAGTGAAATGTTCAGTAATGTTCAAGTGAAAATAGTACTAGTAGCTAGTTACTAGTAAATGTTACTAGTAAATGTTACTGGTAACTAGTAAAATTTCACTAATATTTCCGTTGGACTAATATATTAGTCATGGCCACGTTCTACTAATAAATAGTAGTTTTTTACGAATCGAGAGCGTAATATCAAAGTAGAATCGGTGACACATCTTCGCACAGCTATACTGGCAGTCCTCCATGCAGTATAGAGTTGACGGCGAGTAATACTTACGCTGTCACTTTCGATTCGGCATCCATTCGAGACGGCCCTCGATGAATTAGGCGTGTGGCAACGTCATTTCCCAGAGGCTCGAGGTATTCGCGCATGGAAACGTTTCGTGAATATCCCCCCCACGCCGGCGACCGACGATGAGCTGCAACCGAGCTCGCGCGCAACAGCTCACAATCGGCTGCAGTGGCCGCGCGCGAGTATATGAAAATCAATGGCAAAGTCGAGTCAGTGGGAGTGTGTAATCGGGCTCGCGTGCCCGGCTACACCTTTTTTCTCCCCTTGGGTCTCCTCAGCTCACCCCCCGGTGACGAGCGTATATAATCACTTAGCCAGCTGTGGTCGCGCGCGTGCGCTCGCTCGAGCTCGCTCGCCAATTATTACGCGCGTATACTGCGCGTCGGGCTATTTTAATCACTCGTTGGGTATGTATGATATATATCTGCCGCGAGCAGCCGACACCGGTTGATTCGAAAAACCTTTACGAGTTCGAATTGATCAATGAAGTTCTAGTAGACACACGTGGAATGTTATCGCTCCAATATGTGTATTCGTTTGATTTTTATACTTTGATGGAAATCGGAGAGGAAGTCGGCACGGAGAGAAAGACGTGTCGAAAGCGAGACACTTTTCATGGAGAGATATACGTGAAAATATTTCGAAAGACTCGATTGATTGAGTAGTTTTTCCACAAGTTGGCGAGCGAATGGCATTATTATTTACGTGCAGCTCAGGATTATTTCGACTCAACGAGAACTTGGTGGAATCGTTGAAGAATGCATGAATTATTGTAGGTTATCACTACCTATTATTTTAGAATAAACTTTTTATCGTATAGAAAACAAAAAATCATCATCATCATCATCAAAAACACGAAAAAATTGGAATGAAAAAACCGCTGCCAAGTGCCTCAGCAGTATGCTTTCTCAAAGTATTGCAATTGAAACTCAATTTGCATTAATCACCACTCTTTGAGAAAGCAAAATGAACCTCTAACTTATTTCCTCCACTCCATAGTAACGGTTGCTAAGGACGTAAACAACGGTTGCTATGGTAAATGTCGGAGCTTCGATGTTCTTACTTCTTAGTCATCAACAGTTCCGAAAATGGACCTCTAACTGACTTTTCCCACTCCATAGTAACGATTAATAAGGACGTAAACAACGGTTGCTATGGTAAATGTCGGAGCTTCGATGTTCTTACTTCTTAGTCATCAACAGTTCCAAAAATGGACTTCAAACTGACTTTTCCCACTCCATAGTAACGGTTGCTAAGGACGTAAACAACGGTTGCTATGGTAAATGTCGGAGCTTCGATGTTCTTACTTCTTAGTCATCAACAGTTCCGAAAATGGACCTCTAACTGACTTTTCCCACTCCATAGTAACGGTTGCTAAGGACGTAAACAATGGTTGCTATGGTAAATGTCGGAGCTTCGATGTTCTTACTTCTTAGTCATCAACAGTTCCAAAAATGAACCTCCAACTGACTTTTCCCATTCCCTAGTTACGGTTGCAAGCGATATAAACACCGGTTGCTAGAGACATCAACAATGGTTTCTACGGGAAATGTCTCTTTGATTCTTATAGAATCCCATAAATATACAAACCCAAATGATCATTTATCATGAATTATATGGGAACTTATCAAAAACACGATAGCAACGGTTGCCATGGAAATAAACAACGGATACTGCTAAACACGTTTACATCTTTCGGAGACCGACCTGTGTGCAAAATTTCAGGAGGATCGGACTATTCCTTCCAAAGTCATCGTACGACAAAAAAAAAGTCAGTCTGAAGCTGAATTTTGTATCTCCATAGCAACGGTTGCTAGGAGAATAAACAATGGTTGTTCCAAAATGAATGTCTTATCGATTCTCATCGATCGTCGAAAGAATTCGAGACCCATCGTGCATTGATGATGATTTTTGGAGCTTTTATCAAAAACACGTTAGCAACGGTTGCTAGAGAAATAAACAACGGAATTGGCTGAAAATTGAACTCGACCGAGATTTTGCGGCGACTAACCTGTGTGCAAAATTTCAGGACGATCGGACAATTCCTTCGAGAGTTATCGTACGACAAAAAAAAGTGCACGTACGTACGTACGTACGTACGTACATACATACAGACATTTTCGGATTTCCATGTTTTTCGACCCGTAGATTACGAAAATCGAGGTCCCGAAGTCCGATTCGGTGGGTCGATTTTTACCCCGTTACAAAGCTTTCTCTTTGAGAAAGCAAAACTCATGAATTCAGAGTTGTTCTATCAGAAAAAAATCAATTAAAAAATCTAATTTTTACAGAGTAAATAAATGGAACAAACATTTTGAAAAACTTCAGGATTCAAATCAGACTCAAAGAAGTCTAAAAACAATTTATCAAGCAAATCTGAAGGGGTCAGTCCGATTATCACTGCACCATGTGACTTGGAATGCCCCATATATCCTTGCATATGAATTTATTGAGTGATCAATGTATATATAATTAATAAAATCTCATAGTGATGTATATCCGACTCTACGAGCATTTCCCGAACTCGAGAATCTACTAGTCCACTTTTGCATGTTAAGCTGGCAGCCGGACACTGAGTAAATCGAGTCGAGCAGCCTATGAAAACACGCACGTATGGCTAACCCGCGTCCGAAAACATCAGCAGCAGCAGCCGGAGAACAAAAATGCCCGATATAGTAGGCACTCGCGTCTGCTGCAGGTACAAAGCAAAGAGCCTCCCGCCCGCGAGCGGCCAGAGAAAGTCGCGTCCGACAAAGGGACAGCCGTGGCTAAATGGCCGTCCAAAACGACGCGAGCAAATGTTTGCGGCTCGGCACTGTCAATATTGTGCGAGTAAGACCCCCCGAAAAACTTGACTCGCGGCTACCTCACCCGCATATATGCATAATTCGACTCGCGCGCGCGCTTCGTTTTCCTTTTGCTTTCTCAAAGAGAAAGCTTGTAACGGGGTAAAAATCGACCCACCGAATCGGACTTCGGGACCTCGATTTTCGTAATCTACGGGTCGAAAAACATGGAAATCCGAAAATGTCTGTATGTATGTACGTACGTACGTACGTACGTGCACTTTTTTTGTCGTACGATAACTCTCGAAGGAATTGTCCGATCGTCCTGAAATTTTGCACACAGGTTAGTCGCCGCAAAATCTCGGTCGAGTTCAATTTTCAGCCAATTCCGTTGTTTATTTCTCTAGCAACCGTTGCTAACGTGTTTTTTGATAAAAGCTCCAAAAATCATCATCAATGCACGATGGTCTCGAATTCTTTCGACGATCGATGAGAATCGATAAGACATTCATTTTGGAACAACCATTGTTTATTCTCCTAGCAACCGTTGCTATGGAGATACAAAATTCAGCTTCAGACTGACTTTTTTTTTGTCGTACGTTAATTTTCGAAGGAATGGTCCGATCGTCCTGAAATTTTGCACACAGGTCGGTCACCGGCAGATGTGAACCGAGTTCGGTCTTCAGCAACATCCGTTGTTTGATTCCATGGCAACCGTTGCTAGCGTGTTTTCGATAAGTTCCCATATAATTCATGATAAATGATCATTTGGGTTTGTATATTTATGGGATTCTATAACAATCAAAGAGACCTTTCCCGTATAAACCATTGTTGATGTCTCTAGCAACCGTTGTTTATATCCCTTGCAACCGTAACTAGGGAATGGGAAAAGTCAGTTGGAGGTTCATTTTTGGAACTGTTGATGACTAAGAAGTAAGAACATCGAAGCTCCGACATTTACCATAGCAACCATTGTTTACGTCCTTAGCAACCGTTACTATGAAGTGGGAAAAGTCAGTTGTAGGTCCATTTTCGGAACTGTTGATGACTAAGAAGTAATAACGTCGAAGCTCCGACATTTACCATAGCAACCATTGTTTACGTCCTTAGCAACCGTTACTATGGAGTGGGAAAAGTCAGTTGGAGGTCCATTTTCGGAACTGTTGATGACTAAGAAGTAAGAACATCGAAGCTCCGACATTTACCATAGCAACCATTGTTTACGTCCTTAGCAACCGTTACTATGGAGTGGGAAAAGTCAGTTAGAGGTCCATTTTCGGAACTGTTGACGACTAAGAAGTAAGAACACCGAAGCTCGGATATTTACCATAGCAACCGTTACTATGGAGTGGAGGAAATAAGTTAGAGGTTCATTTTGCTTTCTCAAAGAGTGGTGATTAATGCAAATTGAGGTTCAATTGCAATACTTTGAGAAAGCATACTGCTGAGGCACTTGGCAGCGGTTTTTGCTTTCTCAAAGAGAAAGCTTTGTAATGGGGCAAAAATCGACCTACCGAATCAGACCTCGGGAACTCGATTTTCGTGATTTACGGGTCGAAAAACATGGAAATCCAAAAGTGTCTGTATGTATGTATGTGTGTGTGTGTGTGTGTGTGTGTGTGTGTGTGTGTGTGTGTGTGTGCGTCCCGTTTTTTTTTCGTCCACGATAACTCTCGAAGGAATGGTCCGATCGTCTTGAAATTTTGCACACAGGTTAATCGCGGCAAAATCTCGGACGAGTTCATTTTCCAGCAAAATCCGTTGTTTATTTCCTTAGCAACCGTTGTTAAGGTGTCTATTTTTTCGTTTCTTCCATCCATGATAACTTTCGGAGGAATGGTCCAATCTTGCTGAAATTTTGCGCACCGGTTAGTTGTGACAAGATCTAGCCCGAGTTAAATTTTCAGCAAAATCCGTTGGTTATTTCCTTAGCAACCGTTTCTAACGTGTTTTCTCACAAATCCTTATGAGTGCTCATTGGGGCAAGCCGGAAAATCAGTTTTAAGTCACACTCGATGGCCAAGGACACTGAATTGTTGTATTTGCTCCATAGCAACGGTTGTTTACCTCCCTAGCAACAGTTACGAAGGTTGGAAATCATTAATTTATGACCCAATTCCATCATTTTCGACGGCAAAGGACACAAAATCTTCCCAATTAGCTCCTTAGCAACCGTTGTTTACCGCCCTAGCAACCGTTGCTAAGGGGAAGAAAAATTCATGTAAGTTTCGTTTCCAATATTTTCAACATAGACATTTTCACTATAGAGAAAATTGGAAAAATTTGGTGTCTTTTGCCCTCGAAAATGATCAAAATGAGTCTTCAAGTGTGCTAAATACGGACCGGATCGATTTTGACCACCATTAAACCGTATGACAGTCACAAGATGAATTGATCGAAAAATTATGCAGGTCCAAATATCTCGCATCGTGTAGAACCTAGAACCGTTTGCTTTTTTGCATTTGATCAAATCATAAGAGAGCCCGGGCAGACATCAACCCTCGCGACAAAGTTTGGTCGAATTGAAAAAGAACGACACTTTACACAGTCACAAAATACGAATTGAACTGATTAATTTTTTTGTAATCTTTGAAAAATAAATGATAGTATCTACGCTAGTGGAATGGTGAAAATACAGGTTTGAGACGCATTTGTGGGTGATGTTGAAGCCTCTTTGAGAAAGCATACTGCTAAGGCACTTGGCAGCGGTTTTCAAGTAATGACTACTATGACTTGAACAGTAAGCTTTACTAATATCACCTAGCCAGGACCACATTATACTAAAAAGAAGTTTTTCCGATGTCTAATCCCTATATTCTGAGAACTATAAAATTTTATTTCAGTTTGTCCCAGATATCTGTGATATGAAATTCAACTAGGTCAATATCCTAATTTGAAATTTCTGAAAGGTTATCAAAAAATTGTCGAAAGTTCCTTCCCTATAAACTTTCGAATCGTTTTATCATCCGAAGATATAATGAACTACAAGTGATTCAAAATCATCAACTATATATATGAGTTTGGAGATTGCGCATATTTTCCTTCAAAATGAATTGATAATGAAAAATGAAATGTGTCAAGAAGTTAATGTAACGAAATTATCAATGAGGTTGAAGACCATTGATGTGGAGCTCGACTGGATGGATGAGCTATAAGGTAACTGTACCCAATTTGGCACTGTACCCAATTTGGCACAATCGTCAGATTTCGTATTTCCGGTGCTCTCTGAGCATCAGTCGCTCTTGGGTTATGTTGGGGGAATTAAAAGAAAATTTTCGGTATCTTCCCCGCCCATTTAGCCCTTAAAACCACTCTCCTACAACACTTTGAAGTTTCACTTACTCATTTTTTCACCATTTTCTTATTTCACTTTTCACACTCAACCTCAAAAATCAGGTGCCAATAATTTTTATCTCTCAAAGTGTCATTACTCTTTTTTGTGTAAAAACATCTCAGCTTTCGATTGGTCTCATCAGTTTTCCTAAAATTATTTTTTATCCTACTCAAATTGCTGTTTTTCGCATCAAAAAAAAGTGTACCCAATGTGCCCCTCTACGCGTTTTTAAATGGGAAGACTGAGTGAAATCATTGAATATTTGTATAGACATATTACGATGATTTAGACGCGTATTTTTGAGTTGTATGTTAAAAATTTTGTATAAATATCACTGGGAACATAATTAAGAGTTTATTTCAATGCCAATTGGATCGTCCCTGTAGGCCTATATAGGCTGTAGCTAATGATTAAAAAATTGTGCCAAATTGAGTACACGTTTTGTGCATTTAGCCTTTTTGCGTTGTTTTTTAAATTGCGATTTTCGATAGGTTAAAGTAGTCGAATGATGATTATGAAGATGGTTTCTAATAGGTATTGAGCTAAGCTTTGAGATGCCGTTCACAGAATTTTAAAATTCGAAGTCTATCATAGTCGAATTCGCGAAAAACCCTTAGGGGGGGGCACATTGGGTACAGTTACCTTATATTGTATTTTCGAATATTTGAACAGCCACTTTTATCGATTAGCAACGTATATCAAGCGAACAAATGCTGTTTTAATTATTTATGCTACACACAAAGTGACTGCAGTGACAATTGTCCCAAGATACAGGGAAATAAAAGACTTGAATAGTGCCGTTTATAACGATATAGCTACTATGTGATATTTGCAAATTATTGCACGGCCTGCGAGTTGGCCCCTTTTCCAACCGGACGCTGAGTTGGCCCCTTCTTGTTCGGAGATGACGAATATGTAACTGTAGATGGTACAGTTATTTATTTGTTATTCATTGAACCATCCATTTCATATCCATGCAATATGAGCTGTTTGGATGTCTTGCCTTTAACCCATTAACGTCCAAAATGTCAAAATTTCTTGCACGTTTTCAGAGTGATTATTTCCTATGTAATTGGCGTTGAAAAAATTTTTGAACCACATATTCTGATGTAAAATTTCATGCTCTTTTAGAATCCGTTTCCAGAATCATGATAAATTTTACAGGAAAAGAGATATGCTCGATTGAAACATAAAAAACACCTAAATTTTCGAAAAAAAAAATTTTCAGGATTTTTTTTCGAAGTGTTAAGGTGAAGATATCACCTTGCGACCGTGATCAAAGGTGATCATGGGAGTTGAAGTCTAACAGGGAATTTTTTTGTTGACCTTGAACCATCTCTTCTTTTACAAAATGGCGGAAAAAACGAATTTTTTTTTTCAATCTTCATCAATTTTTTTCTCAAAATCTATGGACTTTAGAAAAAAATTTATAAGAACAAAAATGCCTTAGAATCGCTCGAGGAATATTGTCAAATTTTTTCAGAATTTTTTGAGACATTTTTGAAAATCCCATTTCCCAAGTTTCCCGGAAAATCAAAAATTGTCTCAAAAAATTGGGAAAAAATTTGAGAATGTTCCTCGAGTGATTCTGAGACATTTTTGTTCTTATCAATTTTTCTCTAAAGTCCACAGATTTCGAGAAAAAAATTCATAAGAACAAAAATGTCTTAGAATCACTCGAGAAACATCCTAAAATTTTTTCAGAATTTTTGGAGACATTTTTGAAAATTCCATTTCCCAAGTTTCCCGGACAATCAAAAATTGTCTCAAAAAATTCTGAAAAAATTTAAGAATGTTCCTCGAGCGATTCTAAGGCATTTTTGTTTCTTTGAATTTTTTTCTCAAGTCCATAGATTTTGAGAAAAAAGTTCATGAAGATTGAAAAAAAAAAAATTCGTTTTTCCGCCATTTTGTAAAGAAGCGATGGTTCAAGGTCAACAAAAAAATTCCCTGTTAAACTTCAACTCCCATGATCACCTTCGATCACGGTTGCAAGGTGATATCTTCACCGTAACACTTCGAAAAAAAATCCTAAAAATTTTTTTTTTTCAAAAAATTCAGGTGTTTTTTATGTTTCAATCGAGCATATCTCTTTTTCTGTGAGTTTTATCATAATTCTGGCAACGGATTCTGAAAGAGCATGAAATTTTACATCAGAATATGTGGTTTAAGAATTTTTTTAACGCCAATTACATAGGAAAAAATCACTTTGAAAACGTGCAAGAAATTTTAACATTTTGGACGTTAATGCGTTAAAGTGGCTTCTATAGAATGAGTTGAAACTTTCACAAAATGTACCTAGCACAACCAACTTTCAGTTGCGCCCAAGAAAATCATGGGTCACCATCTTCGTTTCCTCATGAGCATCATAATATAGATGACATTTTTTACATGGGCTCTCATGGCGAGAATCGATTAGTCGCTTCTCAATTCTGAATATGAACATGTAAAAATTTCGAAAAAATTCTAAGTAATAAGGTACCTGTACCCAATATGCGCCACCTAAGCGAGAAAGGTCACTACACCGCGTCAAATAGAAATATTCTAACGTAATTGATGTCAAATGTAAGGTCTACTTAATACCTTCAAAATGAGTCAAATTTCATTTAATTTGAACAATTTTACGCTGAGATACAGCGTTTTGAAAAAAAAAAATTTTTCGGGAAAAAAATTTTTAGTGTACCCAATATGGCGCCACCCTGAAAATACTTCTTTTCATCCAATTTGAAGCATGAAGCATGTCTGAAATGAATAAAATACAAACAAAAGAGTATATTTCTTATATAATTTTTTTGAAAAATACATTTTGTCTTTGATTAAACCATATTACATAGACTACATGAACTTTTAACAACCTAAATCAGATCAAGTTTTCAGTTAAAATTCATGAAAAAACGTTGTTTCTGAATCAACAAAATTAACTGATGCAACATTTAATTCCAATATTAATCTCTTAAATTGATGAACATTCTTTTTAGTGTAATTTTAAATATGATTGAGATGTTCTCACTGAAATGGAAGAGTTTTTCAAAATTCATTCATTTTAAAAATGTCCGAGCCGAAGTCTAAGCCCATTTGGGACTAGGCTATTGTCTTGATGGTAGAAAAATTCTGTCTGATGTTTTTTCCTAGACAGTACTTATAAACGCATAACCTCAAGATTTTTCTCGTTATAGGATAGCCAATATCTGCTAAGCGTTTAATTCGACTACACGGTTCTTCATTCTGTACTGTCGTTAACACATATATGGTCGACTCATTTTCCTTTTTTCGAATATGTTTTGTTTGACATATCGTTGAAATGTTCGACGAGGTATCTTATATATAGTCGAAGCCATCCTATGCGATATCTCACCTTTCTTGACCTGCTCCAGAGCTTGAACTAGATTTTCTTTCGACCATGTTTGGCGGATATTTACGATCAATTGTAGCAGTTAGAACAAGAAAATAGGGGTAGCGCATATTGGGTACATTTGATAAAAATAACGAAGAGCTATTGAAACTATTGATAAAGAGGGCGTACGATGATAAAAAAAATTGGATGATGTAGATGGGATGTCAAGAAATCGAACGATATGTCGCTCGATTTTTTTGGCCCAGTTCAAGGGTATTTAAAAAAATTCGCATTTACCTGAGCAAAATTAGATCGAGAATAAAAATTGGTGAAAAAATGGAAAAAACGAGCTCTAACAAGTTGATGTAAGCGTTCCTGATCGGTGAAAATTTTTTCTTTCCTCATTATTTAGCATTGCCGACAAGATCCTGTGCCGCGGCGATGCTCTAAACGCGCGTATATGTGAAATACGAAGGGTGGCACATATTGGGTCCTGGCGCATATTGGGTACACCTTAGGTACACCTTAGGTATTCATAAGTAGATTATAATATGCTCGCGAAAATCGTATGTCGCCATCGAATTTGACAAGTTTTCATGTGCAAATTTTGACTTTCAACCCTGCCCAACTGAATATAAAAAGTAGGAAGAAACTGAAGAAATCCAAAGTAATGAGTATTTATGAGTAGATCACAATATAATCAAGAAAATGTGCTTATGTGGAAATGAGTGTTTATGTGTACATCTTGACTTGATTACAATTTATTTTTTCCTTTTCAAGCATCCATGAGTAGTCTAAGATAAGATTGGTCTACTTGAAAACGATAGAATATTCTATATTGGGAGAATATTGAAAAATAATTCAGGCAGCCCCAGTGGGGCCCCGCATTGGAACGGCACCTAACGCTGTCATGGGCTAACATTTTCGCAGATCCATCTTACACGTACATTTTTTCATTCCTTCCAATATTACTGTTTGTGGGGCGATGCACTGTGAAACTCATCCCCCAATACAAGTCGACTTACCAGGCAACGGTTTCACCATCGGATGACTAATCGTGATGAAACTCATCGAGGTGGTTCCTGGGCAACCAAAGAGATGACACAGCCGACCGGACTATTTTATCGATATCGTGCAGATATTTCGTGAATGATTTCTAGTATAATGCATGTACAATACATAATGCGCAAATGCATGAAATCACTGAAACGTCAGCTGCAATTTGTACATCACCAATTTTGATGCCCACGCAGTGTCTCCCAGAACTTCATGATTATTGGTGACCCTTAGGTGAAACTGTCCTCTACAGTTACAGTTTCTCGTCGTATTCGCGTTGGTATCACTCTCATGATTTGTCAAGGATACATATATGGAAGGGAACGACAAAATCATTAACGGATACATGGACATAATTCTTTATTAATCGAATCACAATCCATATGAAGCAAATATTATCTATGGACTTTATCGTCGATGTTGCCGTATACCTTGACTTCGTAGTGGATGCCGATGCCACTCTCGTCGGTGAACGTGAGGAAAGCGTTTCTGGTTCCAGGGCCGTTCTGCATATCCACCTCGGAGGCATGATCTGTATCCCCTATATTACGGATTTCGATTTTGGTGATTTTGTATCCGGGCTTCGAGATGTTCTTCGTGGCGGCCAACCTACCACCCTTTGAATGCGGACGCCTGGAAATGAAATCGTGTACGAGCAGGACTTCGCTGTCTACCACGTCCCCCATCGCCAGATAGTTGGTCTTGCCCAAATTTACGCATTTCACCGCGACGATTACGACCGACAACAGCAAAATTGCCTTCAATGACATTGTGAATGGTCGAGAATTGAAGCGGAGAAATTTTTGAAGTTTGATTATATAAAGAGCGGAAGTCATTTGTTACCTCGTCGACTCTGATGTTGAATCAGCTGTGTGATAATGTTCTCATGTTTATTAAATTTAAAATTCAAACTGGGATTTGCGTAACCAATAAATATATGGATAAATAATCATGGACATGTGATGTGTCAATGTAAGCCAAGAGTCCTTGACAATGAAAGAGATGGTATTATGGTAACTGAACTTTTCCCGAAACGAAAATATGTGTAAATGGTCGATATTTTCCCGAAACGATTCATATTGAGTCTGATGACACAAATTTTGATAGTATCTATGATCCTGTCATCCGAAAATAAGAAACTTTAAGACTCACGGAAGATAAAAAAAAATCGCTGCTAACTGCATTCACAGTAAGAGGCTTTGTATGAAAAACAGTTGCTATGTGGAAATGAAGATTCGGTGTCTTTTGCCATCGGACAAATGAACCTACAACTGATTTTCCAAACTATCTAGTAGCGGTTGCTAGGGACAGCAACAACAATTGTTACGGGAACTATAAAGATACTGTGCCTACTGTAAATCGATGGTAGTACCTTCGAAGTATTAGAGGAGCACCGGAATGAGAAGTCCCTAGTTGAAAACGCCCTGTAAAGCTTGAAATGCTCATCTTTTTCCGAATAACCTCTGGTCTATTGTGCTGTGAAACTCATCGCTCAAAGCAAATCGACTTACCGTCATTTCACCAATTCTAGTTATCGGAATGACCAATCGTGAAGAAACTTTTCGTGGTGCTACCCGGGTACCCAAACAGTAACCGTTAACCTGCGTGGCTATGTACGCAATAAATCGTGAATAGGAAACTCACATGAATTTCAAAATGAATATTTTCTTAGAGGTCAAGCCAAAATCGAATAACGATTATGAAAGAAACTAATTGATAATTTTTTACATCCACAAGTTTCAAACGATAAATATTTATTTATCAAGCTTACTAGGAGACCACTTGACCAAAATTTTTTTGGTGTTTGTTTGCATCAAAAATAGAGTGTGCCCACAGGGTCCAACGCTCCCAAACTTCCAAGATATTATTTAATGTATCTTGGTTGGAGTCGTTGGTCTCGTCCCAAACGGCAATATGTCGTCTGAGACGTATTTCTACTCACTGCACTGAACTTCCACTCTTGTCACTGGATACTACATTACATTTAATTCTGGAATACACATAGAAACAGTCAATAACGTGTATAATTATCAAAATTTACTTCCATGTGTACTCACATGAAATATATGAAATACATGAAAAAAAATTCCAGTTCTCTCACTGAACCGATAACAACATGTATCCAAGTACAATAGTCGCAAATATAGTAATACGACAATTCAGTGTCATAATTGAATTTCATTTATGAGAACTTTAATTTTGAACGCTTGTTGACTAATATCACACTGTAACAGATACTACCCAAACTTTTATATCCTCAGTTCTTCTCTCGCTCGAATTCAATCTAAGGCCCTGTATAACTTACCTGATACATTAATTAATATCTTGAAAGTTTGGGAGCGTTGGACCCTGGGACTGTGGGCACACTCTATTTTTGATGCAAACAAATACCAAAAGAAATTTGTTCAGGATTGGTGACCCACATCCCAAGTGGTCTCCTAGTTAGTGAACCATTCCAAATTTATTGAAAAGTGAGATTGCAAGAGTAAAAACAATATAAAAAATAAAAATAGAAATAAAACTACTACTTTAGGTAAAAATACGCACAAGGGATGCACAAGAGTGGGCTGGGGGGGAAGTGTGGGTAAAGTAACGATCTGTTTAAGGCGATTGAGCCTTGATCGATGCGGATCGGAAAATATTGCGAGAGAACATGCTGCAGGGATGTGAGGATCATTCATCTTCCCGGTGGCGCAACTGGTAGCGCTACTGATCAGAGATCAGAAGGGTGTTGGTTTGAATCCAGACCGGGGAGCGTGAATTTTTAATAAATTTGTAATGGTCCACCAAGCCTGATAAATAAATATTTATCGTTTTTAAAAAAAAACTGTCCCAGGAATAATGTCTTTTTTCAGTATACACTTTCATTTAAAATTAAGATTTACGTCAAGTTCGATATCATGAAGGTTCCCTATTTCGATGCCCACGCACCTTGTCGCAGAACTTCATGGCTATGAGTGACCCACAGGTATAACTGCCCCTTAGTTAGAGCTCCTCGTCGTAATCGAGTTCGATATTTTGATTTGCCAACGATACTTATGGAAGGGAATGACGAAATAATTAACGGATACATGAATGAATTCTTTATTAACTGGATCGCAATCAGTGTAACAAATGTAAACCACAGACTCATTTCACCTCCGTACCGTATACCTTGAAATCGTAATAGATGCCGAGGTTTCTCTTGCTCGTTAACCTGAGTGTAACCCTGCTGGTGCCAATTCCTTCCTCCAGTTCGACCTCGGAAGCTGGTACATTCTCCGTCATGTGGAGCTCGATCCTGGTAATATTGTATCCGGCCGCCACAAACGTCTTGGCCATCCCGCCGATCGATCGAGACGGATCGATCGCAATGTTGTCGCCCATGATCAGTACTTCGGTGCCCGACGGTTTCGTCGCCAACGTCAGGTTCTTCAACTTGCCTAATTTTAAGCATTCCACCGCGACTATTGCCACCGACAACACCAGTATTACCTTGAGCACCATTGCGAATCTTCCTTCGAGAATTGAACCGGCAAAATCATAGTGGAGTCGTTATATAAGGGGCGATTCACTATCTTATCGAGTTTGGTGTTGGATCAGTTGCCAGGCGTCTCTATTGGGTTATCGGGTCACACACACACACACACCACACACACACACACACACACACACACACACACACACACACACACACACACACACACACAGACATACTATTTGGATTTCCATGTTTTTCGACCCGTAGATTACGAAAATCGAGGTCCCGAGGTCTGATTCGGTGGGTCGATTTTTGCCCCATTACAAAACTTTCTCTTTGAGAAAGCAAAAGATTGGGGTACATTGACATCAGCACGGTTGCTACTATATTTGTAGGTTTTTACATGAGAACCACGGTTTCGTTTTATTAATATGATATTTTCTAAAAACTTCTGTTCCCTTGGTAAGACTTTGTTCTCGTAGGGTTTTCAGTGTTTTTTTCCTCAAGGAGTTTTTGAATGACTGAAAGATCCGTGACAGGGACAGTGTGAGTTTTTGAAGGATTGGAGTGGGTCGCTGTTTTGGCTATTGCATCCACTTTTTTCATTCCCATAAAAAAGTATAGGATAGTATCCATACAAATTTAACGTACGTACCAAAAGGGTTTGAACTGGAGAACTTATTATATTTTTTTTATTATTTCAAATACGTATGGATTTAATTTAAGAGAAGAGTTTTAGTTTAGTAAATTTGAATCCATAGCATTGTTCAAAGCTAGGCATTCAGCAGCGAATACCGAAGCTATTTCCTCTAAGGAGATTGCATTTTTATAATTCAGTTTTTCACATAAACAAGCTGCACCCACAGTCACAAAGCCCTCAACTTTGCTGCCGTCTGTGTATGCCTATATCCATCGCAGAACATCTTTTCGTACCCGTGTACCCGCTACATCTCTCCACGTGAAACCTGTGTGTTTGCTTGCCTCAGTTGCAAGACATTAATTTCCAGCTGCCTTGACAATCAGTTATATTCTAAATCGACACTCAAAGAAGGCCGTAACGTCTACAGACACGGCATAGCAATACTAGCGTCGGTAAGTAAAATATGCTTTCATACGTACAAAAAATATGGATAATAGCAGCAAGTAATATCATTAAAACTGAAGCTCTGTATATTCAAAATTTCAATAATTTTCTCATTTATTTTTCTATCAACCTTTACTAAGCGGAAAAACAAATCAATTCAAGGTTCACTTCCGATTCTACACTGAGAGAAAAGCTTAGTAATGGTTACTAAATTTTTACTAGGTTTTGCTTTCTCAAAGAGAAAGCTTTGTAACGGGGTAAAAATCGACCCACCGAATCGGACTTCGGGACCTCGATTTTCGTAATCTACGGGTCGAAAAACATGGAAATCCGAAAATGTCTGTATGTATGTACGTACGTACGTACGTACGTACGTACGTACGTACGTATGTACGTACGTACGTATGTACGTACGTGCACTTTTTTTTGTCGTACGATAACTCTCGAAGGAATTGTCCGATCGTCCTGAAATTTTGCACACAGGTTAGTCGCCGCAAAATCTCGGTCGAGTTCAATTTTCAGCCAATTCCGTTGTTTATTTCTCTAGCAACCGTTGCTAACGTGTTTTTGATAAAAGCTCCAAAAATCATCATCAATGCACGATGGGTCTCGAATTCTTTCGACGATCGATGAGAATCGATAAGACATTCATTTTGGAACAACCATTGTTTATTCTCCTAGCAACCGTTGCTATGGAGATACAAAATTCAGCTTCAGACTGACTTTTTTTTTGTCGTACGTTAATTTTCGAAGGAATGGTTCGATCGTCCTGAAATTTTGCACACAGGTCGGTCTCCGGCAGATGTGAACCGAGTTCGGTGTTCAGCAACATCCGTTGTTTGATTCCATGGCAACCGTTGCTAGCGTGTTTTCGATAAGTTCCCATATAATTCATGATAAATGATCATTTGGGTTTGTATATTTATGGGATTCTATAACAATCAAAGAGACCTTTCCCGTATAAACCATTGTTGATGTCTCTAGCAACCGGTGTTTATATCGCTTGCAACCGTAACTAGGGAATGGGAAAAGTCAGTTGGAGGTTCATTTTTGGAACTGTTGATGACTAAGAAGTAAGAACATCGAAGCTCCGACATTTACCATAGCAACCGTTGTTTACGTCCTTAGCAACCGTTACTATGGAGTGTGAAAAATCAGTTGGAGGTCCATTTTCGGAACTGTTGATGACTAAGAAGTAATAACGTCGAAGCTCCGACATTTACCATAGCAACCGTTGTTTACGTCCTTAGCAACCGTTACTATGGAGTGGGAAAAGTCAGTTAGAGGTCCATTTTCGGAACTGTTGACGACTAAGAAGTAAGAACACCGAAGCTCGGATATTTACCATAGCAACCGTTACTATGGAGTGGAGGAAATAAGTTAAAGGTTCATTTTGCTTTCTCAAAGAGTGGTGATTAATGCAAATTGAGGTTCAATTGCAATACTTTGAGAAAGCATACTGCTGAGGCACTTGGCAGCGGTTTTTGCTTTCTCAAAAAGAAAGCTTTGTAATGGGGCAAAAATCGACCCACCGAATCAGACCTCGGGACCTCGATTTTCGTGATCTACGGGTCGAAAAACATGGAAATCCAAAAGTGTCTGTATGTATGTATGTGTGTGTGTGTGTGTGTGTGTGTGTGTGTGTGTGTGTGTGTGTGCGTCCCGTTTTTTTTTCGTCCACGATAACTCTCGAAGGAATGGTCCGATCGTCCTGAAATTTTGCACACAGGTTAATCGCGGCAAAATCTCGGGCGAGTTCAATTTTCAGCGAAATCCGTTGTTTATTTCCTTAGCAACCGTTGTTAAGGTGTCTATTTTTTTCGTTTCTTTCGTCCACGATAACTCCGGAAGGAATGATCCGATCGTCTTGAAATTTTG
Organism: Aphelinus atriplicis; assembly: GCA_020882685.1. Lineage (NCBI taxonomy): Eukaryota > Metazoa > Arthropoda > Insecta > Hymenoptera > Aphelinidae > Aphelinus > Aphelinus atriplicis. Next base: position 51,842,382 of record CM037073.1, read on the forward strand.
CACACAGGTTAATCGCGGCAAGATCTAGTCCGAGTTGAATTTTCAGCAAAATCCGTTGGTTATTTCCCTAGCAACCGTTCCTAACGTGTTTTCTCACAAATCCTTATGAGTGCTCATTGGGGCAAGCCGGAAAATCAGTTTTAAGTCACACTCGATGGCCAAGGACACTGAATTGTTGTATTTGCTCCATAGCAACGGTTGTTTGCCTCCCTAGCAACAGTTACGAAGGTTGGAAATCATTAATTTATGACCCAATTCCATCATTTTCGACGGCAAAGGACACAAAATCTTCCCAATTAGCTCCTTAGCAACCGTTGTTTACCGCCCTAGCAACCGTTGCTAAGGGGAAGAAAAATTCATGTAAGTTTCGTTTCCAATATTTTCAACGTGCTATAGAGAAAATTGGAAAAATTTGGTGTCTTTTGCCCTCGAAAATGATCAAAATGAGTCTTCAAGTGTGCTAAATACGGACCGGATCGATTTTGACCACCATTAAACCGTATGACAGTCACAAGATGAATTGATCGAAAAATTATGCAGGTCCAAATATCTCGCATCGTGTAGAACCTAGAACCGTTTGCTTTGTTGCATTTGATCAAATCATAAGAGAGCCCGGTCAGACATCAACACTCGCAACATAGTTTGGTCAATTGAAAAAGAACGACACTTTACACAGTCACAAAATACGAATTGAACTGATTAAATAATTTTTTTGTAATCTTTGAAAAATAAATGATAGTATCTACGCTAGTGGAATGGTGAAAATACAGGTTTGAGACGCGTTTGTGGGTGATGTTGAAGCCTCTTTGAGAAAGCATACTGCTAAGGCACTTGGCAGCGGTTTTTTAGTACCATACGGGGACAACTGACAAGGAGAGGACACTAACTCCGGGTGTTCAATCACGACGAAACTTTGTGAGATGGTTCATCGGTAGCCTAATAGCTTATATCCGCAGCCACGCAATCCAACGTTTCGTTTTCCCAAAGATATTCAATGAATGATCTTCGATTTTATGCTTGTACATTATATCTATATATTCCGAAACTCATAGCTATAGATATACTGTACATGCCTTAAACCAATAATAATTGGTGAATATCTTCAGGAAAACTCAACGTTGGACTGCGCGGTTGTAGATATCAACTATTAGACCACTCATGGACCATCTCACAAAGTTTCATCGTGATTGGACACCCGGAGGTAACGTCCTCTCCATGTGAGTCATATTAGTAAACTTTACTATCCAAAACATAGTAATCACCACTAGAAAAAATAACATTCGTTATTCGATTTATAGGACATTCTAAGAGTATATAGTACTTTACTATTTAAGTTACTAGTAAACTTTACTACTTTAGTATGGTGAACTTCAATAGAATTTACTTAGTAGAAGGTATTAGCAGATTTTACTATCCGTAATTTTAACTTCTACTAAAGATAAAGTGCTCTGTGTTATAAAATGTAGTAACGGATACTTGGTTTTCCTCTACTGAATTGAATTAGTAAATTCTCATAACCGAATAAATTCAAAAATGTTCCATTATTCATATCAACCACTGTTCAAATCCTCAGTAACCTCATTTCATTCATTTGGTAATTGTTGAGAAGAGGGAGAGGGGTTCGGTATAATATTTCAAAATTCTCAATTTGTAGAGCCACTGTGAGAGAGCACACAGCAAATATGTGGAACAAACTGGAACAAAATTTACAGTTGATTCCTAGTATATTTCTCTGAGTGTATTGAACAAGTCTGATTTCCATAAGCTGAATAAACTATAGATGTAAATTTGAGAATTGCCCATATTGAAATTCACCGATCCGCACGTGCAAGAGATTTTTAAATGTATTTAGGTGAATGATTTTCCTCGATAAAGTCTACTTTTTTGAAAGCTTACAATGAAAAACCCCTGTATGAACGTGAAAAATCACCGTATGAAGGTGTACGAATGATTGGATGAGACTGCAGCGAATTTTTCATGCAATAAAAGTGAATTTTCATTTCAGTTCCACGAGTTTAAATACCGAACTTTACTGCAAAACTCGAAGAACTAGATTGATAATTCACTCTTATTGCATGAAAAATTTACTGCAGTACCATAAAATATTTCATCCACCTTCTTACAATGATTTTTCACTGTAAGCTTTCAAGAGAGTATGAACAGAAAGTTTTATACAGATACACGCTCTAGTATCACGGGATTCTTTTGAATATAAGTAATTATTTGACTAATTTATGATCGTTAACACTTTGAAAAGATAACCACGAATGAAATGGGAAAAGATGAAAATAAAAGCTTAATATTGAAATATCTCACATTCAAGTCACGTGACAAACGAATGAATCCGGTTGAATCAAACTTCACATTCCGAAGCTTCTTTGTTTCTCTCGACAAATAATAAATGAAAATTGAGTAATAATGATCATAATGGAAAACGACGATTTGCAAAGAAAAAATCATCTTGAAAAGCGTGCAGATGGCCAGGTCTCGATTTATCACGGACCGGGACCAAACTATTTGTGTGTATATATATCCAAACGTGTATTTGCGAGATTCGCGAAAATTGCCGGGACACGAGTAAACGCGCGCGCAAACTGGCCGTGCAACATTCATCGATGATTGACCGCGTCCTCGCCGGGGAGTGCATTAAGCCGAGGCTCTGTTAGATAGCGGGTATCTCGCTGAAGGAGCTCGTCAGAAGTGCGGGGGACCATTAGGTGCAGCGTCCCGGCGGCAATTTACGAATTTAAAAGCTCAAAATTGTCCGTCATTCATTGGATTCGCGCGCGCGGCTTCCGTCATCCACCCCCCGCCCCATACATCGGCCTCTCTTTCTTCGTTCGACCACAGAGTGTAAAAAGCCAGGAGCGAGCCGCTAAAAGCTTTCGACTTTGTTCGGGCCGCGCACAATAGCCTCCCGAGGGTGTAACTGTTGCCACCTTCATTTCTCTCGCCTCTTCCAAAGACGGTTCAATTTTTTTCGATTGTCTTATACATTACGTACTCAGCGGCTGTATGCATTTTTACCCCGATTTTTTCTTCAAACCTATCTGTTGATAAAGTTCCTGATTTTTCCAGATTCTTCATGCCCATACATGAGAAGATTTACGGGGCATCTGATTCTTCAGATTCAAAGTTTTTTCATTCTACCATCAACTTCATAGCCTGATGGACTGTAGGAATAGTCTGAAAATAACAAAAAATCCTACGAATAAAAGTTGTCTTAACTTGTACCTATTTCATGATAAATCGCTTCCTGATCTCAAAATTAAACCCTTCGGATACTTAGTACAGCAATCAATGCATACCCATAAATGCTGACGTGTACGTTATGATCTATTTGTACCGAGCAAACTTGTTCGATGCTTTCACTCCGAAATAATTTGTATTAAGTGATGGACCCATCATTGCAGCTCTAGAAATATTATAACGAGTTGCTCGTAGCTGTGGTCAGTCATATACGTACCACTCGATGATTCAGTCTGGTTGATTCAATTCGAGAACCCCTAGCTCGCATCAAAACTACTCTGTACATCATTCTCATCGTATAAAATGATCTATGAATCAATTAAATGTTTTCGAATAATCATGACTATCAATTAGTCGATATCATTACTCTGTAGCTCTAAAACGATCAATAAACTTTGCAAAAATCATTGATTTGCTGATGGATAACCGCACCAGCGAGAAGCTTCAACCGATGAAAAGTGCAGCTATTTGTGCTTATGTCTCGAGAAGTCATTTCAACTGGGTTTTGAGATGAAAGTTAATATTCCTATAAGTAATATTAGGCCCATCGCTGAATGGAGATTATTTCGAAACTAACCGACGAACGATCGTCAATGTGACATATGTTTAGGTACCAAAAAACCACATACAAAAGTTCAAGTGGAATTGAGTCTGTCCACATTGAGAATAATTGGTTTAGGGGAATTGACTAATTCAAATTACTAGGAGACCACTTGGGATGTGGGACACCAATCTTGACCAAAATTTTTTTGGTGTTTACTTGTGGCAAGAATGGAGTGTATCCAAAGTTTCAGGGTCCAACGCTCCCAAACTTACAAGATATTAATTTATGTATTTTAGTTAGAGGCGCTGGTGTGACAATATGTCATCGGAGACGTATTTCCCTTACTCCACTACACTTTCACTGTTCTCACTGAACACCCCATCATATTTTATTCTGAAAAACATATAGAAAGAGTAAATAACGTGTATACTCAACAAATCTTACTTCCATGTCTTACTCACATAGAGTAAAACATGAAATATATGTACGCTAATCAACTTTTCACTCTGTGCTTGGATACTGAAGCAATAACAATATGTGTGTGTTATAGTATGATATTGGTCGACACATGTTCAGAATTGAAGTTTCCATGAATAAAAATCAAGTCTGACACTGAATTGTTGTCTTATGAGACTACATTTGTGGTCTTTGTGCTTATATACATGTTGTTATTGCTTCAGTATCCAAGCACAGCATGGAAAATCGTTTAGCGTTGATTTTTTCACATATTTCATGTTTCACTCTATGCGAGTAAGACATGAAAGTGAGATTTGTTGAGTATACACGTTATTTACTCCTTTTATATGTTTTTCAGAATAAAATGTGATGTAGTGTTCAATGAGAACAGTGAAAGTGTAGTGCAGTGAGGGAAATACGTCTCAGATGACATATTGTCATTTGGGACAAGACCAGCGTTTTTAACTAAAATACATAAATTAATATCTTGGAAGTTTGGGAGCGTTGGACCCTAAAACTTTGGATACACTCTATTCTTGCCACAAGTAAACACCAAAAAAATTTTGGTCAAGATTGGTGACCCACAGCCCAAGTGGTCTCCTAGTTAGTAGAGGGAAACCTAGTAGCCGTTACTACGTTTTGTATCACAGCTAGTACTATATGTTTAGTAAAAGTTAAAATTACTGATAGTAAAATTTGTTCATACCAAGTACATTCTAGTAAAGTTTACTATACTAAACTTTACTAGTTAGTACACTAATAAAGTACTATACCAGTAGAATGCGCTCTACTTTCCTAATACTGAAATAGTAAAAAAACTGCTATTCAATAGTACAAATTGCACAACTGATAGAAATAGTATAGTTGTTTACGGAATTAGTAATGAAATTCTACTAATTTTTTAGTAACATAGTCAGAGTTTACTATTTCAGATTTAGACAGTATAAATCTAATAAAGGATTTTATGTTTTGCAGTGATGATTACCATGTTTTGAATATCAAAGTTTACTAATATAACTCGAATCAGTTCTCCCCGTATGTCACTCGAAGACCTATTAAAAATCTATTACCATCACTATACCTTCCTCTCAGTGCAAATGCCAAGTGGTATCCTGGTCAGTTGAAAACATAGTTCAACTATATCAAATAACAAACATCGCCCAGCTATACTTACGAGAAACCAATACAAATGCAGTAAGTATTTGAGATCTGGAGTATTCCCAATCGCGTCGCGAGACACGAAAGCATCTGGAGAAATCGGTGTCCGACTCTCGAAGCGCAGAGATGCCGGTGACTCGTCGGTATAACGCGGCCCGCAATTATCCCCTCGGAGCTAATCGAAGGTACTTACACAAGCGCCGCATCGGAGATATCAACTTGTGAGTACGGCGGATACAATCACACACTCGCGGGTATATACACAAATTGGCCGCAGTTGCCACTCGGTGTGTTACGCAAAGGCTGCCGCGTGACTGGGCAGAAACGGTAGCGGCGATTGGCATCTCGCGCCGGCCTATCATTACGCCGGGCCGGCACTCGTGGTCCGATGGACCGCGAAACAATGGCGACGCCCTTCGACTCGAGTCTTTCCCAGCCCGGGCTTCTTTCATATCTGCCGCCCGGGCCCACCTGTCCGCCATCGCACACCTCCGTGCGATGCCGATATCGAAATCTCGTTGTCATCCTCAGAGCCGATGGGAATTTTCGAGCTATTTTATTCGTTGTCCGCCCCTCCGAAATCGCCGGGTGTGATATTGGCGAAAGTGAAATGGGACCGACGGATTGTGACGGTTTACCGTTTCAACGTTAGTTTATTCCCAAGTACAGATTATGATTATCCCGTGGTGAAATTTGACAACAGTACATCCGTTTACCATATTTGAATCATTGGGAAGTTTATCGTTTCGTATGAGATTTTTATTGTATTTCTAGATAATTGCGCGATGATTGCGCGGGAAACCTTACTGAATTGTTTATGCTACGTGATTACGAATCGGTTTCTTTCGTTGCCTAGACAAAATCGTACGAGTGCATTCTGCGGAGCAGCGACTTGACTTGAACCATTTGTTCGCTCCAAAATCTTTCACGATCTGCATCTACAGGCGCAGATGCACATACAAAAAACACAATTAAAAACACACCCCAGTATGATTTATTTGAATGAATAAAAATGTTAATAAAACTAGTTTTCATATATGTATACACACTGAGGACTTGAAATGACTATGTCTAGTGTTATAAATCGCTTTTATTTGACAATCTAGTATCGACCATCCCCAAATCTGTCATATGAATATTGCGCCCAACATTATTACTAATCTGATTGTCCTTCGGGTGTCTGGTCCTCAAGTTCGTACCTGGTCACGTGCAATCCTTTCCGGTGCCAAGATTTCTTGAAGACCATCGATTTTTCGGCGACCGGGTCTTGGCGAATATACTCGTGCCCAATCAGCTCGTCAGCTCCGGTGGTTTTCCCGACAATCCAATAGTTTTTTTTTTCTAAACGGGGCACACTCGATCGCCACGATCGCCACCAAGAGCAGAAGTATCGCCTTCGACGCCATTGTGGACTGAATCGAGATTTCGAATTGGGCCGATTCGAGTGTCGAGCGCTTCTTATATAGCGCTATATCGTTAATTATTTCACCGACAATGTTGGAACAGTTGCCGGTATATATTATATGTACGACGGCAAGGACAACTAGGTATCACTGATCTATCGGGCCATGTCTACCGCATAGATGCATGCTGTTCGACTCAAACTTCTATTTTCAAATACAACTAAGAAATTTCAATGTAACCTTTCTGACGTATAAGTGGCTGCAGTTCCTGCCGATTCGACTATTGCAAAACTGCGCGAGACAGCGATGGAACGAAAATGATTGAAATAGTGAAGTTGAATACGACACTGCGCTGTATACAATAGCTAGTTGCGTTAGTATACTTGTCGTCGGTGAAGCCTGCGATGAAGGTAGCTCGATTCGCCAAGTTCAACCAACATCGTTTCAGAAAGATCGTAAGTTGAAAAACTCAAAGAGAAAGACTTGTGACGGGACAAAAATCAAACTTACGAATCAACGGGTCGAAAAACATGGAATCCCAAAAATGCCTGTGTATACGCAACCGTTGCTAAGGTGTTTCTTTGAAGTTCCCTATGATTCTTTGTAAATGCACCTTTGAATCCGAATACACACGAGGATCGACAAGATATTTCCCGTAGCAACTGTTGTTTACATCCCTAGTCACTGTTGCCACGCGAAAGGAAAAATCAGTTCGAGTTTCATTTGTCGGTGACAAAAGACACAGAAGCGTCGCTTCTCCATAGCAACCCCACATCCATTTCTAAATGATTTCACGGATTATGCTTTTTTTTGCGTTCTCGATTATCATCTTGAGTTACATGGAATGGGGCTGAAAAGACAAAGTCAATGGATCGATTAGATTGACACGAGTAATCGACATTACATATGCCAAAAGACTCTTGAACTTTTTTGGCTGACGATATTTTTGAGAATATTCGTCTTATCTTCATGAAATTAGGCTTCGTAATCTGTGTTGAATGTCGATAGACACATTAAAATTCTTCTAAATTACTGAATTGGCGTGAAATATTTCCGAGAGACTTTTTCTTCTCGGTTGTTCGGCCCATCACAAACCAGAGATGGTCATAATCAGTAATTAATTCATTGAATACAAAATACCAAAAATTCGTAATTGATGAAAGTATTTGAACGAATCGTATTCGAATCCATGTTTTATTCTAAATTTATTTAAGTTCATTAAATAAATGTTCTTTCGCTTACAAAGCTACTTCAACTACTGTAAAATGATTGGTGCACCGATCAAACGAGCTTGGCTTTCGTTTTGAGTGATGACACTGTCATTAATAATTAAATATAGGTGAAAAGATAATACCATTATTTCAATATAAGCTTCTCTAACCAAAAGATTATTTGAGACTGTGATTCATACATGAGCAAACTTGTATTTTATTCAACTGGATTCAAGATATGAAATTGTTCTTGTTCTGATAACTGTCATGAGGAATGAACAAATACTCATTTGAAGATGATTCAATGGACTTTGAGCCACAACCAGAGCAGAACTAATTTTTACCCCACGGCGCATCGGATATTACGCGCAGAGCTTCCAGCGATCGACTCAGCATCAATCATTCACTTTTTACAGATCATTTGTCATTATCATACGCGGAAATTATCATCGAGGGTATGGAACATGCATCCTTTCTCCATACGTTTCATTGATCACCTCAACTTCGTATAAAATCGTTTTTGTGAGTATAGGATGATTCCCTCAAATTCGTTCGTATTTTATAACGTTCGTTCAAGTAAACATTTCATTATCCGGTCTTGGTACAGTGAATGCACCTCATTTAAGTTTTCGACACCTTTGATTTAACATTTATTCCTCTCTGGGGAAAAAAGGCTTCTGATCAGTATTATATAACACTAATAATCCAAATGTAATCTTTACAATTACATAATTAGAGATTTATTAATCAAAAAATATTCATCTTTCATACGTACACGGGAAATATTATTTTAAAATCTTTACTCTGTCTTGATATGAAGTGTATTGAGACACTTGTGCAAGTCAGATTGATTATTGAGAATCAACTAGAACGCATTACCTCCGGAAAGCTTATATAATCAGTTACATGAATTGATCATACCAGAAGATCAACAACTTTCATATATTGTTATTTATGTTTGTATTGACTATCAACATTAATTGGATACTATTTATTCAAATTTCCGTTATTGTTGGTTTTTTGAAAATATAAAAAATGATATTCATTAGACACAAAAATAAAATTCATTCGCACGCAACTCTTGAGTGAATGAGCGATTATTTCAATTTTTCCATTGATAATTCATCCTGAATCATATGTAAACATAGAAAATGAAAAAAAAAATTAACAATTCAGATCGCGCGAGACGCGCATATAGTTTACCTAAGATAATCATGAGTGACGTTTGAAAGTGAGATGGAATAATGACCATTAACTGAGCTAATTTTTCATCGATGAAACCCCCATACATAAATCGTATATACATGAATTATAGAAATCATTCTATTTACTAATCATACCAGTCTGAATAAATTACCACTCAAATCGACTCATGTCAACACTGATTTGGAAATAATATGAGCAAAAAAAGAACTTTCTTTTTCTAAATGATCATCATAATGGCGATGTTATTCTTGCGTTTTTGCTTTTGCTTTGATATCGTTCAAACTCATATGTGCAGAAAAATCGTGCCACAATTAGTTGGATTGAGATCAGAGGATGCGACATATCACTCAAAATAACACTTGTCCGGTCAGTTTTTTTGAATTTATAGATACTTCAGAATACAGTACTCATCCTGAACCAAAGATTCTACATGAATCAGAAGAAATTTTTATCATTTTCAACCCCTTATCGCCTCTATCTCAGACATCACGAGATTTTGCCTTCTCCATCCTCCCGTTCCACCCCTACTTGATTTTCCTACTTGATTTTCCTGAGTCAAGGGACTCTGACATCAGTCAGTCTATATCACCAACAATATTCTCTGAGTAGTAATTGCAGGGTGTACCCGTCATGGAATTTCAATTTTCAAGATCTTTTCGGTCTTATTTTGTTTTTTTTTTTACTTTGAATTTTCGAATTGCGAGAAATATCAAATTTTTGGAAATCATAACAATCCTACGGTTCTCGATGCAGACTTATATACTATTCAGTAATTTATCATTTGTCAAAAAATTGAAGATGAAAAAACGTCTTTTCTACTTCTTTTTAAACTCACATTTCACGGAAAACATAGCTATTGACAAATTTTAACGAGTATATTGAGATTTCACGATAAAAAATATACTGCAAGAACACGTGGATTTCGGGAGATAACGAATTATTTTATTTTATTCGCATAGCAAGCTCGGGGAAACCCCGTGGAATGCGCTCAGCTTCGATACTTGAAATGTGCTTTTCATTGTTTGTCATTGCTCTTTTCTGCTTTTTATTCTGGCATGTGCTTTTCTCCGTCGTCAGATTTGAAATGTATTTTTCTCCACCTAGATCTTCTGAAATGTGTTTTTAATTAGCATGAGATTCTGAAATATATTTTTCTTCTCTCACAGATTCTGGATAGAGCTTTTCTTCACCCCGAGATGCGAAACGTGCTTTTCCTCATCGAGGAATTATGGAGTATGCTAAAATCTTTAGCCCCAAGATTCTGAAACGTGCTTCTCTTCTTCGGGAGATTCTAGGATGTGCTTTTCTCCGCTGGGCGATGGTGAAACGTACGACTTTCTTCATCGGAGGTATCGACACCTCTCCAATCCCGCGAATATCCACGACACGCAACGTCCGGAAAAATCGATCAACGACTGCCATTCGAAGCTTCGAAATGGCGCGAGAGTATCGAATCGGCGTGACGGTGGCGCGCCGTTTACTCTCCGACCAGAGCAGGGATAAAGCATTATTTGGCCGGGCGCGCGAGTATCGCAGGTCTGTGGGCGGGTCTCGCCCGTACGTAGCACCTATATACATCATCGGCGGCGCGGAGCGTCGGGTTTCCGGGGGCTGGAGCGCGTGCGCGTACTCCCACACCTGCGGCTCCGTCGCGCCGCCGCACATAGTGTCCCTCCGCCGATGGCTCATTATGCGCTTGGATTCGCAGCGACCGAGAGCCGCTCCGATCGTGTGCTTTACTATTACACGAATTTCGTCCATCCGGGATCCTGGAATTTTGCAATTATTGTGGGCTAAACCGGTGGGGAAGATGAAACGCGTAACTGAGTGATCGCATTGGGCTATGAATCGACTGGTTTCACCGTAGCAATTTGATGGTGATGCTTGAGAGAGTAAGCGAAAATTGTCGGTGTCGAATTCATCGCAAAGCGCAGAAATCGAGTGAACTGTGGGGATATCACGAGTATAATATACAAATGTATTTTTTCTATCAAACTAGACACAGCATAACGTAATTTTTGAACAAATTACGATTTAGACGCGTAAACGCATACGACGAAATATAAGAGACGTTTTACATTCACTTGAGTTACAATAATACAGAAAAAACTTGCTGTTGATGGTCACTTTTTTGTCACTTTCTCTCACTCCGAATAATTGTGATTATCAATTTAAACCAATTAGTTCGTACAACTTTAGCTTTTCCGTAAAAAGATACTGTCCATTTTTTTTTCACTTTTCTCCAGTCACCATCTAAACTTGAATATTCGCTCAAAAAATGTCAGTCAACTGACTATCAATAATTAGCCAATATATAGGAGTTTGTGTGCACTAACCCAATAGTGTAAACTTATTGATTAGTTCAAATAAGATTTTGCAGATTCTAGTAGAGAATTAGTCTGAAAATTAGTATTGAGTAAACGGCTTATGCGTATAACATTGGATCCGCCTGAGGAAACTCCACTAATGAGTCTTATCAGGTGGATCTAGGACGGAACGTTTTGAGTATTTTCCTGTTTGCCAACATTAATCTAAAATATTACTGAATACACATCACCATACTATATACCAATAAATACTTCATTCACAATTTATCATGTATAAACATGTTCACGATCGTTTACAATTTCACCATATCGTTCCATACATACTATGGAGGAGGAAAAGTATATTTTTTGCAAATCTCGACTGTCGTGACAGTAAGTGTAGGTATAGGTAGACTGCTTTATAAGAATCAATTGGCAATTTCAACTGCCTCTGGAAACGCAGATGGAATCCATACGATTTATACAATTAGTAATTGCAAACCCAATCCGATTCTTCAGTAAAAGCTCGGTTATTAACAGCTCAATAACACACGATCTATTTCATCATCGAATTATAAACTATGAGCAATTTTCAGGGCACAAAAAAACACGGAGTACCCATGCGATTCGCGGAGAAAAGGGAGAACTCCATACATACATACACTGAGAAAAAAATCTGGTAAATCCTACTATATTTTTACTATATTATATGAAGGAAAAACGAGACAACCTTACGTGTATGGCGAATCCTATACTATACAAAATTTAGTAGATTTATGGTGCTAATATAACTAGACCTATATGATTATTTGCTATATATTAGTAAAATATACTGTGAAATCTTACGAAAATATAATTACAGATACTATATTTGGTACAGTGATATCGCGCACTGAATTTTACTATATGCACGGATAGTAAAATTCCCTATAATATAATTAATTTCCGATGTAAATCTAGTATGATTTACGATATTTTCCTCTCCTACACGGTATAGTAGGATTCCCAAACCAAATTTCTCTCAGTGTATACCGCGGATGAATCGAGGGCTGGCTCTTGGGCTGCGTAGCACGGCAGGCGCACGCGGAAAAGCGCGGCGCGGCGGCGCAGTGTAGGGGGGACTGCTGGAGCGACGCGTGTGCAGAAGTATATAAGCGCGGAGGTGAGGCGTGGAGGGCAACTATTGATCGGCCGCGGGGGCCTCGCAAACGCGAGGAGGTGAGCCACGCCGCCGTCCGACGGCTAACCAGATTTCCCCGCCTATGGCTGCGCGCAAACTCTCCTTATGCGTATGCGTACCCCAAAATTGATCAACTCGAGACTGTGGTCCGGTTTCGAAATCCTAGTGTATGCGATTGTTTGTGGTTGAATTTTCGGTCGACTTTTCTAAAGAAGAAAAAGTACCGAAGCGTGATGAAATATATACATGGAATTGTTCATGTACTCATCGATTTATCATGGACCAATACACTGAGACCAGTTCATGGTTGGGTGAACTATAAATCTCCTATAAATATAGTTCTATTTTGACCCAGCTATGAGATATTGTGAATCCAACTATACAAATTTCACTCATGTATACCATGGAAAAAGTATTAATTATACTATATCTAAAGTAGATTTTACTTTATACAGTACTTTTATTAATAGTAGATGTGATTGAGCGGACATAGTTGACTTATAATTCTGGTTCATTAAACAATAATTATTGGTCAATGAACAATAATCAAATAGTAATTGAACATTGTTGAAACATCTATAAAACATGAGGGTTATTTGCACAAATAAAGTTAATTTAACGATATTTATAGTAGATTCTTCTATAATTACATTTACTATATCATGTAGCAGATTCCGATAAGAGAATTTTTCTCAGTGTAATGAGAAAAATCCGATCACGAGAGTGTTTACTATTTCGACGTAGTAGAGAAACACATGATAGTTGTTACAATACTTTATTAGTGAAACTGCTCTATTTCCACTAGAGCTTACAATTATCCCGTAGAAAAATTTGATAATGCCGTTTACTATCTTGATTATTGTCAGCTTTTTACTATGATTCTAGTTATCCGTACAATGATTCAATATGAAATGTCACTAAATTATAGTTATGCAACATTATTACAAATCAATATATTTTTTCCTTCAAAATCGTACAAACATTTCTGCAGCAGCGACATCATTTGACTCAAACTATTTGTTGAATCCAAAATCATTAATATTGAGAGGCAAGTGTTCAAAGAATATTTCACTATAGTTTACGTGTCTATACAGTCAAAGTTATACAAAAGACAAGTACACAAATTGAAACGATCTAGGGTGATTCATTTTAATTTATTAGAATGTCATAAAACTATTGAAAGGATACAAATTACCATATTCTATATTGATTTTGTAATGCAATATCGATCATTTTTAAGTCGAATTTATTCAAGTAAATTATTGATACATACAATTTTCATGACATATTTGTGTATTCATCAGTTGTCTGTCCCATACGTCCCATCCCGTACTAACTTCACCATAAATTTCACTCGAAACATTACTCGAACATTATAGTAACTAGTTAAAATTAACTCTTTTCTAGTTATTTTGACTGTGCAAATATGAAAACTTCTTTTTCATCACTTGTATCGAAAAGTTGATCATTAAACTTTAGTTTTCTACACTCGCGATGAAATAGTATATCATGCAACTAGTGCCTGAAATGCGATTTCACGCACCAGTGTGACAAGCCTGCACGAGTCGCCGGCGAAGCCGGCGAACGAGTGCTACGCGGTCACACGAGTGCGTGGAATCGTATTTCAAGAGTTGCATACGATATTGTATGTTATAAGTGATGAAACGCGAATTTCACGCATTTTACCTACTATATGGAAAATATGAATGTGACATAATTATAATTGATCTCGCATGAACAAAATGACCTTTCTTCCGATTCCGTTTCGTCAGAGAGAAAATGAAAAGGCAGATGGGATTCGGTAACGCATTACACCACTCCGCTCAATGCTCATGCCTTAACCCGTTTCGGCCCAGAATGACACTCGAAACATGTCGCTCTTCGGTACCTCAGAACTTTTCTTATTCGCGACAAAAAAATTGCACTTGTCAATTTTTGCAAAATTCAAAAAATCGCTCAAAAAATTCTGAAAAAATTCCCACGGATTCTTTGAGTGATTTGAAGAACTTTTCATCTCTGACATTTTTTCAAAAAGTGTGTCATCTTCGTATAAACAGGCCTTGAAGTTTTTTGCAAAAATTTTGCAGTTGAGGTGCCATTTTGGATGCACAGGGGAGAAAAATCGATATTTAAACAATGCATCCTTTAAATTTAGACATTTACTCCACGGGTTACTGAGGTTCCAGGTCCATGGCAGACCCAGAACCCCTTGAAAATTTGATTTAAAAAAAAGCTGTTTCGAGGAAATCGTGTTTTTTTGTAAAAATACTGTATTTTTGCCTATTCAACAATGTTTTAGAGAAATTTGATTGACACCATCGGAAAGGGCAAGTTTTTACCTTTCGAAATATGTGCTTGAAAAATTTTTCTGTCGCGAATAAGAAAAGTTCTGAGGTACCGAAGAGCGACATGCTTCGAGTGTCATTCTGGGCCGAAACTGGTTAAACACAGCTAATATCGATAGCGAAGTTAAGGGATTAGCTAATTTTGAGAGATTAGATAAGAATTTGATGCTCAAGAATGAGTTTATGATGCGTTCAATGATATTAAATTCAGATTACGAAGTATAAGTCCATATGGAATTCAAACGATTAATTTCCCCAGATATGTCGTCGGCTAACAATAGTAGTGCAAGGACCTTTTCGCACATCGGATGTCAGTGCTCATGTTGGACCAACACATCTTTTGGCTTTTTTTTTCAAGTTTTATTGCAGGCATTCTATAAAGGCTATATCACAGGAATGACGAAAGAAAAGTAAAATATGCAATAGCACAAACTTTGCTCAATGATTCGAGCTACTTTCGTACATCTCCTACTAACGGTTATAACAATTTTCATCAAATCAACGATCCCTCATTTCAGTAATGCAGCTGTTCCAACAGGATAGATAAGATAGTTGACGACCAGTCACTATAAGAACTGGAGCACACTCTGATCTGCTGAATTCGAAATCTCAATTCAGTCAACGATGGCGTCAACGAAGGCAATACTTCTGCTCTTGGTAGCGATCGTGGCGATCGAGTGTGCTCCGGTGGAAAGAATACTCAACGACGTGGTCAGCGGCGAACGCATTCCAGACGACAAGTTGATTGACGAGGAAAAAATCCGGGTGGACGCGGTCCCCGGAAAACCGATAATCTTGAAGAAAAGCTGGCAACAGAAGGGGTTATACGTGACCAGATACGAGATAATGGACAGGACCCCCTATGGACAGAAGTCGCCCGAAGTCACGATTCTCGGAGGCCTCAACACTTTCGAATTGACATTCACGGGCTCCGCCGGCAGTGGCATCTACTACGACGTCAAGTTTTTCGGATTAACGGAAACATAGCGCCGATCTGTGAAGCACCATTAGTTTTTTTGTTTTCCAACAATAAAGTAAAAATTCTTCACAGTTTGTATTATTTGCATTATTATTTGTTCGAAATCTACGTCTGCCAGGATTATGAGTGACATATAACTGTTCAATCTGTGTTCAACAAAGTCACCTCTCTTGCGATAGTGCTTTCTCAAATAGAAAGCTCTACAAACGAGTTGAACATCGGACTTTTTTATCGGACCATCTGACTTTCCTTTTTGTACACTACGGTTCTCGCTTCATTTCACGCTCCAAAAGTACGAATCGCTCATACGGCAGTAAGATTTTGGTAACTCGGCAAATAATCGAGACGTAAAACCGCTGAATAATTGACGGTTCGTCTAAATAATTCTAAATAATTGTACAAATGTTGAGAATAATGATGAAATCGAAACTAAAAAGAGAAAAAAAACTGCTGCCGTACGAAATGTTAAAAGAATTCCAAAAAATAAAATGTTAATGAAAAAGAATTTCTTTTTCATGTTTCAACCTTTCGTAAACATTTAGAAAATTATTTTATTGAGTTTACTTGAGATATATTGTATGAATGTAATATTTTATAATCAGCTGTATATTTTTTCTATGAATAAATTCTCAGTACTTTTAGAATTGTTTAAATAGAATTGGCTCTACTCGACTATGTGATATATGAAAAATGATCATGTTCAGACACTTATTATGATCAGCTGTATCAGCTGTATCAATGATATGGTAAAAGAATAACACTGATTTTGCACATGAATAAGACAACTAATTAAAAATATATTATCATGAGCAATAATCTCTCGCTCGCTATCGCTCGCTCGAGTGTTTTATGGGCATTTACGATAGTACTACGATAGTAAAATAATCTCTTTAATTTTATCATTCATCAGGCCTAAAATCGCAAAATCATTTGGAACAAATTTTATTACCCGATAGTATCGTGGATACAGTTTTCCAAAGTCTTAATCATGGATATGAAAGCCCATCCGATGATCTTTCGATCGGTCACACTTGAAATCGCACCATAATTTCACGTATTTCTCTCAACGCATTGAAATCACAAATATTTTGAATTCCATGGACTCAAACTCAATTACTTTCCATGAATTATTGGAAACCAAAAATAACGCAACTTGAGATTTTCCGTTCGGGCCCACGCATCGGTTTTTTCGTAAGTTTCAATACGGAACTGGAAGCGCTGACAAATTGCTTTCGATCCGTTTTATCCGTTTCTATGTAAGTCAACTCCTCCATTGAAATATCTTTACAAGGAAATTGCGGAAGCACTACACTACTATTTCCACATAAAAGCTTGTTCGATAATCTTTCGATCGATACTTGAAATCGTAACATACCATCATCTAACGTATTTTTCTCAACGCATTAGAAGTAATGTAAACCCAACGGTAATATATTCTCGGCCGCCCGTTGTGAATGAACGTTGAGTGAAGCAGCTTAATGCAGTACGCTTGGACAAATCTTTTTTGCTGTAAGTTCTAGTCCATATAACATACGGTTAAATCAAGAGGTATACCTCGTTCAGCTGCTTCACGCAACGTTCGAGGCTAGTTGAATTCACAACGGGCGGCCGAGAATATATTACCGTTGGGTGTACGTACTTCACACCCACGCATCCACATATTTCAGTTTTTCGAGATGAAAAATAAAAATGCTCAATGAGCTCTATCAATCTGTCTCATTTGATTTTTCATAGTGACGTAAATTGATCGATTTTTTTAACGATCAATCTTGTACCACTTTCTTAAATTGAGTTTATCCCACATTTCACTCCCACGCATCAATTTTTCCAAAATTCCAATCATGGATATGAAAACCCATTCGATGTTCTTCCAATCGGACATACTCGAAATCGCACCATATCATGATTTCACGTATTTCTCTGATCGCATAAAAATCACAAAGTTAACTACCAATTTTCAAGTACGTACTTCACGCCCACTCATCCACATATTTCAGTTTTTCACGATGAAAAATGAAAATGCTCAATGAGCTCTATCGATCTGTCAGATTTGAATTTTCATCCTGACGTAAATTGATAGATTTTTTTAACGATCAATCTTGTACATCTTTCCTAAAATCGGTTTTCCCCACATTTTACGCCCACGCATCAATTTTTTCAAAGTTTCAACCATGAAACACTAAAGCCCTTCCAAGGATCTATCGATCAGTCAGACCCAAATTTGCACCGTTCAATTAATTCATAGTTTTTTTTCATGGTTTATCGGCTAAGAAAAAAAAACCCAAGTTGCATTTTTCCATTTTTAACGCCCACGCATCGATTTTTTCAAAAATTTCAATACGGAACATCAAAGCGCAGGCAATTTCCTTGCGATCCGTCTTATCCGTTTTCATGCAAATCGACTCCTTCATTGATGTTTCTTTACATGAAAATTACCGGAGGATTAACTTCATATTATAATGTAGATCACTGCTCTTGAGTCGTTTGTCCTTGTCTAACCAATAGGCATGCATAAGACTGTCTCTCTCTGGTTTAGAATTAGCGAGCGTTTTAGGCGCTTGCCGTCCGATGGCTCTGACTGTAGCAGAGCCAGCCGCCAGACAATTCTCTGCACCACAACCGAACCACTTGTGTACGCTGGAGCCCACTGCTGTCTCGTCTCCTTCTCTCTTACCCCGTGCTATTGAGTCTTGGACCATGTATTCTCGGCTAACACATATTTTTTAAAAAGAGCTATGCAGTTCCTCAACACTATAAACAGTGAGTAAAGAATTATCAATTATTGGTGCTGAGTGAATGAAAAGTTGTCAGAATGAATTACCTAGAAATCGTTCAACACCTGACTTCCACATTGAACTGTTGAGACTTCATCAAACTGGAGGTTGAAAAAAGTTTTGAATTCCATCATCGAAGATTTGAGTTACCGTAGAGCTGGTTCAAAATACAACCAAACTGGAATGGTCGATGTAACAAAAGCAGAGGAATAAAAGCCCACATGCTTCTCCAAATCCAAATGTTTCTGCATTGCGTGTTAATAAGTGAACTTGAAGGCATTTTCTTTATTCGAGTTCTATGCAAAAAAGGTGAGTTACTTTTAAGTGAACTGAAAACTGCATTAGTTAGTTTTGGATTCGTTTATCAGATGAAGTCATTGATAATCTTATGCGGAAATATGATCGTGCTGGCAGAGGAACAATTTATTTTGACGATTTTTCCAATGCTGTGTGGTTTTGTATGCAAGCAAATGTCAATAAAATGTAGGGAGATTTTTATAGTAACCAGTATCTATTCACTCTTCATTTTTTATTTTTTAGCCACTGACCGCAACTTTCCCACAGTATTACACAGATTTAGATGGCGTTGTTACAATTCATTATGAACAGTTTTTGGAAATGGTGTTCAAATTGAAAGTATGAGGAATTCTAAACCAGTGAATCTCTTTACTTCGACTTGAATGTCTTCATTTATGTTACTTTTGATATTTCAAATTATATGATGATAAGTATTCTAATTTTGTACTTCCTAAATAATTCGAATTATGCAAAAGAAAAGATTGCTCGATGTAATCAACCACTGGTGGTTCTTACTCTACTTTGAATAAGATTATACACTTATGTTACCTTTTCATAATAAATGTATACTGGTGGATTATACAGAATGTTATCCATTAAAATTTAAATATAAAAACCATTCCTAATATAATGGTTCAGAAAGAGATTTTATATAAGATTCCAACATTGCATATATATCTCATGTGCATCGTGTTAAATGAATCTTTCGCTTGTAAACTACTCTAACAAAAGATTAAACCAATATGTATCCTTATATGAAAAGTGATGGGGATCAAAGTGAAGCCAGTTGACTCGTGATTTGATTGGTTTAGACCTAACCACGTGACGAGTCGAGTAAAATATAGATATAGATAGTGAATACAGGTAAGCTAAAAACAAAAAAAAAACAATAAATTTCGAGGTTTAGGCACGTACTGTAGTCTTAAAAAGGAAATAAAAAGTTTTGAAGTTGAAACAACCAAATCTTTCTGCCAGATGTTAGATAAAATCTAAATACAGGCTTGGAAATTGCGCATAATGAAATAAAACGTAAACCGCGCGCAGCGCATCAGAATGTAGCTAGTCAAACTTTCTGAAGATGGACTCGTCAATTCCAAAATCAACGGGCACGTGGCAAGAATGTATGTAACTTTAATATATTTTTCACATTGTGTTTTGAAATTCTAGTAAAATAATTTTCATATTTTTACTAGAATTTTATAGTATACATTTACGCACTAGCTGCATAATATTATGCTATCATACTATGAAAAATGAAATTGAGTATGTGGAGTATTTCAATTCATTTCAACCATTTATAATTTGATACTGAACCCCTACAAAATAGTACTATTTATTACACTTGGCATAAATTTATGATTTCACTATTTTTTTATCTTAACGATAGTGAATTGAAGAAGTGCTTCGACATTTGATAACAGCTACAACAATTGAATAAGTGATTCTGTAATAGAACAATCATAATAGTTCGATACTTGCCATCCAATGATGTAGATTCCAGTACTCTTTCGTGACTTTAGTGTTATCTTTGTACAGATTTGCTGTAGGGTGGCATAGAGTACGAATAAAAGTTCATGTTCTCTCTCTCTCTCTCTCTCTTTTCAATTATCGCAAGCGGATCAATAATAAAACATTATTGAGAATACTGTGAATGTTAGATGAATGATGGAATAGTACATTTCGATACTAGACCAAATGACGAATTCTAGGCATGTGGGAGGTGACGTTATGACGATAAAGGTAGTATATATAAGATAACTTGAGCGACTGAGCAAATGTAGCCGAAACACCGAAAGCAACCCACAAGTGAATGAAAATAGTTCTATAATTAAACGATTTCGCAACATATTTTGCACAGTTGAGTACGAAGCCGTCAATTTATTTCATAAATCGGATAGAAATTTTCCATTGACCATAGTACTAAGACTGAATAGATATGTGAAGAGTGAAAGCAAACAGCTTGGCATACCTGCTTATATCAATACTTTGGTAAAGAAACGTTTTTTTTCATCACGGGTGCGTCATTTCATGACACTCTAGCGGTACGAAATTACACTATCACAACGGAGTGCACAATCACCCATTTTGCATCTACGAAACTACCACGCGATGCGTCATTTTTTATGCCCGCGATGAAAAATAGTATGAGCAAGTCGCCCGGTATAGTTGCCAATAGCATACTTGGGCGACATGTCGCACTCGCTGCGTTCGTATGCGCCAACGCGCCCCGTGTAAAATTGGCAGCTTTCCACGCTCGTTACATGTACTATATATCGAGATTATCTATATGAATCAAGTAGGCTGCAAATAATTTCGTTTCAAGTAATTCGGAAGAGTGAAGGAACTGAATCATCCAGAAATAAATAATGAATGAATTGAATTCACACGAAACGAAGGTCCAATCATGCATTTTGAGGACAGGTTATAATCTCAAGTGAAAATGGACTGACATGGAATAACATGAAATACTAGAAGATTGGAATACTGTGGAGTACTATAGAATGCCGTAGAATACTGTGAAATACCAAAAGAATGCAATACTACAGAATACCATAGAATACCGAAAGAATACTACGGAAATATCATGAAACACCATGGAATACCACGGAATACCATGGAACATTTGCAGAAACGAGAAGAATACCGTGGTAGACTAGATAATACCATGAAAATTGAGGAATACCAAAAGAACACTAAGGATTACCTAAGAATACTCAAGAATTATTTTAAGAGTCGCCCCTCGGTATTGTATTTATTTTGGATTTCACGCGTAAACCTGTCCTGATGAAAATACGAGTACCAGTAAGTATAAAACCTTAAGAGATTCATTCATCTTTATAATGTTGCGCAAGAGGCTTTGCGGAAAATAACAACCCATCAATCCATCTACTCCATCAGATATAGTTTAGTTGTTTCAATTAGTCTTGTGTGAATCTCCAAAACTGAAAGAATGGAGGGGTAAGCCAATTACTTATAGATACAGAGAAATTACACAAGCGTCATTTAATACAAAATGGAAGAACGAATTCTTTCGATTGATTAAATCTGTATAACTAACAGAATTGCAGGAACTCAAAACTTTGTAATTTTTGATCCAATGTGTGTGTTTTAATTACGGAAAACAACATTTGATAAAACTTAGAGATAAAGATAGAGATTATGACCGATAACTGAAAACTTATGAGCACAAACAAGATCGAGCTTTTTGAGATTTCCTGATAGAAATCGTCCTTTCTAATTAACCTGAATGTTAACAAACTATTGTAAACTAAACACTGAGTTGGAAGAAATTTATAAATTGATACTATGCAGATGTAATCAGATAGTTCGTTAAAAAAGAGGAAACAACATTTTGAGGACTCCCACTAAACTTGAAATGTCATATTGTGGAAAGACCCAGCCATAGATAATTATAAATGTCGAATGAAAAATTTGCCCTTACCTTCGAAAATGAAAACAAGTTGAAAAAGGAGTATGCTCAAAAATGATAAGGATTTCATTTCCAATATTTTATCGCTGCTTCTATCGCTGCTTCACGCTCAAACAGCATGAATCGCTTATACACATGAATACTAGTTTTCAAAATGAATCGAATATTTGAAAAGATAAAACTACTACTGCCGAATTGGCAATATGCTTTCGCGGAAAGATGGTTGTGGAAAATTTTGACTCGTCCAAGTAATAATCGATTCAAATCACGAAGCAAAGTTTCACGAAGATAAGGCGATCACTTTCAGATATATCATTGGCTAAAATATCGCAATGGCCCCTTCCACATCAAATGTTGTTATTCGCCTTACAAGAGGACACCACAGACTCTAGGAAATCAAGTACGATAAAATTTTGAGAGATAGTTTTTGAATACATTCATAGTATATCTGTATATACGAAAGCCCATAAATATAGATAGAGGAAGGTAGGGCACTAAAACTTCGAGAGCTAATCAAAATCTTCCATGTTGCGCAGCCGGTATCCTAGGCATGCAATGAATACAGGCAAATTATGTGAAAACACATACTTTGCTTAGGACTCAATGATTCGAAATATTTCTACACACCTCCTACATTCGTGGAAAAAAAACTATATTGTCGTTGATTAGCGACAACTTGTTCTGAAAGTGTTCACAGTATTAGCGAAATTGGCATCTGTCCCAACAGAGTCGATAAGATAGTCGACGACGGCGCTATAAGAGCTGGAGGACACTCTGATCTGCCGAACTCGAAATCTCGACGAAGTCAACAATGGCATCAATGGAGGCAATACTTCTGCTCTCCATGATATTCGTGGCAATCGAATGTACTTCGGTGGCCTCTCCCAACAACATCGTCAGCGGCCAACGCTTTGAAGGTGACAAGCTGTTCAAATTGGAGAAGATCCGCAAAGAAGGGGTTCCTGAAGAGTCGATGATCGTCAAAAAAATCTGGCAAAGAAATGGATTGTACATAACCAAGTACGAGATAATGGATAAGACCCCCGCAGGAGAAAAGCCCGCGGAAGTCACGATTACGGGCACTTATGACACTTTCGAATTGACATTCGCGGGCTTCCCCGGCAGCGGCATCTACTACGACATCGAGATTTACGCATCAACGTATTAACAGCGGCGACGAGGCAAAAAGCATTTGTTTTTTGTTTTTCATCAATAAATAAAGATTCTTCACAGTTGGTAATTTATGCTTCATCATTTATCCGGACCCTGTATATAAAGAGTGTGAATGTGACATAATTATAATTGATCTCGCATGAACAAATTGATTTTTCTTCCGATTCAGTTTCGTCAGAGAGAAAACGAAAAGGCAGATGGAATTTGGTAACGCATTACATCACTCCGCTCAATGCTCATGCCGTCAACACAGCTAATGCCGATAGCGAAATTGAGTGAGATGGAAGCTGAAGAAAAATTATGGGTGTTAAGGGATCTCATAATGTTGTGTATTTTTGCCATTTTAAAACTGCATTAACAGCATGTTTTCTCAAAGAGGCTTGGCATGAAAAACGGTTGCTACGTAGAGATGAGAATTCTGTTTCTTTTCCCATCAACAAATCAACCTATAAATGATTTTCTGTGTCGTTCGCCATCAAAAGAAGGACTTCAAACTGATTTTCTAACATGGGCTCATTTCTTCAATGATTTTCTAATCATTAAGATTGGCCGTCTACACTCACAAAATTAGAATCTTGATTTGAGAAGAATCTGTTCCATCCTAGAGAAAATTATTCTTAATATAGCGTAGGATGGACCAGAAAACGATTTCTCTGGATTCTGATCCGTTAAATTTTATCAGTTGTCTATTTTCCTTCGGAGTCAAATTATTCTAAATTTATCCGAAATGTCAATAAATGAGTCATTGACATCAAAATTATATTCGCCACTGTGAATAAATTGAGCCTTTTTGAATAAATATGAATACCATTAATACATAGTTGAACCCGAAATATATCACGTTATCGGTAAATCATGTTGTCATGTTGAAATTTTCCGCTTGTTCGAAGATCTCTCGTTTCTTTTCAGAGCAAACAGATTCTAACAGATTAGTCTACTTAGACCAAGATTCGATTTTTTTTAAGTGCAGGAACCCGAAAAACCCGTGGTAACTGGGTTAACAGTATATGCTTTCTCAAAGATGCTTTGCATCAAAAACGGTTGCTATGTAAACATGACAATTTTGTGTCTTTTGCCACCGACAAACGGACCTAGAACTGTTTTTTCCAAATCACCTAGCAATGGTTGCTAGGGTCATCTACAACAATCGATATGAAAAATACAAAGATACTGTGTCATATTACTTTGCGGGGATTTGATAAAAATTTGATGCTCGAGGATGAGTTTATAATGCGTTCAATGATATTAAATTCAGATTACGAAGTATAAGTCCTTGGAATTCAAAAGATTAATTTCTCTAGATGTGTCGTCGGCTAACAATAGTAGTGCAAGGACCTTTTCGCACATCGGATGTCAATGCTCATGTTGGACCAACACATCTTTTGGCTTTTTTTTTCAAGTTTTATTGCAGGCATTCTATAAAGGCTATATCACAGGAATGACGAAAGAAAAGTAAAATATGCAATAGCACAAACTTTGCTCAATGATTCGAGCTACTTTCGTACATCTCCTACTAACGGTTATAACAATTTTCATCAAATCAACGATCCCTCATTTCAGTAATGCAGCTGTTCCAACAGGATAGATAAGATAGTTGACGACCAGTCACTATAAGAACTGGAGCACACTCTGATCTGCTGAATTCGAAATCTCAATTCAGTCAACGATGGCGTCAACGAAGGCAATACTTCTGCTCTTGGTAGCGATCGTGGCGATCGAGTGTGCTCCGGTGGAAAGAATACTCAACGACGTGGTCAGCGGCGAACGCATTCCAGACGACAAGTTGATTGACGAGGAAAAAATCCGGGTGGACGCGGTCCCCGGAAAACCGATAATCTTGAAGAAAAGCTGGCAACAGAAGGGGTTATACGTGACCAGATACGAGATAATGGACAGGACCCCCTATGGACAGAAGTCGCCCGAAGTCACGATTCTCGGAGGCCTCAACACTTTCGAATTGACATTCACGGGCTCCGCCGGCAGTGGCATCTACTACGACGTCAAGTTTTTCGGATTAACGGAAACATAGCGCCGATCTGTGAAGCACCATTAGTTTTTTTGTTTTCCAACAATAAAGTAAAAATTCTTCACAGTTTGTATTATTTGCATTATTATTTGTTCGAAATCTACGTCTGCCAGGATTATGAGTGACATATAACTGTTCAATCTGTGTTCAACAAAGTCACCTCTCTTGCGATAGTGCTTTCTCAAATAGAAAGCTCTACAAACGAGTTGAACATCGGACTTTTTTATCGGACCATCTGACTTTCCTTTTTGTACACTACGGTTCTCGCTTCATTTCACGCTCCAAAAGTACGAATCGCTCATACGGCAGTAAGATTTTGGTAACTCGGCAAATAATCGAGACGTAAAACCGCTGAATAATTGACGGTTCGTCTAAATAATTCTAAATAATTGTACAAATGTTGAGAATAATGATGAAATCGAAACTAAAAAGAGAAAAAAAACTGCTGCCGTACGAAATGTTAAAAGAATTCCAAAAAATAAAATGTTAATGAAAAAGAATTTCTTTTTCATGTTTCAACCTTTCGTAGACATTTAGAAAATTATTTTATTGAGTTTACTTGAGATATATTGTATGAATGTAATATTTTATAATCAGCTGTATATTTTTTCTATGAATAAATTCTCAGTACTTTTAGAATTGTTTAAATAGAATTGGCTCTACTCGACTATGTGATATATGAAAAATGATCATGTTCAGACACTTATTATGATCAGCTGTATCAGCTGTATCAATGATATGGTAAAAGAATAACACTGATTTTGCACATGAATAAGACGCATTACATCACTCCGCTCAATGCTCATGCCGTCAACACAGCTAATGCCGATAGCGAAATTGAGTGAGATGGAAGCTGAAGAAAAATTATGGGTGTTAAGGGATCTCATAATGTTGTGTATTTTTGCCATTTTAAAACTGCATTAACAGCATGTTTTCTCAAAGAGGCTTGGCATGAAAAACGGTTGCTACGTAGAGATGAGAATTCTGTTTCTTTTCCCATCAACAAATCAACCTATAAATGATTTTCTGTGTCGTTCGCCATCAAAAGAAGGACTTCAAACTGATTTTCTAACATGGGCTCATTTCTTCAATGATTTTCTAATCATTAAGATTGGCCGTCTACACTCACAAAATTAGAATCTTGATTTGAGAAGAATCTGTTCCATCCTAGAGAAAATTATTCTTAATATAGCGTAGGATGGACCAGAAAACGATTTCTCTGGATTCTGATCCGTTAAATTTTATCAGTTGTCTATTTTCCTTCGGAGTCAAATTATTCTAAATTTATCCGAAATGTCAATAAATGAGTCATTGACATCAAAATTATATTCGCCACTGTGAATAAATTGAGCCTTTTTGAATAAATATGAATACCATTAATACATAGTTGAACCCGAAATATATCACGTTATCGGTAAATCATGTTGTCATGTTGAAATTTTCCGCTTGTTCGAAGATCTCTCGTTTCTTTTCAGAGCAAACAGATTCTAACAGATTAGTCTACTTAGACCAAGATTCGATTTTTTTAAGTGCAGGAACCCGAAAAACCCGTGGTAACTGGGTTAACAGTATATGCTTTCTCAAAGATGCTTTGCATCAAAAACGGTTGCTATGTAAACATGACAATTTTGTGTCTTTTGCCACCGACAAACGGACCTAGAACTGTTTTTCCAAATCACCTAGCAATGGTTGCTAGGGTCATCTACAACAATCGATATGAAAAATACAAAGATACTGTGTCATATTACTTTGCGGGGATTTGATAAAAATTTGATGCTCGAGGATGAGTTTATAATGCGTTCAATGATATTAAATTCAGATTACGAAGTATAAGTCCTTGGAATTCAAAAGATTAATTTCTCTAGATGTGTCGTCGGCTAACAATAGTAGTGCAAGGACCTTTTCGCACATCGGATGTCAATGCTCATGTTGGACCAACACATCTTTTGGCTTTTTTTTTCAAGTTTTATTGCAGGCATTCTATAAAGGCTATATCACAGGAATGACGAAAGAAAAGTAAAATATGCAATAGCACAAACTTTGCTCAATGATTCGAGCTACTTTCGTACATCTCCTACTAACGGTTATAACAATTTTCATCAAATCAACGATCCCTCATTTCAGTAATGCAGCTGTTCCAACAGGATAGATAAGATAGTTGACGACCAGTCACTATAAGAACTGGAGCACACTCTGATCTGCTGAATTCGAAATCTCAATTCAGTCAACGATGGCGTCAACGAAGGCAATACTTCTGCTCTTGGTAGCGATCGTGGCGATCGAGTGTGCTCCGGTGGAAAGAATACTCAACGACGTGGTCAGCGGCGAACGCATTCCAGACGACAAGTTGATTGACGAGGAAAAAATCCGGGTGGACGCGGTCCCCGGAAAACCGATAATCTTGAAGAAAAGCTGGCAACAGAAGGGGTTATACGTGACCAGATACGAGATAATGGACAGGACCCCCTATGGACAGAAGTCGCCCGAAGTCACGATTCTCGGAGGCCTCAACACTTTCGAATTGACATTCACGGGCTCCGCCGGCAGTGGCATCTACTACGACGTCAAGTTTTTCGGATTAACGGAAACATAGCGCCGATCTGTGAAGCACCATTAGTTTTTTTGTTTTCCAACAATAAAGTAAAAATTCTTCACAGTTTGTATTATTTGCATTATTATTTGTTCGAAATCTACGTCTGCCAGGATTATGAGTGACATATAACTGTTCAATCTGTGTTCAACAAAGTCACCTCTCTTGCGATAGTGCTTTCTCAAATAGAAAGCTCTACAAACGAGTTGAACATCGGACTTTTTTATCGGACCATCTGACTTTCCTTTTTGTACACTACGGTTCTCGCTTCATTTCACGCTCCAAAAGTACGAATCGCTCATACGGCAGTAAGATTTTGGTAACTCGGCAAATAATCGAGACGTAAAACCGCTGAATAATTGACGGTTCGTCTAAATAATTCTAAATAATTGTACAAATGTTGAGAATAATGATGAAATCGAAACTAAAAAGAGAAAAAAAACTGCTGCCGTACGAAATGTTAAAAGAATTCCAAAAAATAAAATGTTAATGAAAAAGAATTTCTTTTTCATGTTTCAACCTTTCGTAGACATTTAGAAAATTATTTTATTGAGTTTACTTGAGATATATTGTATGAATGTAATATTTTATAATCAGCTGTATATTTTTTCTATGAATAAATTCTCAGTACTTTTAGAATTGTTTAAATAGAATTGGCTCTACTCGACTATGTGATATATGAAAAATGATCATGTTCAGACACTTATTATGATCAGCTGTATCAGCTGTATCAATGATATGGTAAAAGAATAACACTGATTTTGCACATGAATAAGACGCATTACATCACTCCGCTCAATGCTCATGCCGTCAACACAGCTAATGCCGATAGCGAAATTGAGTGAGATGGAAGCTGAAGAAAAATTATGGGTGTTAAGGGATCTCATAATGTTGTGTATTTTTGCCATTTTAAAACTGCATTAACAGCATGTTTTCTCAAAGAGGCTTGGCATGAAAAACGGTTGCTACGTAGAGATGAGAATTCTGTTTCTTTTCCCATCAACAAATCAACCTATAAATGATTTTCTGTGTCGTTCGCCATCAAAAGAAGGACTTCAAACTGATTTTCTAACATGGGCTCATTTCTTCAATGATTTTCTAATCATTAAGATTGGCCGTCTACACTCACAAAATTAGAATCTTGATTTGAGAAGAATCTGTTCCATCCTAGAGAAAATTATTCTTAATATAGCGTAGGATGGACCAGAAAACGATTTCTCTGGATTCTGATCCGTTAAATTTTATCAGTTGTCTATTTTCCTTCGGAGTCAAATTATTCTAAATTTATCCGAAATGTCAATAAATGAGTCATTGACATCAAAATTATATTCGCCACTGTGAATAAATTGAGCCTTTTTGAATAAATATGAATACCATTAATACATAGTTGAACCCGAAATATATCACGTTATCGGTAAATCATGTTGTCATGTTGAAATTTTCCGCTTGTTCGAAGATCTCTCGTTTCTTTTCAGAGCAAACAGATTCTAACAGATTAGTCTACTTAGACCAAGATTCGATTTTTTTAAGTGCAGGAACCCGAAAAACCCGTGGTAACTGGGTTAACAGTATATGCTTTCTCAAAGATGCTTTGCATCAAAAACGGTTGCTATGTAAACATG
The DNA here is from genome assembly GCA_020882685.1 of Aphelinus atriplicis. Lineage (NCBI taxonomy): Eukaryota > Metazoa > Arthropoda > Insecta > Hymenoptera > Aphelinidae > Aphelinus > Aphelinus atriplicis. The sequence goes on from CM037073.1 coordinate 51,872,331, forward strand.
ACAATTTTGTGTCTTTTGCCACCGACAAACGGACCTAGAACTGTTTTTCCAAATCACCTAGCAATGGTTGCTAGGGTCATCTACAACAATCGATATGAAAAATACAAAGATACTGTGTCATATTACTTTGCGGGGATTTGATAAAAATTTGATGCTCGAGGATGAGTTTATAATGCGTTCAATGATATTAAATTCAGATTACGAAGTATAAGTCCTTGGAATTCAAAAGATTAATTTCTCTAGATGTGTCGTCGGCTAACAATAGTAGTGCAAGGACCTTTTCGCACATCGGATGTCAGTGCCAAGTGAAACCAACGCATCTTTTGACATTGTTTTTCAAGTTCTATTGCAGGCATTCTATACAGGCTATCACATCACATGAATGATAAAAAGAAAGTGAAATATTTAGTTGAACAAACTTTGCTCAATAATTTGAACCACTTTCGTTCGTCTCCTACAAACGTGGCAGAAGATTATATCGATTTTCATAAAATCAACGATCGCTCATCTCAATAATGTCTTTAACTCATAGACGACGGCGGCTGCAGCTGTTCCAACAGGAGAGATAAGGTAGTTAAAGATCCGTCACTATAAGAAACGGAAGACTCTCGTATCTGCCCAAGTCGAAATCTCGATTCAGTGAACAATGGCGTCGAAGGTAATACTTTTGCTCTTGTTAGCGATCGTGGCGATCAGCTGTACTCCGGTGAAAAGAATATTCAACGACGTGATCAGCGGCCAACGCATTCCAGGTGACGAGTTGATTGTGGAGGAACAAATCCGCGAAGACGCAATCCCTGGACACCCGATAACCTTCTCAAAAGGCTGGAAACGGAAGTATGTGACCAAATACGAGATAGTGGACAGGACCCCCGTTGGACAGGAGCCGCCCGAAATTACGGTCCACAGAGGCACAAACACTTTCGATTTGACATTCATGGGCCCCGCCGGCAGCAGCATCTACTATACGACGTCAAGTTATACGGAATAATAAAAAAATAGCACCGATCTGTGAAGCACCATTTGATTTTTGTTTTCCAACAATAAAGTAAAAATTGATCACAGTTTGTATTATTTGCATCAACATTTGTTCAAATTCTAGTCTGTCGAGATTATGAGTGTGGGATATAACTATTCAAGTGTTCAACGAAGTCACCTCTCTTGTGAATGTGCTTCCTCGGAAAGAAAGCCCTAGGAACGAGTTGAACGGACTTTCTTACCGCACGATCTGACTTACCTTCTTGTACTCTACGGGTCTCTCGCTTCCTTTCATGCTCCAAAAGTACGAATCGTTCATACGGCATTAAGATTTTTGTAACTCGTCAAATAATGGAGACTTAAAACTGCTAAATAATTGGCAGTATGCCTTCTCGGGCAAGAGAATTCTAACGTGTTCAAAAGATAGTTAATTCCTGTGACGAACAAAAATTTCCTGATTATTCATATTATATTTCCTGATTATTTCATAGACTTCATCGGCCAAGAGTATCGCAGTGGCCTTCCCGCACATTTAATGTCGGTGCGTCCTTCGGTACTATTTCATCTAGCTAAGGCGAATGAGATTGCAAGAGAAAGAAGTAGTAGCTAGCATATATATATATATATATATATATATATATATATATATATATATGGGCAATTCTCTGTGGGATCGAACATGAAAAATTTGATTTGGCTCATGTTTTTTTTTAATCTCTAGGGCATCATGCAGAATTCCAAGATTTTTTTCAGATTTTTTCGAGCACTTTAACAAATAGGTTTAACAAATAGGCAAAGTTGCTGATTTTGCTGTTTTTGCATTTTCAGAGGCATTTTCAACCTTAATTTACACCCTGAAAATGACATCTGAGGCAAAAAATGAATGGGACACTTTTGTCTGCAAATCGCCTGAATTTTATAGAAAAATTATCTCCAAGGTCATTGGAGCACATTAAGTACTCCACATTACCAATTGGAGCCTCTATTTTTGAACCCTGGGAGTTCGCTCGTCAAGCCCCACACCACATGGGTACTAAAAGTTGTCCCAACTCATACCACATACAGCCTGTATAGTGAAAAAATGGGTCTGGGCTCTGAAAGCTCCCAAAAAATTATTATATTAACTAAAATAGGGGTAAAAATAGGCTAAAATGACTATTCAAGGGGAGTCTTGTACTGCCAACACTTCCAATTTTTGCAAACACTTGTCTGTGGTATTATTACAATTATCCACTGTAAAAACTCACATTCTATCATACTAATACATATCCTGAGTTGACAATATCATATTTATATAGATCAAGCATTACTATACTACTTGACGCCACCTAACTTTCAGTAGTTACATGTATTAATGGTCAATATATTGTCTCTATTGTGTTAAAATGTACAAGAAACTACAAATAAAGTACATTGTCATGAATTGCATTCACTCGATAAGAAAGATTAATCCAAAAAGTAAATTATAAGCTGTGCATTACACGTACACCTTATAACACACTAGGCAGTGCATAGATATCATATGATTTTTTTAATATCAACAAGAAAATGTTGAAGTTCACTAAACATGGGTAATATTTATGGATGTTGGACTCATGAAATCCACTTATATTGTATAAACTGCATAGCTAAGGTCCAAGCAGCTATTGCCAGGTGGGCTCAAACTACAACTTCAAGTTATTTACTCATGAAAATAGATAATATGAATCAATGCACTTGAAAGTATGATCACTAGATGCGCAATTTGATAAGGAATTCAAATATATATAGTTTGCTTGTCCAGAAATGAGTTTGGGGCTTCCAAAGTAGCTTTGAATGTCTAAAAGTCTATGGTCGGTAACTTAACCTGTGCTATACATGGGTCGTACAAGTCTCCAGTATAGGCAAGTATAACGTTCACAAAGTGGTTTATAAAGTCATTTAAGCACAGGCAAACTATATATATTTGAATTCGTTATCAAATTGCGCATCTAGTGATCATACTTTCAAGTGGATTCATTCATATTATTTATTTACATGAGTAAATAACTTGAAGTTGTAGTTTGAGCCCACCCGGCATTATTTTACATTACCATGTATTCTACCCGTAGACTACCAAAATTAAGGTTTCGAGATGTAGCTTTTTGTCTTATTAAAAAGCTTCCTCTTTAAGAAAACAAAAGACAACATGATCGAATATTAAATAGGTAAAATGGGAATCTGTGACAATACGATCGGACCTTGATCGTACAGATTCAGGCGATCGAATTCGATCGTGTATATAGGTGATATTGCGAGAAAATTAATTCATGCTCCAGGGATGTGGAGAGACGCCGTCTTCCCGGTGGCGTAGTTGGTAACGCAACTGACCGGAGTTCAGGAGATTGCTGGTTCAAATCCAGCCCGGGGAGCGTGAATTTTTTTCCTTGCAATATCACTTTGGGATAGTCCACCAAGCCCGAATTTATTCGTCGTTTGAAATATGTGGACGTTAAAAAAATAATTATGATCGAATATTGATTTTATTTTGATGATTAATTTTCGTCAACCCTTAGAATAGATATATTTTTGACGAAATTGCATCTTAATATTATATCGCAATTCAAAAACTTTCGCCAAAAAAACATGCGATCTCTTCAAATTAACGCCCACACATCGATATTTTTCTATTTTTCACGACGAAAACTTGAAGCGCTCAAACAGCTCTATCGATCCATTAGATCATAATTTTCACTAGCAACATCAAACGCGTTGCGCACGATCTCCATGTATGCGTTTCAAAATCATATTTCAATTATTGTTCCACGATTCTTGACCATAATCGTTTTGACGTACTTCTCAATTCATTTCATTATGCAAATTTCTAAAAGCTAAATGAATAACCAAACCCTCCATTCTTATGATCCATGTAAAAACTGTATAAGTATTAGAAAGAACTATCGAGCACTGACATCTTCCTCTATTTAAAAAATCTGAGTTATCGATACTTGAGCTCGCAAGACGATTTCAGATTTTTAACACTAAACTATTCATCAAACCACATAAACCATAAAACTTGCAAATGAGACATCTTAACCTAACAGAACATCCTATCCGGCAACTGTTCAAAACTAAAATATAGCCTAAAATATCCACGTACCATCAATCAAATTCACATACCTACAATTATAGTTTTGAAAATAAATTGTCGAAACTCATGGCAGCTTCATCAACGAAACTGACTATCCTAACCCATAATATCATGTCATCGGCTACTCTCTATCTACATACATCTCACTCTATATCTATATACACCCCACTACAAAACACGTGGTTAGATCTAGACCAATCAAATCACAAGTTTATGCCTTCACTCTGAAGGCCAACACTTTTCAAACGAGGATCACGACGCCGGTTCATGGATTTTCCTTACAATTTATGAAGCACAACTTTTCTTCAACAACAATCAGTTTTTCAATATTTTGCGCCCATGCATCAATTTTTTCAAAAATCTCACCATGAAATAGGAAAGCTCTTCGATTGACCTATAAATCAGTGAGATTAAAATTTGCGCCATACAACTTTTCCACAGTCTTCTTCAATGGTTTATTGGATACCAAAAAAACGCAACTTGAATTTTTCCATTTTTAACGCCCACGCAACGATTTTTTTGTTAGTTTCACTGCTCGCCTCGCTCGCTAAACCCCCGCCCTTGCTGATTACCATAGATCTCTTAGTACTGCAAATTAGTTATGTCAGTAAATGTACATAAATACATGAAATAATCTAAAATCAATCAATTCTAAATTCTTATTTTATTTCTCTAGCAATATTTGATTTGAGCATATGATGCTAAACTCATGAGTACCGATTACTTTGAATATTGCCAGACTTTTTATGTTTTTCGAATTCAGATTAGAGAGGACTAATCGAGTCTCGCTGGTATTTCATTCATTTCACCAGTCAATAACATGTCACAAGACTTTTAAATTTCCACTTGATTTATATCCTTGTCGAATATAGATTTTTGAAATTAATTATGGTGATGTTATGATTTGCGACCATGTTATGATAACGAACAACATTATTAAAACCGCTGCCAAGTGCCTTAGCAGTATGCTTTCTCAAAGAGGCTTCAACATCACCCACAAACGCATCCCAAAACTGTATTTTCACCATTCCACTAGCGTAGATACTATCATTTATTTTTCAAAAATTACAAAAATATTATTTAATCAGTTCAATTCGTATCTTTGTGACTGTGTAAAGTGTCGTTCTTTTTCAATTGACCAAACTTTGTCGCGACTGTTGATGTCTGCCCGGGCTCTCTTATTATTTGATCAAATGCAACAAAGCAAACGGTTCTAGGTTCTACACGATGCGAGACATTTAGACCTGCTTAATTTTTCGATCAATTCATCTTGTGACTGTCATACGGTTTAATGGTGGTTAAAATCGATCCGTCCTGCCCTTAAGTCCGTATTTAGTAAACTCGGAGACTCATTTTGATCATTTTCGACGGCTGAGGTTCGAAATGATCAATTCAAAATCTATTTTGATCATTTTCGACGGCAAAAAACACCAAATTTTCCCAATTTTCTCTATAGCACGTTGAAAATACTGGAAACGAAACTTACATGAATTTTTCTTTCCCTTAGCAACGGTTGCTAGGGCGGTAAACAACGGTTGCTAAGGAGCTAATTGGGAAGATTTTGTGTCCTTTGCCGTCGAAAATAATAGAAATGGGTCATAAATTAATGATTTCCAACCTTCGTAACTGTTGCTAGGGAGGTAAACAACCGTTGTTATGGAGCAAATACAACAATTCAGTGTCCTTGGCCATCGAGTGTGACTTAAAACTGATTTTCCGGCTTGCCCCAATGAGCACTCATGAGGATTTGTGAGAAAACACGTTAGGAACGGTTGCTAGGGAAATAACCAACGGATTTTGCTGAAAATTGATCTCGGGCTAGATCTTGCCACAACTAACCGGTGTGCAAAATTTCAGCTAGATCGGACGATTCCTTCGAAAGTTATCCTAGACAAAAGAAACAAAAAATTTTACACCTTAGCAACGGTTGCTAGAGAAATAAACAACGGATTTTGCTGAAAATTGAACTCGCCCGAGATTTTGCCGCGATTAACCTGTGTGCAAAATTTCAGGACGATCGGACCATTCCTTCGAGAGTTATCGTGGACGAAAAAAAAACGGGACGCACATACACACACACATACACACACACACACACACATACATACATACAGACACTTTTGGATTTCCATGTTTTTCGACCCGTAGATCACGAAAATCGATGTCCCGAGGTCTGATTCGGTGGGCCGATTTTTGCCCCATTACAAAGCTTTCCCTTTGAGAAAGCAAAAACGATCAAAAAGAGGAGCAAAATGAAAAGCAAAGATGAGCAATAATGAAAATCAAAATTGTGGAGCAAAAATGAGGAGCAATCGTGAGAAGCACCCGTGATGAGCAATCATGAAGAGCAAAAATGTGCAGCGGATATGAGGAGCAAAAATGAGGAGCGTTTGTGAGGAGAATTCGTGAAGAGCAAAAATGAGGAGCATTCGTAAGGATAAATCGTCAGGAGCAATCGAGAGGAGCAACAGTGAGGAGCAATTGTAAGGAGCAGCGGTGAGGAGTACCCGTGAGGAGCACCCGTGAGGAGCACCCGTAAGGAGCGATCGTGAGGAAGAACCGTAGGGAGCACCCGTGAGAAGAGAGCGTGAGGAGCAATCATGAAGAGCAATCGTGAGGAGCGACAGTGAAGAGCAACCGTGAGGAGCAATCGTAGGGAGCACCCGTGAGAAGCACCCATGGAGAGCATCCGTGAGGAGCAACCGTAAGAAACAATCGTAAGGAGCATCTGTGAGGAACAGTCGTGAGGAGCAATCGTGAGGAACAGTCATGAGGAGCAATCGAGAGGAGCACCCGTAGAGAGCACCCGTGAGGAGCGATCATGAGGAGCAACCGTAGGGAGCACCCGTAAGGAGCGATCGTGAAGAGTAATCGTGAGGAGCACCCGTGAGGAGCACCTGTGAGGAGCGATCGTGAGGAGCAATCGAAAGAAGCAACGGTAAGGAGCAATCGTGATAAGAATTTGATGCTCGAGGATGAGTTTAATGCGTTCAACGATATTAAATTTAGATTACGAAATATAAGTCCATGGAGTTAAGACGATTATTTTCTTCAGATATATCGTCGGCCAACAATAGTAGTGCAAGGACCTTTTCGGTCATCGGATGTCAGTGCTCGTGTTAGATCAACACATCTTTTGATTTTGTACTTTAAGTTCTATTGCAGGTATTCTATACAGGCTATATCACAGGAATGACAAAAAAAAGTAAAATATGTAGTAGCACAAACTTTGTTCAATGATTCAAGCTACTTTCGTAAGTCTCCTACAAACGTAGGTTTACAGCAATATTTATCAAATCAACGATCGCTCATCTCAATAATGTCTATAAACTCATAGACGACGGCGGCAGCTGTTCCAACAGGAAAGATAAGATAGTTGACGACCAGTCACTATAAGAACCGGACGACTCTCGTATGTGCCCAAGTCAAAATCTCAATTCAGTCAACAATGACGTCAACGAAGGCAATACTTCTGCATTTGGTAGCGATCGTGGCTATCAGCTGTGCTCCGGTGAAAAGAATATCCAACGACTTGGTCAGTGGCGAACGCATTCCAGAGGACAAGTTGATTGTGGATGAACAAATCCGGGTGGACGCGGTTCCCGGACAATCGATACTCTTGAAGAAAAGCTGGGCACGGAAGGGGTTATACGATGACCAAATACGAGATACTGGACAGGACCCCCGTTGGACAGAAGTCTCCCGAAGTCATGATCCACGGATCCCTCAACACTTTCGAATTGGCATTCACGGGCTTCGCCGGCAGCAGCATCTACTACGACGTCAAGTTTTACGGAATAATGGAAAAATAGCGCCGATGTGTCAAGTACCATTTGTTTTTTTATTTTCCAACAATAAATTAATATTGTTCACAGTTTGTATATTTGCATTATCATTTGTTCAAATTCTACATCTGTCGAGATTATGAGTGTGACATATAACTGTTCAATCTGTGTTCAACGAAATCACCTCATTTGCGATTATGCTTTTTCAAATAAAAAGCTCTAGGAACGAGTTGAACATCGAACTTTCTTATCGGACCATTTGACTTTCCATCTTGTACTCTACGGATCTCTCGCTCCCTTTATCGCTTCAAAAGTACGAATCGCTCATACGGCATTAAGATTTTTGTAATTCGTCAAATGGTCGAGACGTAAAACCGTTGAATTATGGACAACACCTTTTTGAGAAAGAGAATTTTAACATGTTCAAACAACAGTTGATTCATGTGACGAACCAAAATTTCCTGAAGATAAGGCGATTATTTTAATAGACATCGTCGGCCAAGAGTATCTCGCACATTTAATGTCGGTGCGTTTCTTTGGTTTTTATTGCTGTGTGTGTGTGTGTGTGTGTGTGTGTGTGTGTGTGTGTGTGTGTGTGTGTGCCGCGTCACGTTTTTTTCGTCCACGATAACTCTGGAAGAAGTGGTTTGATCTTCTTGAAATTTTGTACACCGGTTAGATGTGGCAAGATCTAGCTCTAGTTCAATTTTCAGCTAAATCCGTTGTTTATTTTCTTAGCAACCGTTTCTAATGTGTTCTCTCACAAATCCTCATAGGTGCTCAGTGGGGCTATGAGAGTCAATGAGAATCAATAAAAAAATCAATGAGATATTTCCCATAGCTACCACTGTTGATATCCTTGGCGACCGTTTGTTTACATCCCTAGTAACGTTGCTTCGACGGCAAGGATACAAAATCTTTCCAATTAGCTCCTTAGCACAAGGTCTGAATGCTCCATTCATTGAGGAAGCGATACGAATTGAACTAATTGAATAATTTTTATGTTATACGTGATCATAAACGCTCATTTCACGCATCGAATTCCGTGCGTGAGATGCGATTTCACACACTAGTGCGTGCAATTGCATTTCACGATCTCAAATATCGATGCGTGAAATTCGCGTTTGATCACTTATAACATAAAATATCGTATGCAACTCGTGAAATGCGATTCCACGCACTAGTTGCATAATATACTATTTTGTAATTTTTGGAAAATAAATGATAGTATCCACGCTAGTCGAATGGTGAAAATATAGGTTTGGGACACGTTTGTGGGTGATGTTGAGGCCTCGTTGAGAATTCTCAAAAATTCTCAAGAATTTTAAAAGCATACTGCTGAGACACTTGGCAGCGGTTTTTATATTTCCATAGCATTTTTTTCTAAGCGGATGATGATTAATACAAATTAACGTTTAATTTCAGTACTTTGAGAAAGCATACTGCTGAGGCACTTGGAAGCGGTTTTTTAAGGGGTTTGATAAGAATTTGATGCTCGAGGATGAGTTTAATGCATTCAATGATATTTAAATTCAGATTACGGAGTATAAATCAATGGGATTAAGACTATTATTTTCTCCAGATATGTCGTCGGCTAACAATAGTAGTGCAAGGACCTTTTCGCACGTCAGTGGGAATCGGATGTCAGTGCTCGTGATGGACCAATGCATTTTTTGATTTTGTTTTTCAAGTTCTATTACAGGCATTCTATATAGGCTACATCACAGGAATGACGAAAAAAAAGTAAAATATGTTATAGTAGCACAAACTTTCGTACATCTCCGACAAACGTGGAAGACAGTTGTAGCAATTTGCGTCAAATCAACGATCACTCATTTCGATAATTTCTATAAATCATAGACGACGGCAGCTGTTCCAACAGGATAGATAAGATAGTATGAGATCCATCACTATAAGAAACGGACAACTTTCGTATCTGCTCTAGTCGAATTCTCGATTCAGTGAACAATGGCGTCAACGAAGGTAATACTTCTGCTCTTGGTGGCGATCGTGACGATCAGATGTGCTCCGGTGAAAACAATATTCAACGACTTGGTCGGCGGCCAACGCATTCCAGGTGACGACTTGATTGTGGAGGAACAAATCCGCCAAGACGCGATTCCCGGACAACCGATAATCTTGACAAAACGCTGGCACCGGAAGGGGTTATACGTGAGCTCATACGAGATACTGGACAGGACCCCCGTTGGACAGAAGTCCGCCGAAGTCACGATCGGCGGAGGCCACAACTTTGTCAAATTGATATTCACGGGCTCCGCCGGCAGCGGCATCTACTACGACGTCAAGTTTTTCGGATTAATGGACGAATAGCGCTGATGTGTCAAGCACCATTTGTTTTTTTGTTTTCCAACAATAAAGTTATATTGTTCACACACTCATAAAATTTTCTTGTTATTCTCAGAGGAATACTTGAAAAGAGTGTGATATACACACACTCTTTTGCGATTGTGCTTCCTCAAAAAGAAAGCTCTAGGAACGAGTTGAACATCGGACGTTTTATCGGACCATTTGACTTTCCTTTTTGTTCTCTACGGATCTCTCGCTCCCTTTCACGCTCCAAAAGTACGAATCGCTCATACGGCATTAAGATTTTTGTAATTCGTCAAATAGTCGAAACATGAAACCGCTGAATAATTGACAGCACGCCTTTACGGGCAAGAGAATTTTAACGTGTTCAAACAACTGTATCCACTCGATCATATCTACTATGAATAAAAGTACTATATCGAGTAAAATCTTATTTAGATATAGTATAATTAATCATTTTTCCATGGTATACATCAGTGGAATTTTCATAGTTGAATTCACAATATCTCATAGCTGGGTCAGAATAGAACTATAGTCATAAGAAATTTATAGTTCACCCAACTATTAACTGTTCTCAGTGTAAGCTCCTCACACATGCTGAAGATCTTGCTCGGACGATTTTGTTTGAACTTGTAATGATTCGAGCCATTCCCAGGAGGCGTCCGTACACAGTAAAAATGATTCCTTAAAAGTGTTGCAATACTGAAAATTTATTTTACTTGAAATAAGTTCAAAAAATCCGAATTTTCTTAGATTCAATAATTATTTCTTAAATAAATATTTTTCTGAAATTCAGTATAAATTTACTGAAATCAAGTTTAGTACTATCTAAAATCGATTCTGGCTCAAATTGACTAATTATTGTATAATGGTCAGGGTTTGGCTAGTATTTTTGTGAAGATTCGGATTAAAACTAGACAACTTTACAAGTTGCTCCAAATTCTGATAAACTGATGGAACAAAAGAGGTGAACGGAGAAAAAGAAAAATAGAAAAATGAGTGACTTTCGAGTTATATGGGAATGGATTCTCTTGTTACGCTGCATTAAAAATATCAGAATATTTATAGAAAAATCAAAGGAGAATAGTCCAGATTTTTCATACTGAAATTCATTCCATCTCATTTTGAGAAAGATTTTTTACATGAATCAAGAAATCGTTATTGCTGTGTACACGTAACCAAAAGTTATTATCGATCGACTCATTGTGGAAAAATACCGCAGTATATCACAGATTCTGACATTTGTATCCACAGACTCGATAAGACAGTCGAAGATCCGTCATTATAAGAACCAAACCACACTCTGATCTGCGCAAATCGAAATCTCGATTCAGTCAACAATGGCATCGAAGGCAATACTTCTGCTCTCCATGGCGTTCGTGGCGATCGAATGTGCTTCGGTGGCCTCTTCCAACGACATCATCAGCGGCCAACGCGTCGAAGGTGACGAGCTGATTGCCGACGAAGAGATCCGCTTACCAGCGCAACCCGGGAAACCGATAGTGCTGAGTAAACTGTGGCATCGGGAAGGATTGCAGGTGATCAGGTACGAGATCATCGACAGGACGCCCGAAGAAGAGATGCCCGCAAAAATCATCGTCAGCGCGGCTCACAACATGTTCAAATTGTTATTCAGGAGCGAACCCGGCAGCGGCATCAACTACGACGTCAGGCTCTATAGGATGCTGAACTAAATGAGGAAATTTGTTTTTTTTTTGTTTTTCATCAATCAAATATATGTATATCCGTTGAAATTTGTGATTTTTGGATTTTCATTTATTCAGACTCCTAGCTGTAATATCGGACATGCGAGCTGACGAAATTATTGAATAGCTCTGTTTGAACGGGACGACCTTCCTCCCGCGACTGCTTTCTTGGAAAGAAAGTTTTGGAAAGGATTTGAAAATCAGAACACCGGACATTTGTTTTTGTTTGATGTACGGATCTGTCGTAACGCTTAGCAATACTATCGCGACTCGATTGGTCATATCGACTACAAACATTTACATGCAAAGATTTTTTTCCATAAAGCATACCATGTACATAAAACCATTGAGGAATGGGTGGGACATTACGGATTTTGTAATTCTGAAATTTCTTTAGAATCCTTGGAAACAGTTTAAGAAAAACTAATGATCTTTCCCAAACGATCTTCAGTAAACTTACTTGGAGAGGTTGTCAAGTTCGGGCGACCAATCATGACGAATCTCTTCGAAATGCTTTTTGGATACCTCAATAAGTCGTACATACGGCCGTTCAGTGTAACATTTCGATTCGCGGGAAATATTCTATGAATCAGTTCCGGTCTCTGTTGACAGTCTATCTATACGCCAGCAGGGGGCGCTGGTGAGCCTCTGATGTATATTCAAGAAGTTATAGATGTAGATATACTGAACACAGAAGAAATCAGACACCGTTGACGGAATATCTCCGAGGAATCAAGACGTTAGTTTGAATGGCTGTATAGAGGTATTAAAAAAATATTTTGGAAAGTTTTATCACGATATTGGTCGACCGAATTAGGCAATGTCTCCTTGTTAGTGATTTGTTTCCCCAACATCTCGCCACCACATAGACCAGCCACCTGTTTCAATAATAGATCCGATAAGATAGTTGGAGATCCGTCACTATAAGAGCCGGAGGACACTCTGATTTGCCCAATTCGAAATCTCGATTCAGTCAAAAATGACGTCGAGGACAGTACTTTGGCTCCTGGTGGCGATCGTGGCAATTGTGGCGATCGACTGTGGTTCGGTAGACCATTCTACAAACGATCTCATCCATGGTATACGCACCAAGAAGGACGAGCTGATTGGCAATGAATGGATTCGCATACCAGGGGATCCCAAAAATCCGCTAGAGTGGAGGAAAGCCTGGCATAAGAAGGGATTGTACATTACCAGATACGAGATACTGGACAAGACCCCCCATGGACAAAAGCCCGCTAAAATCACGATCAACGCTGCCCATAACACGTTCGAATTGTTATTCACGAGCGAACCCGGCAACGGCATCTACTACGACGTCAAACTGTACAACTATTTGGGAAGATAGCTGCAATCGAGTAAAACAGCACTTCTCTATGTTCTCCGCCAATAAAGTGATATTCTACGCATTTGGTAATTTTTGCATTGTGATTCATTCGGATCCTTTATCATACCATTAATATATATATATATTTGGGTGATTCTCTGTCAAGTGAGAGAGTGAAAATGAAAAAAAATTCTGAAAATTTTTTTATGAATTCTAGAAGACTCCATCATGTCCCCTGAATTTTTTCAGAATTTTTTAGATCATATGTCCCATCCTGACAGAGGCTCAAAGTGGTGGAGTTTGCAATATTAGACATTTTTTCAGGACCTTTGACCTCAATTTTGAGCTATCTAGGGATGTTTTAGAGCAAAAACTCAAGAGAACTTTTTTGAAAAACTTTTTTGAAAAGATGAATTAAAAATTACTGTAATATTTTATTATTAAATAAGAAAAAATGTGATAAAATGGCGGGAAAAAATTGAGTTTTTCGAAAAAGTTACGCCAAAAGTGCAAATTTTTTTTTCACTTTTCTTTTGTAATTCATCTACTAACTGTGAATGTAATTAATGTAAATTTTTTTGATTTTTTGATTTCCGATCAAAATTGCGACCAGGAGAGCCGGCAAAAGCAAAATAAAAGTACTTTTTCAACGCTATATAACGGCCGCCATTTTGTTAAAAAAAAAATTAAAAAAATATTTCTGTATACTACATGGATACACTTATAATTGTAAAAAAGTTTTGATTGATTTGATTAAAAACTACCCTTGAAAAACGATTCTCAAAAATGAGTTTTTTTTCTCGTTCTAACTGTAGCGAGACGCTCTAGTTACATGTGGAGTTGCCCTCCTGAGTCACACCGCATCAGACTCGCGCTGCAGACGTCGAACAATGCTAATACACAGAGGAGAGTAAAAAAAAGAAATACTGCGCGTGTGTGGGATAAGGGCGAAATCAAAAAGTGACATATAAATTAGGGAGGGGATTGAAGATGGATGTAAAAATAGCCAGGGAGAGTGAGAGAGTGAGGTGAAAAATCGAGAGGGTATGGGCGGGAGTGTGTGACGCTTGATGGGTAGAAGCTTTTAGCCGGGCTAGATGGTGCCGAGATAAAGCACCGGCCCGAACCGCCTCTGCTGCTCTTCCATTTTTCCACGGCTGAGCATTTTTCGAACGTCATCTTTCACTTGTTCACATTTACTGTTCTCGTTTGGCATGTGATACGCGGCTCACGTGACCGCATGATCAGTTGTATTTCAGTCGTGTGTGTACCTGGAGAGGTTCGACAAAAAATTTTTACAGATATCAACCAGCTCGACCGGTCTCTCTCCCTCTTTCTCTCTCAGGACTTATTTAGCAAACGCAGATTGTAAAATAGGGTTGACGAATTTTTCACAACACCTAGTTTTTTCATGTGAAATGTATAAAGAATCGGAAAATAATTAGGTCGTATTTTTTTATTTTTGTTTAATGTTATTTTTCTAAAAGATATGACCGCTGAAAGTTTCGGCGTTTTCGGTAGATATAGATATACTTCAAATGCAAATGACGTCATATCGTTACTAACGACACGAATTTCATCTCCTCATACCAGCTCGAATTTTGATTTGATCGAAAAACAAAAAAATACGACCTAATTAATTTTGCACGTTCTTTCGATTTCTACGATAAAAAAAATAGCGTATTCTTCCCAATTGGGGACAATAACACACGAGAGTTGGAAAACTAGTACGCGCTGAGAAAAATCTCCTGTCTCATATAAATGGTTGTTTCAAACATTTATTTTGTTCGAAAGAATATCTTTATATTGTAAAAATCAAGATTCTGTTGAAGTAAAATCATATCATAAGCATTGATGAAACTATCTTAGAAAAAATAATGTTTCAACGGAAAAGTCACGAGTACCACGAGCAATGTGTTCTGTATACTTTTTAAGATAAAAAGGAATAAGTAATCACGATATATCTTGATATATGCAGTGAACAGTAATATTCCTAAGATCTTTCACACGATAGAAGACGAAGAAAATGATATGCAAATTTGAAACTGAAAAAGTCTTATCTTATTTTTTAAGTTACAACTTATTAAACCTAATCAATCGAAAATGCTAAACTAAAAAAAATCCTCATTCGAATCATTCGAAATTGGAAAAGAATATATGATTTACATATAAGATTATTGAAAAACATCAGTTTCTACGCTCTCATCTGCGAAATTAATTCAATATAGTAGCACACGTCGTTTTTTTTTGGAACAGTCAACATTCAAAGGTCTGTGACATTACTTCAAATGAAAATATCTGGAACCAAACAGCACTAAATTTATAGGCGATTCCTACACTGAAAGAAGTATATCGTGAATCCTACTTTAAATCAACCATAAATATAGTTATATTTGGTCTCGGGTACTGGTTATAGCAGATTCAACCAGAAAAATATTGTAAACTTTAATATTAAAAATAGTATAGTTCCTACGATATATTTATTACTGTTCACTATACTATAAACTTCGAATTTCAATGTCGCAGAGCTTTTAATATTCACTGTTTCAATAAAGCAGCGGTAATCAACCCCATCCGGATTACAGTTCAAATGACTATAAGCATACAATTAAGGAGTATGGTTGTTTTCACTATAATAGACAATGTTGATGTTCCAATGAAATTATTCTTTCCTGCGAAAAAAAATACGATACAGTGGATTTTACTTTCGCGATTTTTCTTAATGCAGTAGGATTGACAATGAATTTCTCTAGAGGAAATGAAGAATCTAAATGTCGGAGTACATTGGTTGAAGAGCAAAGATAGAAAGTGGAAGTAAAAAGATGGAAATTTGATAACGCGACTCGTTGAACGGGAAGTGATAAAATTCGGGATTGGATAGTTGAATGGTAGAAATCGGATTATGGGAGTAGCCGAGAAGCCAACAATCGAAAAATTCAAACTGTAACGAGGAGTCGAAGTCTAGAGTGAGCCGGGGGTAGGATATACAACCAGAAATGAAAGGAATTGCAAGTCGACTAGCGAGCAGAAAAGGAATCGATACGAGGGGGGTCGAGAAAATGCCAATTCACGAATAATAAAAGTCGACATGTGGAAGTTTAACCGGAGTCGAAAAGCAGTCGTGAAGGATGGCAGTCGAGGAATCGAATCCCCAGAACGAGAAACAAGAAACTTATGGAATTGTCGAAAGATGCAGTCGATCGGATGTGAAATATTCAACACCAAACCTATATATACTTTTTCTGAACAGGGGTTGGCCGGTGGAGCGAGCAGGAAGTACCAATAATTCTGTATTGAATCTATATTATGCATATATTATATCTTGTTCCAGACTTTTTTTACGAATGGGTGTTTCTTTGAACATATTGGATGCTTCAAACTTCTGCCTTGAACCTCGGAATTGATGAAACAGAAATATCCGAGAGGTTTCTCTCTTGAGTACTGCCCAAGAGGGTCGAGTACAGCGGGTTTATGGACGAATAATACTCTTTATTCTTACCAATAATAACCAAGAGCCAAAAACCTTTCCAGGTTAAGATGCTTTATTGAAGCACGATAAGTTTATGCTGACGAGATAAAAACATCGAATGATATTAACTTCATTACCATGGAGTACTAAACTACGATGAGGGTACACAAAAAATCCTCCTAACTTTTCAAGAAATTAAAAAAACCACTCGAAGCAGTCATAAAATTACAATGAAATATGGATTATTTACAATGTAAAAATATAATCATTCGTACAATGTCGTCCTTCCGTGGTAACTTATAAAACAGCCTCATGATTCAATGTTTTTCTATCGAAAATTTTGATACAAGCCCATCCTTTCTGATCTGGAAATTGGAGGATCACTAACCACGAGAGCCTGTTCACATGTGATTGTATCGACCACCTCGAGTTAATGAATAGATAATCAAGTACAGGATACGAAATTTTAAATGTTTTTTCGAAGAAAGCTACAATATAAAGAATAGAATAGGGATCTGCGTGGGACTGCTATATAAATTCTATTCAGTCGTGTTTTTTCGTGAATACGAAAATTACGAAAGATGCAGCTATAAAAATTCCCGTGACGCGTTGCAATCACATTTTCTTTCATTATACAGTAGCGACGGGGATTGTGATGCATGTATAGGTAACTCTATTTCTCTTGCGGTTTTCGTCTAATCGAGAAAAGAAAAAGCTCGGTCTGAAGGTTGAATGTAGTGCCAAATATAATTCACAGTAGAATATTGAATATTTGAAGTTTTAGTTATAGATATAGAAACGTACCCCAGTTGTTTTCACTAGAGTTTCTTTCAACTTTCACTTTTCGCGAGATATTTTGAACATTTTCTTTCATCTTTGTGTCGCGTTCTCCGTGCGATTTCAACCGAGTAATTTATCGATTCAATTTTGATCAAGTGTAAAAACTGGATGAACCAAAAGCTCTTGATTGTTATTAACAAAGGACTCGACACACATAGTTAAATCCGTATGAGTCGACTAAACGACGATCAAATGTTTCATTCTACTCAAGTTAGTTATTCAATGAACAATCAACACTAGACAAATCAACGAGTGAGTTAGAATCTCCGAAAAAACCGGACAGAATAGTTCAGTTGGAAAATGGACATCATATAGAACTTCCAGTGTTTTATGACGAGTAGTTCTATCGTGGCGAGTTCGAGGCATAAGACGAAGACAACTACCGGTGAGTGAGATGAGACGAAAAAAAAAGTCGAGGAAAGGATTTACGTGGAAGCGTCAAACGACTGGCGAGATTAATGGTCCTCTGTAAAGATTAGGCGCTGCTGTTTTGGATGCGCCCTTGCGAAGGTGTATATCACCGGAGCGGCTGATACGGCACGATGTCACACACACACACACACAAGACGCTTCGAATTTTTGCTTGATGAGCAGCTCACGACTCGGCCAGAAATCAATGGCAGTCCACCGACTTGACCCAACAACCGGTTTGGCACCAAAGTATATCGAAAATCAGTTCCAATGAGTCTTATGTGTATATCGCTTTTTATCCCCCATCCAATGTCTCGTCAATGCCATCATAAGTCGTTGTGTACTTTTGACCAAAATTGCCTTCTGTTTTTTAGAATACCTAATCAAAACCCGATGCCAATATCGATAATATTACGCTTCCTCAAAGAGACTGTGTGTGTGTGTGTGTGTGTGTGTGTGTGTGTGTGTGTGTGTGTGTGTGTGACCACCAGCGAGGAGCTTCATCTCATTACAAGTACTCGAGGTGTCCAAATTAGATTTTCAGGTGAAAGTCGATGTTTCCAGGGCTGTAACAATGGGGAACATGACTCGATACAGATTATTTCGAAGCTTTTGACCTAAGGAATCAATCAATGTTTGTCCGGTACAAAAAGATCATGGCATGTAAGTCGGAATTCATGACTATACGTACTGACTGCTGTGCTAAATAGTCGAAAGGGTTCGATACGATTGTTCCACCGTACAGAGCAGACACGTATTTATTGTAATGTAATCGACACGTGGAAAATCGTTTATACCCCGCCTAACGAAATTTTTCCATTGTCCATAGTGATTGTGCCAGTGCATATATATGCATATTAAAGTGGTGAACTGCGAGTATCAACTGTGCAGTATTAAAAAGACAAGAGCTGAAAGAGTTTTAATGCTGATCAAGATATCATCATAAGAAGATCTTCTTATAACGATATAAGCTCGAGCTTCGTCAAAATATTGTTGTACGCTTTTATTATGGGATGAAAGTGGAACTAATCTTAACGTATCATAAGACGGTACGTCGATGAGTACGAATTTATTTGTCTTTGAACTTGTTGGGACGCTAATAGCTGTTTATGCACATACCGTTCTATGATACACAAAGGTTAGCTTCACTTATTTCGAAGAATACAAACATATGTCGAAATATCGAGTGTATATACCAAAGAGCGTAACTGATGCGTAGGCGCAGTGAGAATATGAAACTCGAAAGCAGTAGCGTATCGACGGACACTCGATATCGCCGTCACTGTGACGCGTTGTTTTCTCAGAAATATATATTCAATGTATAGAAATATTGAATATACCCATGATTCGTATGTCATTTCTCATAGGAATATGATAATATTTTGATGAAATTGACCTCATAATAATATCTTCATCAGTATTGAAATTACGAGACGGGGAAGGTAACATAAATAATTGTCAAGAGCCCCATTAATTCCCATCAGCTGTTATCTCAAATTACGTTGGATTGTCAATTCGTCGAACTTGAATCGGTTAATTATGATACTACAATAAGAATCTCCGCGAATTGTATTGGTTCAAGTGGACTCGAGTGATATTATACCGATGTTACTCGGGCAATATTGTTAATTTCTGGTTGACATTACCCCTTTGGTATGACTATTGCATATTACTCGATACTTCGCAATTCAAAATAAGTTGGTATGTATATATGAACAGTCACAATCACCACGCAGAACCCCCCTGGCTTCTAAGGGTATGTATACTTTCTAAAATCCTTACAGTGAAAAACCACCGCATTGCAGTGAAAAATCACGGTAAGAAGGTGGATGACAAATTGACTGGATTACAGTGAATTTCTTATGTAACTATAAAAGTGAATTTTCACATTAGTTCCATGAGTTCTGATGGAAAACATTTTTACATCACGATTTGCAGTAAGTAGAGTAAAAATTCACTCACAAAACTCATGGAGCTAAAGTGAAAATTCACTTTATTTACATAATAAATTCACCGAAGTTCCAGTGAATTTGT
The DNA here is from genome assembly GCA_020882685.1 of Aphelinus atriplicis. Lineage (NCBI taxonomy): Eukaryota > Metazoa > Arthropoda > Insecta > Hymenoptera > Aphelinidae > Aphelinus > Aphelinus atriplicis. Next base: position 51,892,318 of record CM037073.1, read on the forward strand.
TATCCACCTTCCTACCGTGATTATCACTGCAATACAGTGGTTTTTCACTGTAAGAATTTACGAGAGTACGGTCCATCAGTTTTCCATCAGTTCTCGTAAGCCTGAGCTTCCACACGTGATTCGCATCAATTACATAGATAAATCGCCCTCAATAATCCTGGAAATGAATGTAAAATCTCAAAAGCCCCTAGCGGTGAGAGAGAGACAGAGAGCAGCCGAAACGCGAAGTGGAGGAAGGAAAGGATAAAATAAAGATGAAACAAGTGGCCGTAACACGGCGGAGGCATCCGAAAAATGTCGGAGTCGAGCGTCGAATTAAACCGGCGGGAGCTGGTGTCGGTGGTGCGCTCGCGTGATAAGCTTCGGCGGCGGCGGCGGCGGCGCGTCGCGGGCCTAATGCCCCGTAAAATTCGGCCCGATTTTCATCCGCTGCACCCATGCGCGCGCGCGTGTATATAAATATATTTATATAGAGCAAGCGCGGCTCGTAAAGTGGCAGCGCGCCGGCGCCGACCGGCCGATAGCTGTCCTCGTGTGTGTATACACACACACACAAACATATCGGGGCCTGATTTAGATTAGCCAAGGCCCGGAATTTCGCTGAGTCGACTGGCGCGCGCGCACGGATTTATGCCTCGTGATATTGCGAATTATATTTGACCACGAGGGACAATCGTTATTGACATTAAAACGCCCCCCCCCCTCTCCCCCGCCCCTCACTGGGCAGTTTGAAGTTGACTTTGATGGTTTTTTGTTTCTTGAATTTTCTTTGCGTTGGATTGGAACGTGTGGAATGGACCCAAGAATGATATTCCATCGCCTTTGTGAGCGGGGAGTATTTTTTAAAACGTTCACGTCCTATCTTCCGAGGACCCTCTCGATGCTTCGCCAACGTATTAGAAGTGAGACTTTGAATGTGGTTTTGTCGAGACTTTACATTTTTCAAACCGGTGCGCCGCGTGATTAGGTCATTTTTTGTCCGATCGATTCGAAATTTGAATTCTAACTCCTCAGATCCATACATTCTATCGCGGGACCTCCGTCTTTGCAATCTATGAACAATTACATTTATTGTAAAGATTTTCATGAAAAAGCAAACAAATCAAATAGCCACTAGTACTTGCGGTGAAAATTCACGGAAGAGCAACAGTGAAATACCACCGTGAACTTGTCTCGCATCTTAAGGATCATTTCAGCGAGCAAGTTCGAGAGAAAGAATATCACACAGTGATCCACAGTCGTGGAATAAACACGCGCGTGGCGCATCTTTCACGGGGATGAAAAAAAAAGAAGAAAACTCAGAGGCGGCGAGCGTTAAAGAATTCTAGACGACCAGCTTATCCGCCTCGAAGGAGATCCGGGCTGCCGCAGGTATACCCCCACACACACGCACACACACATATATTCGGATGCTCATTGCGCGCCAGGGTAGAGATGATCTTTTGGCTGCTTGCGTCATTTTGTCGATCACGCGTTTAGCCAAGTGGGCCGGAAAATCCGCCGGGGCTTATGGACAAAAGCGTTCTTCCACGTAAAATCCGCCGACGCGTTGCAGAGCTATAGTGTGTGTGTATTTGATGGTCGCAGTCATTAAGTATATATATACACTGCGCGTTTCGATCCGAAAATGCGCTCTCTGCTAATGCCCCACAGTGAAAATCCACCGCGGATGAAAGTGAACATTCTCTTTGAGTGATTTTTTGTGATAAGTTATATAATGTCTGATCTAACGTGAGTCGAGTGGATATTATACCACTGCGGTATCGCAGTGAAAACTTCACTGTTGAAAAACTTATCGCCACAATGAAATCAAGTAAAAATAAAATGTTTCAAGAACGTCTACTATTAATATATCATACGAATGTGTAGATGTTCAAATATATTTATGTGAAGTTTCAATAATGAGATAAACTAACATAACTACTTCCGCATGGAAAATGTACTTTATATCCAAAAAGTACACGAAACTTCACGTTGAATTACACTCTCTTAAATCCTAAACAAAAGTGAATTTTTCTTTTAGTTCCATGAGTTTTGAAAGAAAACATTTTTACATCACAATTCGGAGTAATTAAAGTGAAAATTCACTTTACGTCCTACTTATAAGTAGGGTGATGTAGTATACTTACTGCAAATTGTGATGTAAAAATGTTTTCTATTAAAACTCATGGAACTAAAGTAAAAATCCACTTTTGTTCCAAAAGAAATTCACTACAATCCAGTGAATTTGTCATTCACCTTCTTACAGTCATTTTTCACTGCAATGCAGTGGTTTTTCACTGAAAGGATTTAAGAGAGCATATTTTCAAACCCGGATGTAACAGTACGAGGTCTTCGGTGGAAATATTCAAGTATAGACTTTTTGTTACATATCCAACGAAATACATGGACAATTTCGGAGTAGTAAGCTTATGATTACAATTATTGGTTTTGAAACGACACAATGTGAAAACAGAGTACGCGTGCCGCTCGATGAACCGATTTTCATTCCACCTCTTTGTCCATCAGACGTTCTCAACATACTCTTCTCCCATATACGCCCTGTTATCTCGTCCCCTCAAAATCTCGTTCAAGGGTTGAACAGAAGCAACGATCCCAATATCGCAAGACAATCAACTCACGGAAATCGTGTTATTGAAGTCGAAAATGTTTATAGTTGCGCGAAACGAAGCCGTGTTTCGAAATGCAAAAGTACTTGTTCTCGCAGCGATATGTCTCTAAAGTCAAAAGTCAACGCTCATCCGCAACGCGAAAGAGCGAAGTAGCCACGGAGAGAGAGAGAGAGTCGAGTGAAAACCTCCGTCTGGCCACTGCAGCGGCTACCGGACCGAGGAATGTGTTGACGGCTGGGGCCCGGACCAAAACATTGCCGGTACACACGGCCAGATATACATTCGGATCCTACCTGGACAGTCTCGTTAGCCCCCCGCCGCTTCCGGCCCACCTGTGCCCTATTCCATCCGGCCGAGCTCTGGGCGGGCCTTATCTCTCTCTCTCTCTCTCTCTCTCTCTCTCTCTCTCTCGGCGGGCCAAGAATTTCCCCGCTCCAGTTGGCGCACACGAGTTACGTGTCTCTCTCTCTCCGCGGGGCTTATCTCGCGGATGGAATCACCCGCGGCGACTGCTCCTCGACCCTGCGCCCCCGTTTTTCCCGTTACTCGTGCGTATACATATACATAAAAGCTGAGCGTATACCTGATTTGACACACTAACGCTCTGTTAAGTCCGTCCCAAAGTGTAATCGACTTGCGCAACGTTTGCTTCCACCCTCGAAACCTTATACGTCAGTGGAAAACCAGTGTATGAATGAACGGGTGCGGAACTGCACTGTTAATTTGGCATGTGATAATGGTTTATTGTGCAACTAGTGCGTGAAATGTGGAATTTTATGGAATAGTGCAATCGAACGTGAATTTGACGCATCGATTTGAGTGCGGTAAATCCGATTTAATATGTATGCACTGGCATGAAGAACTGCTGAGTGAATTCGCACTCTCTTAAAAATCCTTACAGTGAAAAACTACTGCATTGCAGTGAAAAATCACTATAAAGAGGTGGACGACGAATTGAATGGATTACAGTGAATTTTCACTTTAGTTCCATGAGTTTTGATAAAAAAGGTTTTGACATAAAATTCAAATTTTCACATCACAATTTATAGTAAGTATGGTACGTGAAGTAAATTTTTACTCTACTTACTGTGAATTTTATGTGAAAAATGTTTGCTATCAAAACTCACGAAACTAAAGTGAAAATTAACTTTAGTTGCATGAAAAATTCACTGCAATTCTAGTGAATTTGTCGCCCACCTTCTTACAGTGATTTTTCATTGCAATGCAGTGGTTTTTCACTGTAAAGAGTTAAGAGAGCATGAAAGTCGATGCGTAAAATGAGCGTTTACGATCATCACGTATACCATAAACGTAAATTTACATTTTTGTTCCGTGAGTTTGGTGGCAAAAGTTTATTGTGAACTGCAGGTATATATATTTTTTTTGCCATCAGTACTCATGGAAAATTAACAGCAGTTCCGTTAAATAATTCGTCCACCTTCATACAATGATTTTTCTTACTCTATAAGGTTCCAAGCCAGTACATACATATATACACGCATGTTAAAAGGCGCGAGCGGCGAAAAATTCCCGAGGGATTGCGTTTCAAGGGCCGATTGACCTCGTCCGTGTATATATATATATACGTATATATCCATCCACGCAGCGGACCGCCCGCTGTCGGTTGCGCAAATCTGGAGCATCTTCTAAGTAAGCGGCTTTTCCTCGGAAAACGTCTTTTTGCCGCCCCGTCACTTTGACGATTACGCAACGGCAACTATATACATATATACACACACACACAAGTGTATAACTGGGCCGGAAAATCCCCGAGGCTTATCCCCGTCGGCTCTGCCGCGTCTACCGTATATATATACATCTGTGTTTGACAACTGCGCCACGCTCGTCGTGTCGCGCGAGCGATCGATCGTTGCTGCGTTCGCCGGTGCGTTAGGGGAAGAAAAAAAATCGATCTATCGATATTATTTCTCGATTGATACGCGGCAGGTAGAAATTTGTTTTTAAGGATATATAAATTACAATCGTGATACGTTTTTTTGTGTGATTCTTTGAATATAACAGATAGGGAATAGCGAAATAGCTAATGCGACGGGGGTGAGGTAAGTGTGACGTCACGTCGATAGTGTAAGTGGTCTGGACACGTGACCTGCGTTTCGTGGCACGTTTAGGGTCACGGCTGCTGTGCCCAAGTTTATTTCACGTATTTTTTCATTCTCGGGACGACTTTCAATGGGTGTAGAGTGCGCGAGTCATTATTGCTATCGACGGAAGTAACAACAATTGGCGAAATAAACTGTTTCGGAGAGCGGAAAAAGTTATTCCGTATTCTTTGGATTGACAAACGCTAATTTTTCGATTTTCTAGCTGATTTCACATAGGTTATATTTTACATAATTATCAACGCAGTGAATCTGAATCAATCTTTCCTCGATCTCTCATCTATCAAGAGAAACAGTTAAATTTTTTCATTTTCTTACATTTATGATATTTTTATGTCATCATTGGTGTTTATCTTCAATCCTGCTAGTTGTAGGATGATATAAACAGGCGCAACTCGCAAAAACCAAAAAAATTCAACAACAAACAAGTGGATATTCGCTAGGTTGTCGGAAGATCTCAAAATTGAGTATTTGATGTAAGATGCGCGAATTTTTCGGAACTCATGGAGCTAAAGTGAAAATTCACTTTTATTCCATGAAGAACTAACTTCTGTCCTATTTAATCACCCGTTCACCTTCGTTCAGTGATTTTTCACTGTATAAGTTTCCAAAGAGTATCATCTATATGTGATCATTAAATTGGCAACAAAATAAAAAACATTCGACCCAATTATTTTTTTTCTGTGCTCGCAACGCACATGTAAAAAAGCATAACGTATTACGAGAAGTGCTTCTACCCTATATATATTCCGCATGCGCAAGCTCGCGGTGTATCGCGAACGTTCCGCCAGGGCATGTCATTGCCGCGCCGCTGGGTATGGGGCGGCCGAAAGAAAGTGAGAAATCGACGCGTCGACAGTTGGAAAAGGTTTTTCAAAAAAGCGGACACGAGTATAGGTGAAAAGAGCAGCGGCCGGACGGTTGCGTGTGTATATAGGTATACATACCTATATCCATGTAGGCGAGCGTGAAAAAGCACGTGACTGTGTGTGGCTTTGGCATGTGCGCATTATCTCGGCGGCCGCGCGCGCGCTTCTACCCCACTTTCCCCGCGAGAGCGGCTGCTTAATAATCTACAAACTACCGGGGGCGGATTAACGCCCCGGATTAAGTGCACTCGGACGAACTTTTTCATCGGTTCTGCCCGGATACACACAGCTAGACGAGCTCCTTTTTCGTTTTTTTTTCTTTCTTTACCTCGGCCGCCTCGCTGCTACTCTACGGCGTAAGCGTCCAACTTATTTGTCGACGATGCGTCGATAATTATTTCACTCGATCCCAAAGTGTGCGTTGTACCCGTGGAGAAATCATATCGTGCGAGTAGGGGCTGATGGAAAAAAATTACGAAAGAGAAATGGTAGGGTTTCATATGTTTTGTCATTTTTACAAATTTTCGTGTGAATTTTTTCATACGGAATCGTCGAAATTGCCATAGTGGCTGCTACGTTACTGAGAAAGAATCGTAATTTTTACAATACGATTTTTATCCATGTGATATTTGAAAAAAATGACCAGAAATGAAGATTACCAGTTGCGAATTTTCCTAAACAAGTGCCATAATATGGCCCTGTGTCACTACATTACTGAAAAATAGTAAAATTTACAATATTTCTCTCCATTTACCTCCGTTCACTTTTTCAACTTCATGATGCATCTGAATAACAATTTTGATTGTCTATCTACTGTTTTCACAATAACGTTATACTAATGCTACATTGATGTTACCATGTCATTAGAACATTTGTATGACGAGTATGAAATGAACGAAACACGAATATATTATATTTATTTGTTATAACTTCAGTATACAATGAGTAATCAAAGTCCATGGAGTCAAAGCAATATCAATTTCTCGGTCTTCCGTGATATATGTTATACATTCAACGTTATGTACCGCTGAGTTGCAACTATCCTTAAAAATCAACTGTGTTTTTCTTGTTTTTTAAAATTCCAAACATTTTCTCACACAGCCATCACAAAATGATGTCTTTCTGCAATGAATCTAAACAGCAGAAGTTGAACCATAATGTAGTATTCGCACTAGAATTGGTATAAATCGATTCACTACAAATCAACAACAAATGTAAATCAGTTACGATATAATTATAAATATGTCTATACTATTATTTTCACAAAAATTGAGTAGGCACTACTATTAACATACTTTTTTAACATATTTTCTTAAAAATGAGTAATTTTATCCAAGACTGCAATATGTTATCTTTTAATACAACAACTAGCTACATCAAACGCGCTGCGCGCGATCTACATGTATCCGTTTCAAACCCATATTTCGATTATTTTTTCCACAAATCTTGACCATAATCGTTCTGACGTACATCTCAATTCATTTCATGATGCGAATTTCTGAAAGCTAAATGAATAACCGAACCCTAAATTCTTATGATTCATGTAAAGAAAGAACTATCGAGCACTGACATCTTCTTCGATTTAAATAATCCTAAGCTATCGACACTTGAGCTCGCAAGACGATTTCAGATTTTTAACACTAAACTATTCATCAAACCACATAACACATAAAATTGACATCTTAACCTAATAGAGTTATCCAATCCGGCAACTGTTCAAAACTAAAAGGTAGCCTAAAATATACACGTACCATCAATCAAATTCACATCTCTATCTATATATACATCTCACTCTATATCTATATACACCCCAATACAAATCACGTGGTTAGATCTACACCAATCAAATCACGAGTTAATGCCTTCACTCTAAAGGCCATCACTTTTTTATATAAGGATCGTAAGTACGAATATTCACCAACGATTGACTCTGCGTTCTCCCTCAGTGCAATCAGCAAATACACAGTACCTTCAAGAAACTCGAGACCGACCAAAGCGTTATCCTTTTTCCGAAATACCTCCACATCTCTGGCGGCGAAAGAAAAAAATCCATCGATGAATCACGCACGGAGCGAACGACACCGCTGCACAGCGTTTGGGGGCCGAAAAGCCCCGGATTTTTCGAGTGGCTTTCGAGAGATTATATATCTTTGGCCGCGTCGCGCGCATCACATATACGGAAGCGCATCACATGGCTCGAGCTCTTGACTCTCTCGCGAAGCGCCGCGAGCTGCTGCAGCCACTCGAGCGCAGCGAAAAGTGAGCATCTGCTTGACGCGCCCGAGTGGATCGCGCGCGCTCCTCCTCGCCGTCGTCGGCTCTTTTATATAGAAGCGCCCGGCTATATACGCTCGTAGAGGAATAAAGGCAAAAGTTTTTCCTGGCGCGACGACACGCGTACGTATTGGGGAAAATCTGATAATGACAGTTTAACATTTCGATATACGGTAGAGGAAAGCGTCATGGTCGTCGTTGCTGTGTTTTATAAAACGTTTACAATTGTTTTACAATTGTCACATATTCAAATTTGATGAATACAACGCGCTTTGATTTGTGAATTTTACTGTAAAATTTACTATTCTATCAGCTTTTTACTATTATACTCTATAGTTAATTGTACAGTTGCATATATAAATTGTCACTAAATCATTTGTTACTTGATTTATTCAGGGGTCGACACAGAGAAACATGATGAGGAAATATGTGAAACTATAAATATGCGGACCTCTCGAACCAAAGCACCATTATCCAACTGGCTTTTGCGTTACTTTTGGAACACGAGGTTAGTTACATTTGTTATGTTGCAATATAAAACATAGAGCATATATAGTAAACATTAACATTTTTTTCTTTCGAAACGTATTATCGAAAAATATCCATCTTGTATACCTCGACTTCGTTAATTTGTTTAAGTTTTCGTCAACTACTCTCTTTCTACACGGAGAGAAATTTCGTAATTGTAACACTTTCAATACCAAAATTTGTCAACAATCACAAAAAAGTTACTTTTCAATGTGTTTTTCATATCCCTGCGCGCGTTTCTAGAAAAAACAGTAATTTTTACAATGATTTCTCTGCGCGTATAACAGTTTTGCTATTTTCGGGTTGAATTCCACTGCAGATGTGTGACGCGGAAAAGTATACTTGAATAGTCTAGTTTGCAGCTGGTTGTTTGATTCTTCATTGTGAAAAAAATGCACAGAGACGGGATTGAATCGATATGGGTCGAACTAATTTCGTGATTGCATGATGAATTGGGGCAACAAATCGATTCTAAGCAAAATAAGAAGAAAAGTATTGCAAGCATTATCATCATTGTTTGTTTCTTGACTTGTTTCTCAGAAAGCACTTTTGTTGAATTATAAGAATTTTTTCGGAACACGAATACATTCCTCAACATACTCATTTGAATCTACACAGATCACGCCTTAAAGAGTAGCAATTAAAGTATTATACCAGTTGTATTTCACGAGATTTGATAAAGTTAGACTAGCGAAAATTTCATTTCAAGTGATATAATACGGTGAAAAGTTGAATTATCAAATCTCATCGAATCCAAAAGATCGAAAATTCACATGCGCAATATATATCGGCTCTCGCAGTGACAACAAAATGTCCTGAACGATCGATGAAAAAAGCCGCTTTAAAAGAACAAGACACGTCGAATATCGAACACGAGGCGAGTTAAGGGGTTGGGATCGCGCGGCGGGCGTGTCGAGTATACACGCTCCGAAAAAGCCGCGGGCGCGCGCGAAGCATCGGAAATTAACAGAGCAATTATTCGAACGAGGCCTTAATCGCGGGCATAATCCGTCGGACAAATGCGCCCGGGGGCCCCGCAGATGCCGATAAATATATTACGCGCGTGTTTGTCGCGTTGTCTCTGCCGAGATCTCCGTGTAACACAGCGGCCCCGCGTGTACGTGCCCTCTCCGAAGAGAACGAAGAAAAGAGAAAACGAAGGATGAATTCGAGTGTCGAATTTTAGCTCGGGTGGAAAAAATGAAGAAGCCGAAAAATCGAGGGACAAAAGCGCGTTACACGCACTCTGTCTCTCTCCGGCGGCGCGGCGGTGCGGCTATAAAGCGTCGGGAGCATGGCGCCCCACCCCGGGCGCGGCGCGGAATCGATTATCGGCGGTCGGGCGGCCATTTTGTAGGGGCGCCCGTGTCGCCGGCCAATCGGACCGGCCGGTGGGCGGGGGGCGGCGGCCCGTCTGGCGGCAGCACCGTCGCGACACACCGCGGCGCCGACTGCGACGCCGCCGCGCCGCGCGACCAGTCAGTGGCTGGCCGGGCCCCGCGTCGCACGCGACGCTACCGCACCCTACCCGCGAGCGTATATACGTATATACGTATATACTGACACACGCACAGCCTCTCGTCCCTCTGGCGGTTGTTTTTCTTTTCTTCCTCCTCCTCCTCCCCTCTCTCTCCCGACCGACCGACCGACCGACCGACCCAACCCCCCCTGGCCGTCAATCCACAGGCGGCGGATCGAGTGCGCGGGTTATGGCGGAGAAGTCCATGGGTGCGGGTGGAGTGTGATATCGCCCAGTGTGTTCGTACATCGCGTGTTCCTCCCCCCTGGAGTGGCCACACATACACGCGTATAGTTTGACTGTATAAGCTCGATACACGCTATATGTGCAATTGAGTGGTCGCGAGTGATCGCCCCGTGGCCTCAAGATTACCCGAAAGTCGTTGTCGTGCGGGGGCGGCGGAGCTGCTGCCGGGGAGATGCAGCGCGGGCCCGCGGCCGGGCCTCTCGGGCCCCTCCAGGGCCCGCCCAGGTCACTCAAGATCTCGCCCGTCAAGCTGCACGACGAGCCCGGCGATCCCATGTCACAGAGTGAGTCCAAATTCACGTGTCGTATAGCGCACCCCAAGACAGTATGAAAAAATTATCCGCTGTATAAGGATGAGAACGCGCACTGGGTACGGGAAATGTGTAGTACCTCTTTCGGATATGCTTGGAGTGAAAATTCGGTTATTGAGTGGAACTATGGTGGGTTTCGCAAAGGATTTGATGTAGCGAAATGTGTTGTCCTTGAATTCACAGTGAGTACAGTGGAAATTTGTTGGATTGTCGCTGAGGCCAAAGAAATTGAGTGTACGGCACCGGCAGATGGCAAAGATTTAGATCATGGATTCATTAGGATTTGTGATAATTGTTGATCGAATAATAGTTGGGAAAGATAAACTATCAATGATTTTATTACGTGTTTGCTGGATATCCATGCGTCACGCGTGAAATAGAGTCTCTGCTGTGAGTTTTCATCACATTCACAATTTCCAGCGCTCATGAAAAAATTGTTGCTATCAAATCTTATAAAAATCGAGTAAAAGTTCACTAAAGTTCACTGCAGTGATGCCATGGCATCGCACGGGAAATTCACTGTCATTCCACTCGACAACTCACTCACCGTCGTACACTGATTTTTCACTTTCTTACAGTGAATTTTCACGCTGTAAGAATTCGAGATAGTTGATTGTGCATTCCCAGCGATATAGTATACTTACGCCTTGATTCCGGGGCGGAGAATAATCATTGCAAGTCGAATTTTTCCCAAAACACTTGAATATATTCAAGAGACGCGACGAACCCTGCGGTCGAGCGACGAAGACACGCGACAGCGACAAAAGAAAAGAACACTCGCGCGTCATATCGCACGAATCGGTACGACCGCCGCGGAAAGTTCTAAAACGAACGAGAGAGAAAAATTACTTAAATCTGAAAAGTCAGCGCGCGCGTAACGGCTTGTCGAGGTATTCGACGGACATTGTGGAATCCGATTTATGGATGCAAATATACGGGCAGTATCTAAAGTGTCCAGTGCGCGCGACGCTCATTGAGATGCATCATATATTTCCGTCGCTGAAGCCCCAGCCGCCGCCGCCGCCGCCGCCGCCGCCGCCGCCGCCGCTGCGCTAATGAATTATTCCGTGCGCGAATCAGCGAGAGTTGGAGGAAAAAAGAGCCCCGCTCGCGATATCCTTACGTCGGGAGTTTCATTGGTCGCGGGATCGACGACGTACAGCTGGGCGAAAAAATGTATTGAACGCTACTTTGTGTTTGGACTATGTATGGTGGAAAAAATCGACGAGTCAGACAAAAGGCTGTTATGGCTGTTTTAACAAATAAATATAATAGATGTGGAAGGCTGTTGCACCGAGAGGAGAATTCATCGTTATATCCCAAGTATAACAAATGAAGGACTATAAGAATATAGTAGCTAGGATAAAAATAATCGTTCAACTGTACACTCATAGTCAGTAGAACAATAATTTCGTTGCAGTCTTCGCTATAAGAATAGTCCGGTATATTCGTATTTATTTTTATGGAATACATTCATGAATATTTCCTGACAAAGTTTACAAAACTTGTAGAATTCTTAATCAGTCGGAGTGTAATTTGAATCGCTACATTATTCATTAGAATTAACATAAATTCAACTATTTAGTATTGTTCAAATTAGCAGTGAATAAATATAAATGTATGCAGAATTCAAAGTTACGTGAACTATTATCTTCAGCAATAATTTACTTGGTACTACTATAAAGTCAATATTTCTGGGTGTGAAAGACCTGTGGTTTACGAACATTTAAGCCCCGTCGATTCCAAAAATCACGCCAGTGAGATTTTCATGGTTTATTTGTCGATAGTGAAGAGTTACTCGAGTAACTTCCAATAATTGCAGGGTTCCTAAAGTTATCAAATTCGTGATTTTACATACTAGTAAGATCTACTGTATATACTAGCGAAACCTACTAAAAATTTAGTAACACTTTGTTACTACAAGAAGATCGAATTTCCTATAATATAGTAGATTTCCGATGAAAATTCAGTATATTCAACTAGATTTTTTTTCCTCGCATACGGTATAGTAAGTTCCCCTACTCTGAGACAAAATTATAGTAAAATAAACCATATGTACACTATAAATATAGTTCTGCTTCGACCCGATTATGTGATATTGTAAATTCATAACTACAAAAAGACATTAGTATTTATTATGAAAATTTGTTAATGATACTATAGATTCCAAGTAAATCTTATAATTTTGCATGAATGTAATAGAATCTTCTATATTGTTTTTCCGATGGATATCAATGATGATAGTCATTAGAAAACCTAACGAATATCAATTTCCAAAAGTTAATAACTCTATTTTATACCATGAAATATTATTTATTCAACTATAGTCTCTTGGACAAGCTAGATTGATTATAGAATAATTAACTAGAAAAAATCTCTCTGCACTACTGATGGAATCAGTTAAATATATGACACTGTAATTATTGTTAATTCGACTATAATTTAATATTAACCGAATACTGTTAAAACAAATATAATACCAAAGTTTCATTCACAACAAAATTATGTATTTAACACGATTTATAGTGGATTCCATTATTGATTCGCCTACAACGACACATAACATCTAACTAACGGAATTTTCCTCAGTACAACCACTTATTCCTTAGCACAACAAGACGCGTTGGTCTTTCAATAAGAAGGATTCAATCCCCGCCGACACTGGATAGCTTATGTATATTGTCTGTACATCACAAACGACCGCACGATGATCAATGTATCGCGGGAAAATCATTGCAGTCGTCGAGCGCAAACGATTCAATTGTAATAAAGAGAGACTGGTGGATTAATCATAGTCTTCGATACATGTGTAATAGTGCACTCGTGTTCCTGTCGCATTGAACACTGCCCGGAGTATGTGGGAGAAATCGGATGAGAAATGCCAAGGTTCTAACGTGAGTTGAGTACTAAAAGCGAAAATGAAATCATCGTCCCATCAGCCGACGAGAGATATGGTTGTGAAAAATCCCAACTATCGATTGTGCGTCTGTATATGTCGGGGTGCGTCTCAGATATACATACATATATATATATATATATATATATATATATATATATATATATATATATATATATATATATATATACGATTTAAAACTTCAGAGGAAACGTTTGGCTTGAACATTTTCGAGCTGCGCAAAGCAAGTCTGAGAGTCTTGAGCCGATTGGATTACACGCGAGTTTTTTTATCTTCGCCGACGTCCGCGATATGTCGAAAATAACAACTTCAACGAGCGATGATTTTAAAAAGTTAGCCTAGATTTACTTGCTCTTTTAAATTCTTATAGCGAAAAACCACTGCATTGCAGTGAAGAATCACTGTAAGAAGGTAGACGACAAATTCACTGGATTGCAGTGAATTTCTTATGTAACAAAAGTGATTTTTCACTCTACTTCCATGAGTTTTGATAGCAAACATTTTTTACATAAAATTCACAGTTTAGGTAGAGTAAAAATTCACTTCACACCATACTTACTGCAAATCGTGATGTAAAAATGTGAATTTTACGTAAAAATGTTTGCTATAAAAACTCGTGGAACTAAAGTGAAAATTTAGTGGTTTTTCACTCTCAGGATTTAAAAGTGGATACGCGGCTGTCGTTGCAAATCGCGTATTGACTTTCATTTGTCACCAAGATTTTTTCCTTCCAATCGCATATAATAATTAATGCGCGAAGAAACTATATAGCGACAGAGGAGATACAGAAATTAAAAGCACTCGTAAACGCGCCGGGCGATTATAATATAATTAGTTGTTGGCACAGTTCAATTAGGGGCGTTATTACACGTGCCAGGCGCGAGCGAGCCTTGTTACCTCCGAAGTTGTTTGCTCGCGATATGATCGCCAATGGAATAAAACTAGTTTTTATCCGACGATTTCTATATATACGCGCAACACCAGCCGTAACGAATCGACTCAGAGGGAGGAAGAAAAAATTTATCTCGGGAAAAGCTTGTTTATCCGTACCGGGTAGAGAAACGCAGCGCAGTTTGGACACCAGTCCTAATGAAACGGGTTGGGAAATAGTGCACTGGGGAAAAAAAACTCGGCGTAAAGTTTATTGTCCGACGTATACTTTTATATTCAATGTATTCCGCAACGCGTGGTGATGAAAATTTATAGTTTTTTTTTTGTGAAGGAAAGTCACTAGAATCTCCAAATTTTCCCGATTTTGGGTATGTTTACACCGATATGTGTGTGTCTTGTTCTTCGGATTACATTTCTCCGCGTGAAATTCAAACATTCGGCTGCTTTGTAATGCCGTTAGGAATTCGACATCAACGCGCACCGATCTAACACTTGCGAAATTTCCCCTGACAAAAAATCGAGATTGGCGAATTTCGAAAGGTATAAATTCCTCGATATACGGGGACACGGTGAAAAGACACCGACGATCGAGAAAGTCCCAAAGGCGCATGTAACACGACCGAGGATCCATAACGTATAATATATACTCATGTGTCATTCTCTATCTGGAAAATGTCTTTTTTTTTTCATCGTGGTAGTGGAAATACGTACTCCATCAGCTTGGAATATTTTTTTTCCCAATTAATGATGTTTTTCGGCACCAACACTACCAACAGAAGCTGAAACTATGTTTGTGGCCTTCCAAAAACGCCATAAATTTTTTTTCACCCCCAGTCAATTCCCTGTTTTTATGATTTTTTTTTCCAGCTGTTGCTGCAATGATGCGTTTTATGAAGACCAAGTTCATAGAATACTTTTGTTTTTAACTCTGATAAGTACATGAGGTGGAGCGGAAAAAACAGAAGTTTTGTTTTCACAGTTTTTCTTGTCAGTGCCGTTTTCGCGGATATGTAAGGTTTGAAAAATCGTCATTTTCCGGACGATTTTATGCTGAAATAAGATTCAGTATAAAAAAAACTCACTCAGAAATGCATTCCAATACCGTGAAATTTGAGCGCCAACATTACAGTCTGCAAAATGTAGATATATGAAGCAGATTCACTCTATCTCACTTCTGGCCCTTGATACGCAGGATTTGGCTTATTGAGGCATATATATGTGATCAGTTTTGAGCAATTCACAAGCAGTGGAATGTGGGTCTGATTTCAAGGTCCAAATAAGTGCCAAACTCATCACTCTATTGTCGGCATGATTGGTTTGATAACTGATCTAAAGAATCCAAACAACTATCTCAACCGTTTTCCGTAGTATTTTTGATAAAAAACTTTTTTTTGATGAATACACTCTACATCTATAATACTGCTAAATTTCAGTTGATTTTTTACTATGTTTATCAGTTATGCATTTTCTATTATTTCCAATCTTAGAGGATATGCGCTATTAGAAAGGTTAAAATGTTGGTTGGGGTGCCTCGTTAGTAGGCTTCAAAGTAGCCATTCGGAACGGAAAACAGTTTTTTTCAATGTTCAAAATGTCGAGGACACGCCTCTAAGATTGAAATAAAAAAAAATAAATATTCATTTACTAATTCTTATTAAAATTTCACCAATTTTCAATTGAATACTCCCTATTCTCATTTACGCAGGCGCTTACGCAACACCTACTAACAAATAGTACTTTCCCATCATTTCAAACTCCGAGTTGGCGAAAAATATCCCCGAGAACCGCGAACGCGCGACCCATATGTCGGGGGGCAGGCGCGTGTACACACAAGGATGCGCGCAGGTGACGATCCGCCGGCGGCCGTCTCTCGGTGGAGAAATTTTATTTTCATTAGCCGAGCTCGGGGGGCAGTAGCAGCAGCAGCGGGCTATATATACGAGTCTCGGTGGCATATAATTCACGAGGAAAAGTCTTTTGGCGCGGGTTTAATCGGGCAAAGTGCCCGAGAGAGACCGAGCGAGCGAGCGAGCGACATAAAGAGCCGGGGGTCATTGAACAAGGGGCTGCTACGGTCGGCGCTGTAGCTCGACCTATAAGGGGGAGGGCTTGATTTATTCCGCCGACACGACACTATAATCACTCTCTAGTCGAGCTCGCGCCAGATCCGCGCAAAAGCGTCTCTCTCTCTCTCTCTCTCTTTGATATTTGCGATACGACCGTGTGTATGTGTGTGTAGGCGTAAGGGGGGAGGCGCGGTTTTCTGTATCGACCCACACACGCACACACTCGGACGAAAATGTTTCAATGGTTGCTATATAGGTTTTCCCTATGGTTGTTTAGGTAGTCGCACGGTTGTAGTGCACCACAAAGCTTCACTATCCAAATCGTACCAGTCACTACTACAAAAATAGGATATAAACTATAGTAATCTATGTTCTAGTGAAGTGAATGTTGAAGATGTTGTACGACACAAGGAAATTTAATTAACATTTTTGATTTATTAATTTATTAAATTCACTGAATCGCGAGCAGTTTGATTTTTAAAATACAGTAGCGTCGACTATGTTTTTGTCTATTTTCACATGAATATTCACTATTTTTGACAATCAATTTATTCCCTCTTGATTAACAGTTAGATTCGATTGAAAAATTAACATTATTTCGTACATTGATCGTTATGAAGTATTTTAAATTCACAGAGTACGATCAACCCCGCAATAACTTTAGTGACCTATGAATGATTTTTCTCATATTGCACTTTTGATATTCCAATGAAAAATCTATACATTCGTCGGCTGCCATGGCAATAAATACTTGAAATTGTCGAGGTTAGAAACACACATTCGATCCACCCTCGATCTAGATGAAAACTCCCCGAGTTCATCCGAATAAATACACCAAGTTTTGCTTGGCTCAGGCTCAGCTTCATTCAGAACCTCAGAAAAACTATTCCTTATGGGTGACGACACGAACGATTCAAAATTCGATTGACTCGTGTCAATAAACTATACTTTCTAACTTTGAATTACTATTTAGTGAGTATATTCACTATCTGTTGGTAAAAATGATCAGCAGCGAGTATTTGAATAGTACATTCGTTTTTCCCAATACCAGTAGCGGAGAATTCGTGATACGAAAAAGTAGTTAGTGAAATTTCATTATGTACCTACGAGGAAAAATGTACCGTTCAAACAAGTGAATAATTTTTGCTACGGAATAGCGCACTGAGAAAAATATGATTATGAGAGTTTGCTATACTAATCCAATGTAGTAGAGAAAAACTATCGACCAATACCAAATTTAATTTATGGAAGTAAATCATTGACGGATCAATGAATGAACATATAAATAGCATTTGTTCGTGCATTCATAAATTGATGTAAGGTAACTGTACCCAATGTGCCCCCCCCTAAGGGTTTTTCGCGAATTTGACTATGATAGACTTCGAATTTTAAAATTCTGTGAACGGCATCTCAAAGCTTAGCTCAATACCTATTAGAAACCATCTTCATAATCATCATTCGACTACTTTAACCTATCAAAAATACGCGTCTAAATCATCGTAATATGTCTATACAAATATTCAATGATTTCACTCAGTCTTCCCATTTAAAAACGCGTAGAGGGGCACATTGGGTACACTTTTTTTGATGCGAAAAACAGCAATTTGAGTAGGATAAAAAATAATTTTAGGAAAACTGATGAGACCAATCGAAAGCTGAGATGTTTTTACACAAAAAAGAGTAATGACACTTTGAGAGATAAAAATTATTGACACCTGATTTTTGAGGTTGAGTGTGAAAAGTGAAATAAGAAAATGGTGAAAAAATCAGTAAGTGAAACTTCAAAGTGTTGTAGGAAAGTGGTTTTAAGGGCTAAATGGGCGGGGAAGATACCGAAAATTTTCTTTTAATTCCCCCAACATAACCCAAGAGCGACTGATGCTCAGAGAGCACCGGAAATACGAAATCTGACGATTGTGCCAAATTGGGTACAGTGCCAAATTGGGTACAGTTACCTTACTATCCGCAATATCGCTACTTCCAATAACTTCACCATACATTTTCCAAGAAACACAGTAAATTCTATACTATAATACTACAATATACCCTATAAATATAGCAATGCATCTTAAATTTGCCAGAGTGACGATTACAAAGCATAAAATCGTTCGTATCGTGAAGACTTGACTTTCCGAACGGCCGCGGTGTATGTCGGCTATCAGCCGATCGCACCGGCGCGCACCAAACAGGGGAAACGCGTATGCAGGTGGATGATTATTCGAAATGTAGCTACAGTTAATTTTTCACGCGATCAAAGTGAATTTCTACAGTTCCTTGAAATTCGCAGTAAATTTGTTACCGCATCGAGATTCACTTTCATTACACGACGAATGATCCACTCACGTTCATCTAACCATCCATCCTCGTACCCTGATTTTTCACTGTAAGCTTTTGAAAGTGCAGGTATCGCGCGACACATGCCGCACTCGAGTATCCCGGCGGAGCCATCATCATCAGCCGATTAGAGTGTGCAGATGTTGGTAGGCTCGAGTCCCCTAATACATATAATACGTGTCCGACGGGGCAGCCCCGCACTGGTATAGTGTAAGTATATATATCGCGGGGTGTACGGTAGCCGAGCAGCGGGGGGGGGGCTGGCTGGCTCGGACGCGCGACGGGGCCCCGCTATACGTCTGATTGAATTATCATGAGTGTATTTGCGGAGCGACGTCGGCCAATTGAATTACCCGCGCAATTCTATCTCGCTCGAGCAGCTCGAGCCGCAACGCTTTTCCAACTTTCTTCCCCACCCGCACGAGTCGCGGCTTCTTGTGTTGGCCTGGGTCTCTCGAGTTGACTTTCCGAACCGCCTACGCGCGGATCCGGTTGATTTTTCTGTATATGGGAGAGCTGCGTGTGAAACCAGCGTCGCGAGATTGGAAAATCATCGTGTATACGAAGGTTATAATTTTTCGTGGAATCGAATTAGTGAATTTCGTAATTTGGTCAAGGGGGTTTTGATTTTTTTTTAGCATCGAAAAGGGGCTGCGGCTGATTTTTCATGTGGATCGCGGTGAAATTTGGACGCGTCAATGTATAGACAGTTTATTCATGGTGAAAAGTTCGAATTGTGGAAGATGATTTGCGTATACGAAAGAAATCAGTGAATATTCAGGTTCTTGTGGACAGTAACGATTTTCCCGGCAATGATTCACGGTGAAATCAAATGAAATATTTCGTACATCTAATTATTATTAGTTATTCGCTTGTCGAACGGATATAGTAATTATTCACTGTAGAATGTACCTCTTTTCCAACTACTTTAACCTTTACATGGTAAGAATTGTAGGTCGTTTCTGTCACTATTCTTTTTGTATTTTTGCTGATTAGATCAGTTGAATGAATGAAAATATTTTCCTTTGAAAATGATAGCAGCCTCTAACGTGAATACACAATGACAGTGCAGGGCAAAAAATATTTCAAATATCTGAAGAATTAAGACAATAGTAGATTTCAGTACTTGTGAATTTGTACTAAATTTCATGAAAATCAATGAAATTCATCACTCCAACTAACTTTCACTAAACTTCAGTATACCAAACTGAATCTATAAAAATATATATACTTTCCTCTAATTCAACCGCAATAAATTTCAGTAGTTATTCATTTTCTCGAAATCCTTTTCGATGTGCGCGTATCATCAGATCTCCGCGAAAATCGATCAAACGATCCCAACGCGCTCGATATCAGCCGACTCACTGCAGAGCCGCACGCAAAAAAAATTAGGAAAACGTCGAGGGAAAATTCAAGGGTGGGCCATCAGTCTGAAGAAAAGAGCACACACACACACACATACATAAATAATCGTGAGTTTTGATCAGCCGGAGAATCTCCGTAGGAGCTCGAGCCCGGCTATATGTGTTTACAATGGCAATTAGCGCCATAAAAGTTAATACTTGAAAAATTTTTATACCTGCGCGGCGGCCGCCGCCGCCCCGATAACGACCGCATGATGTATTGCGCTCCTCGTGCGGCTTTGCTTAATTTTACGACGACAGAGGCGCGCGCGCGCCCACTTATATACATAGGTATACACGCACACGCGCTTACATATATATATATATATATATACACATCGATCGAGTGGCGCCAGAGGCCCAAGAGACCGTATCCGCTGCATCGGGGAGGGAAACAAAAAAAGACACGCGCCCGCTTCTGGACTTTTTCGCTTTTCCGGGCGTTGGCGACGCGGTGCGCCGGTGCGGTGGGGGAAAACTGACCCCGACCGGAAGGCCGTTAAAGAGTCCGGGGATAGGGATCGAGGGGCCCGATATATCGGTTTCGCTTTGCCCCGCGCACGGAAGTGCTCCTTCGATCTACAGCCGCGATACTCGCGACCCGAACAACTATACTCTGCTATATATATACACGACATTCGACGGAATTCGGAGTTTGGCGGTTTTTCACTGTGATTTTTTACGTTGAGTAATGTGATATTATGATTTCTGAACATCACTGCAGATAACAGTGAAAAACTACTGTTTGATAGTACAAATTGTACAGCTGATAGAAATAGTGAAATTTTACTATTCTTTCATTAAATTTATCAAACGATTAATATGTAACTGCGTTAATTACTGAATAATTGAGTCAGTAACTTTTCAATATTGGCGTTCACGGTCGATTTGACCGACATTATATACCATAATTGGATAACGTTGGATATCTAAATTATGAATTGTTAATATTTATTAGGCATATACACGACATATATAAATTAATTATATTCATACGATATTCTAATGAAGTGTATGGTGGAATTAGTACGAATTCGAGGTGGCGATATTGTATGAATATACGCCAATAAATATATGTCATTAATATTTTTCATTTTCATTTTCATTCATAAATAATTCACATTCATGCAATACACTAAAGATACAGTCATTTTGATCCAGGTGTAACTTTTACGACATATCCTAATCCATCAAACAAAATCGATTCGTTTGTTGCACTTGTGTTCTTTGCTTACACCGAGTACAGTAAACTTCCTCAAATACTCGCATGTCTCCCAGTAAATACTTAGCTCGAACTCGTCTTATACGAGGCACAGCTTACCCATCTAATACACACACCCAACCCATTTCAAATCATGATCTACCAGTTAAATAGCGTAATTTCGTTGGCCAGGGACGAGCCGGGTAAACGAGGAGAGTCGCGCATAAAAAAAAGAGAAACGCATTGGAAAAAAATTCCACCGGCCGTAACTATTCCGGGGGCAATCGGGGCTTCTCGCTCGCGCCTCTACAGTATAGGCCGCAAGTGCGTTTTATCACGCTAATGACGCTCGCCCGTGTCAACTTGCTCCTTTTGCCCCTTCTTGATTCGGCGGCGGCGGCGGCGTCCGGCGATTGACCGGCTTGATTTATGCACGGCGACCGTCTCTCTCTCTCTCTCTCTCTCGCGTGTCTCGCCTCCTTTTTCAGAATATTTGTATATCATCGCTCAAATACATCGAAACTCTCGGCGCGACTCACTTTGGAAGTAACAACCGATGTACACCTGCGCGCCTATGCGTATGTACACCCTGACTTTTTCTTCTTCGTCTTGGAAATATCAACAGTACGTAGGAGGATTTTTTCCCGTCTCCCGTCGACCCAATAGAAATTCGAGCTAATACACGAGGGAGATGAGATATCCTCGTGAGGTCGCATATCCACTGTAACGTATATATACCGGGAATCTGTCTCTGTGAAAAATACGACCTCTGTAATTATTTTTCCATGTTTCGTGTATAAACTACGGGTCGTTGGGAGGAGTTCTCGCGCCCTAATGTCGGGTTGGACACACTTTTGAAAGAATCCCATCGAGCATACACACGCGCGTAAGTATATTATATATATATATATATATATATATATATATATATATATATATATATATATATATATATATACGTTGGATCGCAGCTCTGACGGCGCGCGTCACATTATGAGTCAGGAGCAGCTACTGTGGAGAGAAATAAGAAGAGGAGGAAGGTGATGAGATGCGGGGAATATGCGCGCGAGAGAGAGGAGGGAAAGAGAGCCGTAACATTTATTTCGAATTCTTCTTCGGTTTAGTGGCACTGATGGCTACATTATACAGCCGCGATTCGTTTGCCGATCCTCGAGCTCGGATAAAAAATTACCAGTGTATTTTTAGACGCGCGCGCCTATATATGTGACCGAGAGGCTCTCGCGTGCGCATATACACTCACACAACTGCGGCATATACGGACTCAGGTCAATGATTATAATATATAGGCTATATAGGCTCAGTGCACGTCTTGGAGTGATCGCGCGCGTCCAAGCTCGACATAACCCCACTTTTTATTGGCGGTGCGTAAAGATGTCAAAGTTTAGCCAAACTTTTGGGCAAACCATCTCTCGAACTATCCGAGAAACCATGGACCAACTTGACTTTGACTCGACAGGTTTGTATACCTGGGAATCTCAAGAGGAGCCACCGATGAATGGGTGTCAGCGCCACCTGCAAAAAGTGGGGTTACGTCACTCGCGGACACACAGAGCAATCGCGACGGATTTCAAGACAGCGAAAAACGAATTTGTCCCTTGGCGATAGTCTATACCGAAGCACATCGGTGACTTGCGATATATCAAACATCGATCGCAGTCGAGTTGGCGATTCTTTTCGAATCTCGTGTGCCGCGCGTCGCAATTACGTTCGGAGGAGGATGGAGTACCTGGCGCGACTCGATCCGAGTGGATCCTAATAGAAATCAAATCGTTGCCGTGGGCGAAAAATCACGAAAAGCAAACTGGAAATTTGTGAAAAAAAAATTTGAGAGAGAATTGCTCAAAGTATAAATTTCCCGGGACAAAGGAAAAACATTGCCGCGGTAAAATGGTGGCGCGCTCGAGAGAGAGCACAGGTGTCGGGGAGACGTCGGTTTGCGCGTCCGCGCCGCGGCGGCTTTTTATCAGCTGCGCCGGCGGCGGCATTCCTCTCGGCGCCCCGGACAGAGAGAGAGCAGGTTCTAATTCTCTCTCTCTCTCTCTCTCTCTCTTGCTCAGCATCAGCGCGACGACCGTGAGCCGGAGAACCTCGATATATATGTATATACCTGGGCGCATGCGAGCTTCCTCTTCTTCCTCCCCCTTGTGGCGACTATTCGCCGCCACACGCGAGAATTGGACATTTTAATTGGGCTACCGCACCAGCTGACACACACCGCCGTGATTTTTACCATCGTATATACGTATATACAGGACGTGATTCTGTCGAACGGCGAATAAAAGTGTATGCGTATAATATACACTGATCAGGAACTGCCACTTGGATTTTTGCAGCAGCAGGTGGTTCGTTTATAATCCGGTTCGATTTACCCGAAGATATTCACTCGTGCAGTTTTACGCAAATAATAATATGTGTACGCGACGACTGATTTCACGTATACGGATACGTATGATAAAATCGGCAACGATCGGTGGATATCTCTCGAGTGAATCAAAGCGTTACAGGGACGTTAACGAATGCAAATGCCACGTGTTTGGGTGAGCCAAAAAACTACCTCCAAACGCTTCGGTCAAGAAATTCAAGAAATTTCTAATTACACCATCGATTCATTACAAGTCGCGGCTATGCTCGATATATATCATCCATTTTCTCAATATTTAGTTTGTTTTCGCGTTTTTTTCTTGTGCGTCAACAATTCCATTTCTTTAATGATCTATCATTCGAAATGCAAAATCTTCGCTGACGCATAGTCCACCTGGCAATTCTCCTCAGTTCGGCTGAGATCGAATTGCTCGATTGAACCCAGTAGGCAGAGGCGCGGCAGGTTGCTTTTGCTCATATTTGAAATGAACCCTGAACAATACAATGTACGTATATCGAATTTCACTGTTTCCTCCGCGGAGACTCGATGCGGTTTAGAGGAGACGATGAGTCCGTTTGTGGGGAAACTCGCGTCGGGTTTCGGTTTTATTTTCCCTCGTTTTTCGGTCGACGAACTAAAGCGAAAAGTCTTTTCGGAACAGTATATTGAAATCAGTCGGCTCTCGAGACTCGCCCGAACGACTTAGTAAATAGTCTATTGCGCCGCGCGCAACCAGAAGCTGACGCCTGGGATTTGGGTCGGCGATCCGAAACTTTTGTACGTAGTTTTTCTTTTATTTCTCGCTGATATATATCAAACGATCATTGATGATTTTATCCATTTTATATGTAGATGTATATTGTTTGTATAAATAGAAAAGTTAAATGTATTATTGATTCGGGTGACTGGAAACCAGCTCGGAAAGTTTCGGGGCGGAACCGAAGACCCAAATCCCAAGTGGGGTGGCTAGATTGAGAGATCGAGAGTGAATGTATATTCAATATTCGTTGGCGAACAGTTGCTTGGCTGTTGTGCAGTGAATAGTCGATCGATTGAGGGGTAAACTTTTTATTCCTTGAAGTAACAACACTATAAACCTAGTGATTTTTTTCTCAGTGAAATTTCACAGTTCATTTGATATGAAACCAAAATGCACCGATCGATGGATATACTAAATTTCCCGCAACTGTTTCGAATTCGTTTTTCACGCATGTAGTCGAGCGATTAATCGCGCGACAGATTCAATTCGGCTCGGCCAATATATAGTTCCCAAAATGTTGCTCGTCCTCGTCGATTCGAATTGCGGTTGATTCATTCGCGAGACGCGCAGCTGATAATAATGAATTCTGTGATTTAGCCGGGCTATAAGCGCGTCTTTACGGCCCCGGCACCGACGCGATCCAAGTCGCTCCGATTGATTAATGAGCCGGGCGGCGCCGATTAGCATAATCCTTCCGTCCGCCTAGCGGAATTCTCCCGATTCTCTAGATTCTGCTGTCGAAGAAGTCGCTGTAGTTTTCTGCTCCTTTTTCTCTTTTTGTCGTTCGACGATCCTTCGGCGCGATCATTCATTCCGTAGGCGATAACAGCTCTCTCAGTTAGGCAGAGAAAAATCTAGTGTGTGTATATAGGCTCGCCGCGGACGATTCTATTCTGATCAACTGTTTCGTGGCGATTGAATTTTTTTGCCATGGCGAATTGTAGCAGTGGGTGGATGATTCGATGTATGTAATATGGTTATTTTAATTGATTTTTCACTATTCATCAGTGAAGATGGAATTCACTGTTCAAAGCAGTCAACTTGTAGTAAATAGTAAAGTAAATAGTTCTTGATTGATTATTGAATTTCAATTCGAAAAGCGGATCTTACATATTTGTTTTTGTAAATGTAGTGATTACGGAAATTCATGAAATTATTTTCCACTTCTATCGCTCTCTAAATTTCGAATAGTTAAAAACTACAAGTCATAGGTAAAAAGTTTCATTACTGATGAACACTAGTGAATATATTAACTGTTCAGAACGGTACATTCTTTCCTATACCAATGAATAGTGAAATTTCATTGATAAATCACCCAAAATGTCTCTGTTTCGTGTAAACATACATTTCGTTCAAATCTGAATT
This sequence comes from Aphelinus atriplicis, assembly GCA_020882685.1. NCBI lineage: Eukaryota > Metazoa > Arthropoda > Insecta > Hymenoptera > Aphelinidae > Aphelinus > Aphelinus atriplicis. The sequence goes on from CM037073.1 coordinate 51,918,117, forward strand.
ATCGATTGGTTTGAAATGCAGATAATTGTGTCACATTTGGAGCGTTGCTAGTTACACGTTGACAAATCCGAAGAATATCGGAATAGTAAATAGTTTAAGCTACGTGTCGTTGCAGCCTTGGACAATTCACACATGTAGTATCGCACACTAAAATTATAAAAACGTAAAAATATAGTAGCCAACACTGAACAATTATTTTTTTAATTGAATCTACTACTAACAGACGTATATATATATATATATATCTGGAACAAAATTCACAGTCGGTCCACCGTAAATTCATTTTGAAATTCAAATTGATCGAAACAAATCAAGCCGAACAGTGTAGGGGTATCAGGGTAGCGGATGTATGAATCAGACGGCGCAAGGCTCTCCAGCAAAGTCTCGGGTGATACTTTTGGGGTAAATCCAATTGGAAATTGGGTGCAACGATTGGCGGGGTATATATAGGTGTTAATGAAGCTCAATAGCTGGGGAGAGCAGCGGCGGCGGATCTCGTGTGAACTGCGCGCAGACACTGCAACACGCGGCCCGGCGCCATCCAGCCTCTGCAGCCGTTTTTTTCCTCTCTCTCCTCTTTCCCTTCTCTCCCGGCCGAGGAGTCGGCTCGACGTGTCAGATCCACTCGGCCGCACTTGGGCTGGCTCATTTTTCAACCGGAGACCCGGCGCGCGCGCGACTCTTACACGTTTCCAGTCGAAAATACGGCTCGGCTGTAAGCCGTACGGGGGGAAAATGATTCCTCGTTCCTGTAGACTCGAATGACACTTTTGTCAACATACTTTTTTCGGATAATTATGTTTTTTCGTTCGTTTTGCTCTCTTTTCTTAATTGATCGGGAAACGATCGCGTGTACGCGTTGAGCTCGTGTTCGACGGTTGATTCTGTATGACGATATAAAACATGATCCCCGCGCCGGATAAACACAGCAACAATGATCGTTTATTTTATATCGTCCAGATGCTCCTTGATGAGGTTTTGGAACGGCTGATGAAAAATAAGCTCTTTTTTTTTCTTCGCGACTTGATTTGGAATGAAGGCTCGAGGGTTAATTGAACGTGTCTTTTGAGGCAGGGAGAAATATTTTTTTTGTTATCTAGATTACTAAATGGCGTCGTCGCTTTTTTCTTGAGGTGGTAAACGGTGTGCAACGTACCAGTTTCAAAACAGTACATGGAACGGATGAAAAAAATTTTTTTCATTCCATAAGAGTTTAGTTATCGAAGGAGGTACATTGAATTCATACTACTATTCGAAGCGAAGTTTTACCGAATAGTTAACCAAAACTATACTATTTTATAAGTTATCCCCTTTCAGTATCGAAGAAAAAAAAATCTCACTATTTCATCAGTTGAATATTGCACTAACGAAAACCTAATATCCACTGTTGAACAGTTGCTTCAAACTATCTCAATCTCATGAAATAAATGGTAAAATTTTACTAATTCTCCAATATTGAATACATCCACTATTTTCATCAGCTATGCAACTCCTACTAAAAGATGGTATAGTTCCTTGCTATTTCAGATTCCAAGTGCACACCAACGCGTCAGTTTTCATCGATCCTTAAAAAACTCGGACGATCCCAATATTCCGAAGCTTCTTAAACAAAAACAGAAAAGAAGAAAAGCCAGAAAACGACTATGCGGGGCGTCTCGCGCGCGCGACGTGGAAAATCCCGATAGTCGGAAGGGGTTTTGCGCTCGCGGGAGGCATATAAATAAAGGAGGGCGGCATATCGGCGGCGCGGCTCTCACAAAGGGCCCCGCGAAGAGCTTCGCGCTCCGTACAAGGCCCACAGAATTGCTTATCGACGGCTATGTATATATATACACGTACGCGCACGCACACGTTTACAAGCGCGCGCGGCTCTCGCGAGAGGAGGTGTGTGTATAAGAGCAACAAGACGACGACGACGACGACGACAACAACGGCGGCAGCGAGCACAACACGCGCGCGCGGAATTACACGACGCGTTTCTCCGGTTTCGCGCCTTATCCGCGCGCCACCATCCCCCACCCACGCGCGACTCGACCCTCGAGCTCTTATATCGTTTTGTTCTCTCGCTGCGCCCGCGGATTTGTTTATTCACCGATTATCCCCCCACCAACCACACACGAATTCGACGAGGCTGTGATGCACGAGGAGAAATATGGATAGTTGTGGAGATTGGGAAATTTTGCTGTTACGATGTGGTGTGTATGCGGGGAGGACTTGGTTTCCGGTGGTCGAGGTAAAATTCAATGGGTGCCACGTGGATTAATGTGACGTTTACTGATGTTCAATGAGAAAAATTGATTCACTGGAGAAAAACTCGCGAGATCGAGAGTGAAAATTCAATTTGATCACGTGAAAAATCAAATTCCACTCGATCGGTCGTCCACCTTTGTGTGCAGTGATTTTTCACTTTTATACACTGTTATTTCAATGTAAGATTTCGAGATAGTATGCCTGACAGATAAAAAATAGATATATCTAAAGGCATAATCCTAGTGCATAGCTCATATACCTCCAATGACTAAACGTTTTGTAGACATAGACAAGGTATAGACTACTCGACTTTATCAGCCAATTTTCCCAGACTATATGAATGTCAATAGTCAACTCGCCCCAAATTTTCGAGCATAATCCCCTACTAACTCAATCTGTCAATTACTTTTCCACTTTGAAGTCTATGAAAACGCGTAAAAGTGTAATTCACGACCAGATTCGATCAGAAACTATTACGTTCGAGTATATGATATCCTTCGATAAACCGACTAACCCAAAGTTCAACTTTCGAAATTGCAGGATCGAACGTCATCTCATTTCCTATTTAGTATCGATTTCGTTGTTTGGACGGAGGATATAACTTGGCCGAAGATTTGTCTGCACTCGGAAAAGCGAGGGTGATTAGCATGAATGTATATTGGCTATAGATCGAATTAGCGTGATGTGCCGCGATCAATTACAAACGAAGTAAATACCCAAAGACTCGCGAGGGAGTGTTTATGTATCGGGGGCAACGGTCTAATGAGTCGCTCGATTATACATTATACCCTTTGATCGCAATTCCATCGCGTGTGTAGCATCTATCGATAAATTAGCTAAACGTAACTGTTCTCTCGCCGAAATATCCGTCATATTTGCAGCTATAACGATAAACACGATGATATATTTTCGTAATTCCCATTGCCAATGGAAATAGCATCTCGCGGATGGGATATTTTCGCTCGATCGTGTGTCGTTTATTCGCGGAGCACAATATGAGCTATTGGCAAAACTATATATCGAGTCGTAATCGAAACAAATGAACCTGCAGCCTTCGTGGATACCTGTCTGTGTAACGTTGGTGTATAGTGTATTATTCCAAGTGTCGAGTTGTCGCTTTTGAAATTTTCAACGGAAAGTGAAAAATAAATCGCGAACCCGCGGAATACAAGCGTGTGAACAAATTGCCGTATATTCGCGGTGACGACGGGTCGCTACCAATTCGAGATCCTCTTTTTGGCCTCGCTCGCACGAATGTCGCTAAATCCGTTTCGATCTGTGTTCGATTGAATATTTAAGAATCGTGTGTGGCGGTAAACGCGTAGGAAAAGCGTTTAGAAATTATCGACAGTTATTATGTTTAGGATAACTCTTCGTCGAATACACTGTACTACATGATCTATTATATATTACGTGTAAGCGAGTCCCTCGATAATCAATGATTACTCGGTGCTCTGTGCGTTCTCACAGCGAAATATCTCTGTATGGAAAAGAAAAATCTTATTATATGTAGTGACATTTTCACCGTGAAAACCTTTTAGTATTCACTTCAATCCCATATGAAATTCGATGATACAACTTTTACCGTGAATTATACACAGTGATTTATTGCAGTAACTTACTCCTCGATTGGCCGCAATCGAACTCATCTGAAAGTATGAAATTACCGGTTTGAAATTTATTCGTATTTTTCGCTCAGGTTGAAAACAAAAAAAGTGTTTTTTTTCTGCAACACGAAAGAATCGATGTCAACCGGAAATAATCCAGTGAGAAGAATCGTCGTATCTTTTACCTTCCTTCTAGTATAGCTTATCGAGTTGCAAAGTTGACCCTGTGTGGCGGTGACTAAACAAGGGTTGAGTGAATTTTCGTGAAAAGTCAAACCGTCGAATCTCGCGCGCGACTAGAGTGAAATTCCGATCCCCATTTGGGTCTCTAGTCCCACTGGAATTTTCGTAGATAGTAGCTATTGAAAGCTAACGGTGAAAAACAGCTGTATAAATGCGGATGAATGATCGGGTGGAACTGCGGTTAATTTATCATGTAATAAAAGTGATTTTTCACTTTAGTTACCATGAAACCTATGGAACTTCAATGAAAATTTTTATTTTATCGCATGAAAAATGTCACTGAAGTTCCATTCAATAATTCATCCACCTATACATATACAGTGATTATATTCACTCTCATACACTGTTTCGCTTGGACAGCGTAAATTTTTTTATACCTCAACACGTGACATTCGCTTGTGCCAATTAACCGATCATTTCTGATTTTCTGCAATCATTCCACTTCTGTATACATGCGAAATCAGTTATAAATACAGGTATTATCTTCATATATAAAAATGACGATATCTTGGTGAAATCAAAGTGTGAACACATCTGTTTTCGGGTAACCACGCATTAACCTCCTCGAAAAAGTTCGCTCGGAATCCGAGTTCCCAAACGGCATATAGTTTTCCCTCGGCCCAATCGAATTTCCCAACTCGCGCCGCGTGTCTCTCCCAATAATCGCAACCAAATTTCCTCCTACCCACGTACATGTGTGTGTATAATTGAGAAAAGGGAATATTTCGACCGGATTACTTTGTCGTGCGACACGTTCTCCACCGGCCCCGCCTCGATTGTCCCTTTTGGGATCATCAATATTTATGGGTTTGTCTATACATTAATTGCGCTTATTGGACGACGTCGTACACGTGTACAAAGCCCGCAAGATCCGATCCTCGTTGTTCCTCGCGCGCGCACTATCGCGCCGGCCCATTAATTCACCGACGATCATTACAATCTATATAGGTACCTCCCTGCAGCTCCCTCTATCCTCCTCCTCCTCCTCCTCCTCCTCCTCCTCCTCCTCCTTCTCCCGTCCACGACTACACCTTTCAATTAAACCAGCTCAATTTCATCAACCACGAGAGGCTCCGACTGTATATCCAATCCTATCGCGATGCGGAGTTTTTGTTTCGAACCGTTTTTCTCTTCGTACTTCCCTCCGACTCTTAGTTTTGAATATTTTTACTCCGATTTCGTGATGGACCACTCGAACCTCGAAACAACGTCGCAGTGCTCGAAATCTATTAAACTCGAATAAAGTGTGAAGAAAAAGCCAAATTTCTGGCAGATTCAGTGCGTTTAGTTGAAATTTCTACTCAATGCAATAAATTCATCTGATTTTCCAGTGCACTAAATTCGAGTATTACGATTTCATTGCGTCTCGTTACTATTCGATTTCAATGTGCGGCGATCCAAATTAATCAAGCTACTGATAATATGAATCCAATCATCGTTGCTGATATTATTTTCGAGGGAAGGTATACTTCCAAGCTTACAAAAATAAGAGAAAAATAGTTCAAATATTGGAGAAATGTCATACAGACACATTCACACTTTATATTCATATTCTTATGTTGCATACTTACGTCTCATCATAATCTACTTTATTCGCGAATTATAAATTTAATTTTATATCGGACGCAGATTGATATATGGACAATCGCTCAGGATAAGTATATTTAAATGGAAAATAATTTAAAATATAAAAAATGACGAATCTTGAATTTAGTAAAATTTTATACTTGAATCGAAGACAAACCGAAACGATCGTATGGCAAAAATTGTCAATTCTAATGATAACACGTGGGGGAGTGACAATCATTAATATCTCACGCATACACACAAGCAGCGACTGAACTGGTGAATAAACTTGAGCATGACTCACGGGCAAAGTATCGCGTATACGTGTAGAAACGAATGAAAAACCCGAGGAGTGTCGGGAGTGTTGTAAAGATAAAAATCATCAATTCATCGGGTGCCACTCATTTCTCTCTCTCTCTCTCTCTCTCTCTCTCTCTCTCTCTCTCTCTCTCTCTCTCTTGCGCATATATATAAAACTCATAACTGCTCACGCGCGAGCTGATGCATTCGTTTGTCCTCCTCTCGTTTGCCGTGATACACACCTCGTTATGTCTGTCGCTGTGGAATTCTTTCTTTCACGACCATTAACTGCTGTACCTTGATTCCAAACCCCCCGCCTTTTTCTTTGTTCGACGGCATATGTTTTGCAAACTTTTCGAAGCTGACAATCGTCCAGTATCCATCCGATCGTCGATCAACGAATCCAGTATATTCCTCGAGCTTCTGGCTGTATCAAAGAGTCTCTTTGCGAGCGAGTTGTGTTATTTGAATAACTGAATTTTCAACCGCTTTTCCCGTGTATTCGGGTTATCTGTTACTAGCTGAAAAGTAATATCCAGTGTCCATCAAAAGCTTTCCTCGTTATCTATAAATAAGCTGTCGGAGTGAACGCGGCTGCAATTAAACGGCTCATACAAAACGCAAAAGTATACAATATGTCGTGTTGTTGAATATTATCAAACGCGAATTTATCCCGTCCATAAGAATTATTCACCAGCACCGTTTCTTACAAACATTAATTTTACTCTCAAAATTATCGTACGCGTTGATTGTTATTCGCGATTCATCAAGTCAAAACACATTTTCGCTCGAGCCGTGATATTTTCAAACGCGATATTTTTCATTCTTTTTGCGTATACGATACGTACGCGCAACAAAAACAGATACAGTCGAGTTGCACGAAAGTTTTACCCCGAGGGGCTCCATGGAATACTGAATAATATACAGTTGTACGTACTGTTATCGTAGATACGTTTTTCTTTGAATTTTAGAAAAGTTCGAAGCTACTTTTCCGCGCTTACGATTTCGGATTTTCGATTCTCTGTCGCCAATTGTCATACGCAAAAATAAGTCGGATCCTTCAACGTCTCGTAGAAACATCTATCCACAACGTTTCTACTCGAATATGTATTATAAAACAATACCACACGGAAAACTGAAGAATACTATAGTAATTATTTCACGAATCGCTCGACACTAGCAGCTCGTGATTGTCAAACCCCCCCAAAAAGAACCGCATCAAAGACACTCATCCCAGCCTCGGCAAAATCCTTCCGTAAAAATCCTCGGTTCGCGACGGGGAAAGAAGAAAATCCGCGCGGCAAAAATCCACCCCGCGATCGTCTGAAAAATTCAAGCGGCGCTGGCGTCGTCGTGTCCCCCCCTATCCGGCCTCTCGCGGGGTCGCCCCTTCCCCGGTGCGCAGCGAATGGCACGCGTCAGGGGAGAGGCGGGACCTCCCCACCGCCGCTCGACGGCGCTCCGCCCACACGTCGATACCGCGAGACGCGCGCGCGGCATATAGCCCTTTTTTCCCCATATTTCCCCAATGCCCGCGCTATGTGTGTGTGTTATGCGCGCGGCGCGACAAAAAGATTCCTCGATATTCCGCCGTGAGGTTTTATATTCTTATGCGTTTTGGACGAGATATGCGACGAATATTCGATGCTGCGATTGGTGTATTTATGTATGCGCAAATTTGAGAATCGTCATTTTGTCGCGCGTTGGCATATGTTTATCACACTGAATATTACAGTCGATGTATTGTTGTTTACTCGTGTGACTCGCGAGATAAATGGGAAGAATCGTTTTCTATGTAACAGTCGTTGGCCGATATGTCGTTATGGATTCAATCTACAAGTAATGAAGTAGGAATATAACATATAAGCATGTAACATAATGTGTATGTGTGTGTGTGTGTGTGCAGTGTGTAACATTTCTCCAGTATTTGACCTGTTTCTTTTATTTCTATAAACTCTTAAATAATACCCCTCGAGTATAATATTAGATGCGAGTGTGAATATAAAATTAGACAATGTGAGCAAAAAGATATGTTGGACATCTATAGAATTACAATTATTGAAATCTCACTAGAATTAAGTACGCAATATAATTAGTACTGAATCTCAGTATATCAAATACATTTATCACTTCAAGTGATCTTTACCTTGAGTACAAAACGTAATGAAACTGAAGAAGTTTGATTTTCTCTTTTTTTATTCAAGTGCAATAGATTTCGATTCATGCTACATTTTTTAAAAGTCGTGTTTACTGTATACATATATATCATGCATAGCTTTGCCGAATCGAAAATTTACCCTCACGTACACGCAGAAAAATAATCGAGCAATCTCTAGGCGTATACGGCCCGTTTGTTGGAGGATTTCAACAATTCGTTTTCTTCCCGGATCAAAGGGCTGTGCGTTGAAATCCTTTGTTTCGAATGAGTTTTGCCCACCAACTCTCTAGTGTTGTCGAATGAACTAGCCATTCACTTTAATCAATGTAACGATGGTAGAATACATTAAAGATATTGTATCTATAATGAAGCTGTCAGTATTGACATGTGCGTAGGATTTTTAAAGTGTCCATGCCGGAAAAATCTTTATAAAATATCTCCGTAGAAATCGAGCTACTCTCTTGTAACCTTATCAGTGAAAACCCAGTGCATAAGAGTGGAAAATTAATGATTGGGTGGAACTGCAGTCAATTTCTCACGTATAATCAAAGTGAATTTTCACTCTGGCTCTATGAGTTTCAATAGCAACCAATTTTTACATAAATATTATCAGTTTAAGTATTTGCTATCAAAATTCGTGCGACAAAAGTGAAAATTCGCTTTTATCATACGATAAATTAACCGAGGATCCACTCGATCATTTCATCCATCCTCATACAGTGATTCTTCATCGTAAGGTTTTGAGAGAGTAGATTAAAATCACCTCCAAAACGGGACTGTTTTCGCGAAGTACTCGAATTCCATGTCGGAATATTATTCGTTTCCGTACATAATGAACGGAAAACTGTGTGTGGCCATCATTGCAGGTGCTGCAATTACTGATTCGTAGTAATCGATTAAAATCAAACAAACCACGATCCATATTTATGCGCACGAATTGGTTTTCGGAAGTAAACATGACGCGCGCGCTGCACCGGATTAAATCAGGCCGGACTTTCGAATTTCGTTCGCGTACTACGAGGATTTACGATGAAGAAAGTGAAACGGGTGTGTACACACGCCTAGCCCGGCCCACTCGATATTGTTCCTCGTTTAATTTTGTCATTATACGCGCCCGACTGATAATAATTAGAGGCTATAATGGATACACGATACGCGTTGTATACTCGCGATCATAAATTTCACGCGCTGTGGCCGGAGTCGCGCGCGCACGCAACTCGAGGAGGGAAAAGGGAAGCGATTATCTCGGGCGGATAGGAGGAAAACGACCCGGTTATTAAGGATGCGTGTGTATATGTACACTATAGATGTGTATTAGGATATTTTTAATTTGCTGGCTATGTAAATAACATTCGACGCTAATTGCGGGCTAAAACGTTTCCTCGAAACTCCAATCGTCGAAACTCTTCGTCCGACGATCGGCCAACCCGAAAGAAAGTATATTTCGAGCGAACTCGATCATTTGCGCAATGTTGATACGTGGGGAAAGCCTGCCATATTAATGATGTATCTTGATTGTGACATTGTATTGTTCTCGGGGTTGGATTCTTCGAGTCAATTGTATCTGTGTATTTCGTTTTATCCGTCACTCCAGAAGCATCAAAGTGATCGCATCAATCCCACCGCCCGTGTGTTGTACCATTGTTGTTGAGAAACACAGTCTACAAGGATGAATTCTATAAACGAGACGTATCGCGAAATGCTCGGAGATAATATTACTTATATGCGAAACGAAACGATGGGAATTCTTCAAATTTAAAATAATCAAGCACTGGTGTATTTATCAGTAACAATTGCACGTCTCATTTCGGTTATTAGATTTTTTTTTCTACCGCATGAATAGTCAAATTTCACTGACCATTCGTTCAATTTTCACATAAACGGACAGAACTCGGTATCGAATCGATAATTTTTGACTGTTCCCAACTCGGAGAGTGAATATAATAACGCCGCACGCACATACACACCGTGTACAACGCGCGCAGGCGATTCCGGATCTCTCTCTCTCTCTCTCTCTCTCTCTCTCTCTCTCTCTCTCTCTCTCTCTTGGTGTGTGTATATATATAGACATGAAACAAAACGTGCAAAAGCGTATGGGGGCAATCTAAAGCAGTACACGATAAGCCGGGGGAATTACAAGCGATGAAGAATAATTCGCGAGATAATTGACAAAAGCCACCGCGCCGCGCGGCCGACAAGCGTACACGCGCCGGCTGATTCTTATCTCGCGCCGAGAGCCGGGCCGCCGCCGCCGCCTCCGGCTCTCTTTTAGATAAACGCCGCAACGGACGACCTGCTTCCCCCCCCCCCCCATCGATTTCGGGATTTCCGCCCACGTTTTTCCAAGCGCCATCGACTAATGCGGCGATTTTGACTAACCGAGACGAGTCTACTGTTTGTGGTATATTGTTTTTGGTCGAATTGAACTAGGAGGAATACGCTAATTTTTATTTTTCGTCTTGGAAAATAATGGCACTAATGGCGAAAATAATCAGATATCGTACTCTTGTACTTGTTTCTCTTGCGATCCATTCGAAATTCGAATTAATACGAGGAAATGGAGGTCCGCTTAAGATGGAAAAAGTAGGCGTTGTGAGAAATTCTTGTGTACCCTACTCTCTTGAAAGTTTTATAGAACCGCTGTATATTAAAGTGAAAATTCACTGTATGAAGATGGATAGATTATTCAATGGAACTGCAGTGAATTTTTCATATAATAAAAGTGACTTTTCAATTTAGTTTCCACGAGTTTTGATAGCAACACATTTTTGTATCAAATATATTCTCAATAAATTTTTGGTATCAAAACTCATGAAACTAAAGTGAAGTGAATAATACTAACTGATATATTTCACCGTGAAAATACTAACGAATGGTAAATATTCACAATTAAACAGTGATTTTTAACTATCCCAGATTTTGTTCAAAATCTTGACTTTGTCATCCATACGAGTGTAGTGAGGCACTAGGCACTTGCGCAAGTCAGTTTGATTATTAAGAAACAATTAAAAATCGTAACTCTCTGGAAAAGCTGTCACAACCATCTGACGTATGAATGGTTTATACATATAGTTACCCAAATATATTCATATATCAAACTTATAGATTTCCCATAAAACTGCACGTTACGTATAAATTGCATGCAAAACATTTGGGCCCCAAAAGATTCATGTACCTCCAAAATACAAGTGCAATCGACTTTCCGAACGCGAGCTCCATCAACGTAAAATTCAGTATCCTATCAAAATTTCACGGAATTTCCAAAAAACACACACCCTGACTGCGAAGAGCAAACTCGTCCTAACGCAAAATTTCCATTTTTCAGAAATGAGGAGCAACTCGCTGTGCGTCGGCTGCGGGGGCCACATACACGACCAGTACATCCTGAGGGTGGCGCCGGACCTCGAGTGGCACGCGGCCTGCCTCAAGTGCGCCGCCTGCCAGCAGTTCCTCGACGAGAACTGCACGTGCTTCGTCCGCGACGGCAAGACCTACTGCAAGGACGACTACGTCAGGTGGGCCCAACTTCCCAGTGTTACATGCGTTTTCGTATCCACAATCTTATTTATCGCAAACAAGATAAAGTCGAGATATCTTTGCAAGATGCTTCGGAGGAATAACGTTATTTCATTCAAAATTTGACTTTTTTTCACCTGCTCAAGCTGTAGACCTGCTTGAACTATAAGTATATCAAATACATTCAATCAATATTGATTTCGATATAGATTTTGAATGAAATCAGTTCGAAAACGTAACATTAAAAGAAAAAATTTTCTCAAGTGAATTTGATCTTCTCTCGGAAGATTTAACCACACGCTGTGCGATTGAACTTTGGCATTTCATTTTCTTTTGATCTTCCAAAATAGTACATTACGTGAATAGTGCGCAAAGTAGGTGAATCCAGCACGAGTGGAGATTGACGCCTGAGCGCAGCGAGGGTGACAACACGAGTTCTTATGCACTTATGAGGATTTATAAGAAGACACGTTAGCAACGGTTGCTAGGGAAATAACCAACGGATTTTGCTGAAAATTAAACTCGTGCTAGATCTTGCAAAAACTAACCTGTGTGCAAATTTCAAGACGATCGGACCATTCCTTCGAAAGTTATCGTGGACGAAAAAAAACGGACACACACGCATACAAACATACAGACACTTTTGGATTTCCATGTTTTTCGACCCGTAGATTACGAAAATCGAGGTCCCGGAATCCGATTCGATGGGTCGATTTTTACCCCATTACAAAGCTTTCTCTTTGAGAAAGAAAAAACACTGTTTGCCAGAGATGATATTTCGGCAAAACGTTATTTCGAAGAAAATCTGAGAAAGAAGATAATTTTCAATCAAATAATGTTTGCTCTTCGAGTGCGATTAAAAATACTCAGGGCTCAAAATACCCGTTGTATATTGTGAGGTTGATTTCTCGCAACATTTCATTGGTCGCATGCAATAAATCGTGATGCATGGCTCAGAGCTTCACAAACATCGGTACATGAATTTCGATATCCAGGAGTTTTTTGTCAAACTGTTTGTGTCGACGCGAAAGTTAAAAAAGCTCACTGGGGAATCATACGTTGAATATTCAAAATCAGAACTGCGGTTTTCGCGATTTTATTACAGTCGAACTCTAAAATCTCTGATTGTATTGCGCTCACCTTTACACAAAAGTAGTCTACTTCAATCCAGAACAAGTCAGCCTTTCATAGAGATTCATTCGTCAGTCAGGATAGTCAACCTACGAATTACATTTTCCATACTAAACAACCCATCGATCCGTCCCATATAAGCGAGATCATACCCAAACAATCAAACGTCATCATTTCATTATATACCGACTCCGGCATCCTCAAATTAGATCAAGTTGAAAAAGTATTAGAAGGAACTCGTGTTTGCTTACACGCGGCTCAATCATCATCATCGTCATCGGCTTCGAGCCTCGGGGGAAAAAAACGCGCGGGCGCGAAAACAAACGACGGAAAAGATGGAGATCTCACGCGCATATGTATAAACTCGTCGGCGAGGTTTATTTGTCCGGGTCGCGCTCGCCCGGGGAAGGTGTATTGAATTCGGCGACTGCCAATCAACCAGTCCGAGTTTGTTATTCGAAAAGAGACGCGCGGAAAAAAAAAGGAAACGAGCTAGACACGGACGAGGCAAGAGGAAAAAGTCGCGGATTTTTCTCCTGTCGCTCATGGCATCTGGGGGCCGAATCGAAGTCAAACAAACGGCGCGTCAAGCGCGTAAAAATGTTTGTAACCTCGTCTCTCGCTCGCGCGCGACGAACAAAAGTATCGAGAACGGGTTGGGTTTTTTCTCCCGTCGCGCGTCCCACACACTATTTAAAAATACCCGCCGCGAGCTTCTTGCCTTTTTTTTCTTCCCGCCGCAAAGACGAAATAGAGCTCGCAGGAATGCGCGACGATCCTCGTTTAATCGCCCCCGGGTCAAAGTCCCCTGATTACCGGCCGCGTATGCGTCCCTGCTGGACGTGGGAAATACTTGGAATACTCGTCGGGGAGCAAAGCTTTCGAGGTGCGGCCGTCGTGGAAGTCACTTTGAACCCAACCTAGAGTTTTACAATGCCGTGGCGTCGGTCGATCGAAGTGATTTGAAGGGTGTGGGAATCGATGTTCTGATTCGGGACTGAACTAATGTCATTTTGTAGAATTATTCACAGAGCAGAATCAATTGGGTGTGATTGTAGAGTCTCGGAAAAGTAGGAAGATTGTTTATCTTTTTACACGTTGAATCGGTGTGTTGGTTCGCGGGATAAAGTGAAATTCATGAAAGTAGACGTGATTTTCGAGACCAACGCGCGGATAATTATATTGGTACCACCTTATACGAGTTCCAACTCAAGTACACGTCTCAGTTTGAAAAGTAACCTGCTGCGCGTAATTTAGAATGAATCGACCCGTTTTGAAATTAATATATTAAACGACATTCCATTCCATTTGGAAATGCTCATGAATATGAGAATGCGCGCGAGTATTAATCATTCGCTATACGTATTGGCACAACCGCGCGAGAGTCTTGAACTTTCTACAATTTATATACGGATCCATAGCCTTTTTTCAGTTGCACCTCCGTCCGAAAAGTATGTAATAGTCGCGCAGGATCAATTCGATACATAGCAGTTCTGCAAATCGATGAATAATCGTTCAATCATGCAATTGGAAAAAAAAAATATCGAGATAAAATTCGACCCTGCCCTCACTGGATTATTTCGATTAGACATTGAATTTCAATTCTACATATCGACGTGTCTTACGAAGAAAGACACATAACTGAATCTGTCCGCGAAGAAAGACACATATCCGAATCTGTCCGCGAAGAAAGACACAACTCGCAATTTAGCCACGAAGAAAGACACAACTCGCAATCTAGCTACGAAGAAAGACACAACTCGCAATCTGTCCACGAAGAAAGACAAATGTCGGAATTATTCTCCCGCGAATATTAACGAAAAAAGAGTTTAAGCTGTAGGAAAGGCTTGTTTTTTTTGTCAAGTATAACCTACTCATTCTAAGCTTTCATTCCATATATTTTTTACGTCGGAAAATTGTGAGATGTGCGCCATGTATCCTTTTTGCGAGCAGACGCGAGTTGTGTCTTTCTTCGCGGCTAGATTGCGAGTTGTGTCTTTCTTCGTGGCTAGATTGCGAGTTGTCTTTCTTCGCGGACAGTTTGAGATGTGTCTTTCTTCGTAAGACACGTCGATATATTCATAAACATGGTCATCATGAAGAATGCAAGAAATCATTTTTTTTTTTACAAAAAATTGCTGTAACTCATTTAATTGTCAACCTAAAAAAATTATATATACAATGCTAGATCATGAATCATATTATTTTTATGATCTTTCCAAAAAGTATATTTATCTGATATAAGAAGGTGGAATTTCAACCAAAAACTAGCTGCCAGAGTCAATGGTCCGATTAAAAATAGTAGCTATATCAACATACAGTTGAAAGTTGAAGCTCCCACTAGACCATACACTCGCAAAAGCATCTCATTGTTCCCAGAAGAATTAGACCTCATAGCGAATTCCGCTACTTCGAAACATAATATATTGTTAATTGTAGAAGAAGTCTTCTGTCAAGAAGATTCTGTTCGGAAGTAGCAGAAATTCTGACTGAAGCCCAATTCCTCTGGGAACGAGAAGATACTTTTGCAGGTGTATGGAACAAGTCTCATTGCAGCCCATATTCCAGGTGAAAATGAAACTTGGTTTTATCCGCCCCAAGGAGCGACTCGGATAAGCACACAAACTGTTCCGTCGGACTAACGATCGGGGATTACGTGTGTTTCCAGGTTATTCGGGACAAAGTGCGACAAGTGCCGGCAGTCATTCAACAAGAACGACTTCGTGATGCGGGCCAAAACGAAGATCTATCACCTGGAATGCTTCAGGTGCTCGGCGTGCCTGCGCCAGCTGGTCCCCGGCGACGAGTTCGCCCTCAGGTCGGACGGGCTGTTCTGCAGGCACGACCACGACGCGCTAGAGGGCGAGAAGCTCTGCGGAGGCGGCGTCCCCGGCGTCACCTCCAACGAGAACAACAACAACGCCAACCTGACCAACAACAACCACCACCTGCATCCAAACGACGGCTCGCTATCCGGTCAGTCTATTAACTCTAAGGCTCTACCTCTACTTGTGTCTCTTTATCGTCGTCACGTAAGGGTCGGTCAGGGGAACGCGGAACGAGTCGCATCGTTGCATTCGTATTCGAAATATAGGCGTCGCCACTGTCAACAAGTGAACTCGTAATCAAACGTCGAAGTTGTATGTGTGTGTGTGTGTGTGTGTGTGTGTGTGTGTGTGTGTGTGTGTGTGTGTGTGTGTGTGTGTGTGTGTGTGTGTGTGTAAATCTGTATACGAACGTGTACAAACCTAATAACCTCAAAATGTACGTAACGTTATTCTTATTCAATATTCATGCAGATCTCACGACTTTATTGAAACTTTTCACATAACTTTACCTATCGAATACATCTTTTTCCTTTTCTTCCTAAGATCATTTCGACGTGTCTTACGAAGAAAGACACATAACTGAATTTGTCCGCGAAGAAAGACACATATCCGAATCTGTCCGCGAAGAGAGACACAACTCGCAATCTGTCCACGAAGAAAGACAAATGTCGGAATTATTCTCCCGCGAATATTAACGAAAAAAGAGTTTAAACTGTAGGAAAGACTTGTTTTTTTTGTCAATTATAACCTACTCATTCTAAGCTTTCATTCCATATATTTTTTTACCTCGGAAAATTGTGGGATGTGCACCAACTGTCTTTTCCGCAGACAGACGCGAGTTGTGTCTTTCTTCGCGGCTAGATTGCGAGTTGTGTCTTTCTTCGTGGCTAGATTGCGAGTTGTGTCTTTCTTCGCGGACAAATTGAGATGTGTCTTTCTTCGCGGACAGTTTGAGATGTGTCTTTCTTCGTAAGACACGTCGATTTACTGTCAGAGATCCATATACTCTTCTTTTATTTCCAAATAATGTGTGAATAATACAAAACTAAACTTTTCGAATAAATAAAGATTTACTTCAATGAACAGCGCTAATATCGTAGAAGTTATGCTCACTACTAATACACTCAAGGATGCACACAAATAGTTGAAAATTTGATCGTATGGGTTCGCATCGAGCGAGTCATCGAGACAGTGGCAAGCAGCTTAGAAACCTGGAACGTGGAATTGGAATTCGAACTCGTTGGAGTGAAAGAGAAAAAGTTGCCTCACTCGAGTGGCATTGAATGAACTCATTATTTTTATTTTATTTTAAGCGCAGAACTTTCTGGATGAAATAAGATTGAAATTAATCAAGCTGATCGTTCTGTGTAGCTACGTGTCTTGCAATATTCCCTTAAAATTTCTTGGAGCAGTCAGTTTCTCTGGTGAATCTTCGACCGTGTCTGAACATTTATCGTAGGAGAGCTTCGTTCGCGTTCAAAACCTTGAAGGGGATTATGTTTTCGGATTAGAGATAATTTGCTCATAAAAATTTTAATCAATTCGGATAGATATGGTTTGACTTGTTTAGCACGAGATTATTATTGAGGTTAGTCGCATCATATGTGCATCAAAATTTCTTGATCGCAAATGCCATTCGCTGGATACACCTATAGCAAGAATAGCCCCTGGATTTGAAAAAAACATTCGTTGTTTTGTCTATGAATAAATATAAAATCACGTTGTGTCTCGCATATCGATCGTCCAAGCCGACTGTCGCGAGACCACCGAGAAATGTTGATTTCGAATGAGAGAAACATCAAGCTTAATTACGGCAATAAAACTTTGTGATCGCTGTTTCTCGGAGATCCAAGCGAAACGGAAATTATCATAGCCGTGACGTATCCAGTCGGTCGGGACGTTGTACAAAATGATTACACGCCGGTTTCGGCGTATAGCTTATCATCGCGAACAATAATTATTCTGATCGAAATCGAGATATACAAAAAGGAATTCGCCAAAAATTCCCGGTTAATTCATGCCAGTGCCAAAGGAAACTCCTATACCGAGGTACACGGAAGCCAATATCACGGAATATAAATCTCGCGAGATTGTATTCGTCGACTTGGGCGACTCGAGGTACGCGGAAGCCGGCGTTGGAAATATTCAAAATTTCGAGGACGATTTTTGGAATCGGGGCTAAACAATGTGGCACGCCCGGATCCTGCGCGGCGAAGAAACGGAAAAAGAAAAAAAAATGATCACGCCCGTTTCTCAATATCGTAAAATACACAGGGAGGATCGTCCAGACGTGTTAATTACTCGTAAACTTTGACGGCTACCGCGTGTCGCTCGGCCAACACGCGCCAACCCATACGGGTTTATTCGGTTTGGACAAGGAATTAGCGGGCGCATATATCGCGACGGCGAATCCGAAATGAGCATCCGTTTGTTATGATGCACGGCGAGAATATTTTGCCATGTTCGTCGCGAGCGTGCAGGACGATTTTACGGGAAAAAGAATACCGAATCCACCGCGATTATTGTATTTTGAATTTCGCTAATTGACCCTGCACTTGATTAGCGATTCGTGTGGCTGATTCTATCGGAATTTGCAGAGACAGATACAATCGAGTTGTGGTTAATAGCGAATGCATCTAACTTGTCTCACTCCACGTGTAATCAGGAACGTGGCAAGATTTTAACATACCTTTTTCTCTCTCTGCAATGTCATGATAAATTTGCAATTGTTTCTTAATGTGTTGATAAGTTTATATATAGTATAATGATTATATCTAGTAATATTTTCAGAAAAATGTTATTCAGTACTCCAAGTTTTTTTTTCAAAATCTTGACTTTGTCTTGATAAGTTCGGGGCTTGGAAGAGAGCCACAAATGTAACAACTGACTCGAGATACAAATATTTGCTTTTGTTAGTTTATTAATGAAGATATACTTCCAGACGCGTGTAATGGTTGTGTTTTAGTTGTCCATATAGGCTAAAAATTCTTTCGAATATACTCATTTGTGAGTACGCAGTCCTCTTTTGTCGAGCACAATAAGCAAGCACATCTGTATACCTGCTGTGTAGCTTTTAAACTCACCAATCTTTGAGCAAAGGGTCAGCTGAACAAATGTCTCGGGCTGAATTTTCATTCTGATCTTCATTAAAACTCGCCAGACTCCCCATAGTTTCGATAAAACTGGTAACGACAGATATCTGCTCCCATGGTAGAGCCAATCAGTGTCACAAGCGGTCCGACACTTATACGCAGGCATCATACGTTGTTTGCATCTGCGTTGGCAGATCACACGATAGCCAAGCCTGATGCCCGGTAATAATCCACGGGAGTGCCGGTCAAGCCTAGATATACGTGTATATCCCTTCGTGTAATCGCGTCAATTATCAACACCTGACCAAAGCCCCGACACGCGGCTAATCCGCCGGCTGCGAGTTTGATTAGCCCCGGCCGTATATGCGTTAATACTTCGTCGAGCTTCGCGCGGCATTAGTTTTGACGCAGCGGCTACTTCAGCCCTTCCGACGTTTGAAAATATGCCTTGCGCCACCCCACATCGCTCGACTCCTCGTTCGAGTCGTGCAGTGCCTCGAGAGCTGCTCGTCCAGTTGGTTTAGCGGATTTAAGCTGGATATTTGGGTATTACGCGTTTTGGGCGTGTTTCCTTTCTTTTTAAGCGATATGGGGGGTAGAAATAAATTGTATTTTTTCTGCGGTTTTGAAAGTAGTAGTTCGCGGAAATATTTTGAATAGGGAAATGTATTGATGGATGTACATATAACGTTGCCGAAGTGTTCGAGGAACGTTAGTGCAATATATTGCCAATATAGTATTGGCAATGTATTAGCGATGCATTTCCCGCATTTCTCATTCTTTACCACGTGGTATAGTCAGATTATTCTAGTAATCGTTAGTTAATAAGAAGAAAAGTATTATCCACTACTACACATCAAATCTACTGCGACACGGATGCTGCACTTGTTAAGATTTTCGTTTTCCTCGACTAACAAACCAGACGTCGTTCGATAATTAGATTTCGCTCGAAACTCACCAATACCGATGGAAAAAGCCAATCTAGTGCTTGCTGGTGTCGTGGAATCAGCGAAAGTATTCGTATACCCATAGTCGGGCATAATAATTCGAGAGACGTCAAAGTATTCGCTACGCGCGGAGAAGCGAGTTTTCGCATATACATATACATATATGTGTATAAACCAGTAGCTGCGCGGCGGCGGCGACGATGAATGATTTTACGGCTGACGAAGTGGGAGAAAGCAGTAATATCGAGACGGATCCTCGATCCGGTTCCTCGTCCTTTTCATCGGTGGCTGCGGCGACGTGTCAAATGTAACACGCAGCCGCCAATTACCGTGGCACACAACCAGTAGCAGTGGCTCTCTCGCGCGCGCTCCTACCCCGCCTTAATTTATGGCATCTCTCGAAGCTCGTGTGTGTGTATATCTACGCGCTTGCGTCAGTAATTTCGATTGTCTTTCAAAATCCAAATTGATCGTGTTTGGTCGCTTTTTTTTCGTTATCTGAAGATATATATATATATACTATATATATCGCTAGTATATATATATAAGTATATATACTAGCGGCGATAAGCGTTGCTCCAGATTCGATCGTCGAGCCGCGCGGCTCCTCTTTGTAAACGATTATTGTGTCGATTTATCGAACGTTCGATCTCGCGAGTCGAGTGCCAGATTTTTTCCCTTATCGATCCCACTCGACTTATCTGCCGCGCTCCGGCCTTATCTCTAAGCAAATTTACCGTGACTGTATACCTATCTGCGACAAAAAGAAAAAAATTTTCTAGGACAAATCCCCGGGCGTACGGTGCGTGTGTATGTACCGAGCGTGAGTGACCGCGTGCGCGCACACGTTTTGTGACGTGTATACCACCTCGAAAACGCGTTCGCGCGTCACGTCTTTGTTTCCCAACGGATCCTCTCGATTCGAAATCGTATCACTTCGCTATCGTAGCGAGCATTGGGCTACACTATGGATTTCCTCGATCGAGCACTCGGTGATGGCCAATGGGTTATGCGAGTGACGGTTTCGTGACGGTAATTAAACTCACGTCGAATCTCGCGCGGCGCATCCGTCAACACACACACACGCCCTCACACAGGCAAACACCAAACGAGTCTCCGAATTACCAGTTCCCATCGAGATCGGCATTATATTGCGCTCGCGCGCGTGGTGGACAAATTTTTATCGCAATTCGAACGTGCCGGCGAGAGCGACTTTTTCCGTATGGTGGAAGACGGGGCGGGGAGGGAGAGGGAGGGGAGGAAAAAGAAAAAAGAAGCGAGAGAAGCACAAGTTGGCGGACCACTTCAAAGAGCCGCCCAACGAAGTGAACCGACTCGTCCACTTTAGCCTTGCCACCGACGACTCTCTCCTCTCTCTCTCTCTCTCTCTCTCTCTCTCTCTCTCTCTCTCTCTCTCTCTCTCTCTCTCTCTCTCTCTCTCTCTCTCGGGATGCCTTAGTCAAATACGCGCGAGCTCTTGCTTTTCGAATCTCATCCGCCGCGTATGGAGATTTTCGAGCTTTGCTCGACTCTCCACCAAAGCGAGAGAGAATCTCGAGGAGCGTCTCCTTAAATGCGCTCGCTGTTCCTTTCAGCCCCGCTCATTAGCCATTCATTTATGCGCGCCGAGCCGGGCTACTCTGTTTTACCGACTGCTCGACTTTTTTTTACCCCTTTTTTTTTCTCTCTTCCTTTTTTTTCCGCAACCGTCGACCTGATTCCGGAGTGCTGCGGGGTATTTCGAACTGTCGGCGAGTCGAAGATCGAGCTTTATTGGGAAAACACACCGGCCCATGTTTGTCCCTTGAAGTATTGGACTTGATAGTCATTTCGTCTGAAAGTTATTTCATTCCTGTGTTCTGGTGAATAATTCTTTGATATTATTCACATATTTATACTCAAATGACGGTCAATACATCAGGAACGACAACGAGTATTCAGAGGGATTTATTGGATACAAATTATCATGCGTGACTATGTGGGGCCATAGTGGCGGAATTTTTTTGATACAGTTGGAGAGAAATACCTATGCCATTTCCGAAGTAACTTATATTATCAATTTTTAAAACGAAAACGATAAGTTACTGATACCATACGATATGTTTAATATGATTTCTACGCCGCGCATGGATAACGAAGCAATAAAAACGTTACATCACATATACTCTTCCATAACGTTATCGAATTGCCTCTTCTTCGTTACACGTGCATAAATCTTTTGGCCTGGAAACAATGGAATCAGTTTTGATGGGAAATCTCGTGAACCTCATAACAATCGCATTAATAGCTGGAAGTTGCATATATATGAGCATTTCTATCTAACTTATGGCTTCCAATGTATTGCTTGAAAAAAAGTACTTCTTGAATATAAAAGACGGTAATTCCGTTCGGGATAATGTGATCCATCAACGTCGATTTTCAATGTTCCAAGCATTACATTAGGTTTCATTTCATCTATAAAGTTTTCCGTTTTCTGCAGAAACACGTTGGAACCAGCGATGTTCGTGAGTGAATTTTATGATTGTGATCATTGCTTTTTCAAACCCTTCAATGAATTTTTTCAAAAACCAAAACTATTGAGTATATTTATTAGACATTGAGACGGAATGAAAAAATGCTATTGAAGATGTGTGGCAAGCTTAGTAAAAAAATGTAGAACAGGAACTAAGCATAGATCATTTTTCCAAAATTTGAATTTTCATAATTTATTTTTAGTACTTAATTAAAACTGTAACTCTACAGCAGAAAAATTAGTTTTTCACTCGTAATCTTTTTCTATACTGTATTATTTCAGTACCAAGTGTAATCGTGAACTTACTACTCCAACATTATCCATCGTTGAATGTGTAACAGAATCCTATTCTCAAGTATTGCATCCGGGGTTGAAATTTTTAATTTTCCTTGTGTTCATCCCATTGAATATCAGAAAAAAATGTATAAAATTAGTATCTCAATGTGAAATTTTGTGCCTTTTTTGGAAAAAATATTTTCTAAGAAGTTATAGTTATATTAGTTCTTCTCAATTTTCAATTGTTTAATAAATAAAAATATAACAATAAAATGAGTTGAAAAAGGAGTTTTGTTTTTAACGAAATGTCGAGGACAATCAATTCGCGTCTAAAAAGAAATTAAAAAATGCCTCCAGGGTCGAAAGTCAAAAGTCAGTTGCCCACGTTTATCCACCGAGAGGGGTCAATATTGCCGGTGCGCGATATTGACAAAAATCGAAAATTCCCGCGACGAGCCTTTGGGAAAATAGTGCGGGTTTGTTGGAATAAAGAGGCAACAATGGTGGGTTATAACCGCGAGCTGCACCGTCGAATACCGTTTTAGCTTAACTGTTTACCCGGTCGGTCGGTCGGTCCCGGGCTTATATATGCAGTCACACGCGAGAGGCTGACCGCAAAGGAGCAAATGAAATCGGAGGCCTATTTTTGCGTCCTAAGCAAATAGCGAGAGCCGCCTGTTTTCTCTGCCTCCCTCTGCCGCGATGCCGAGGTGTACACCGCGCCGAGGAAAAAACAAGAGGCCGCGGAGTTGAATGAAATTTTCCGGATTTTTGTTCGAGTCGCGCAGGAAATGCTTACTCCCGACGCGCGGGATCGTTTTAAATAGACCCCGCGTATGTAGTCGCGGACGAGCGGTGAATGAATCGAGAGACACCGGCTTCACTTATTTCGGTCGAGTCTCACGTATGTAGAGCCCGATTCGTTGATTTCGCTCGCGCTATATGGTTTTTCAGATTCCTCAGTAAAATAGTTTTTTCGATTTTGCACTCGCGATTTATGATGGTTTTCAACTTTGAAATGACGTTTGAACCCGAGATCCTCGTTAAATAATATTTAACTGTTTCACGGCCAATAATTGCTGTGAGCATCAGTCACTGTACTGCAATTGAAGAAAACTGATTCATGAAATATGCCTAGGAATGAATTGTACTTTCTTAAATGCTTATAGTGAAAAAACGTTGTATTTAAGTGAAAAATCACTGTAAGAAGCTAGATGAAATATTGACTGGATTGCAGTGACTATATAAAGTGAATTTTTACTTCCGTTACTTGAATTTTGAAAACATTTTACGTAAATTTTTGGTATCAAAACTCATGAAACTAAAGTAAAAATTCACTTGAGTTACCCTAGTGTACAAACGTTTAGACTTTCATAAACGAATGTGCATTAGTTATACCTGTATAAGGAAAATTCTTAGGACAATTGACATAGATAATTTTGTAGGCATAATTTATGCTTCATTTTTTTTACTTGGGTGTATGGTTACTTTGACTTCCAGTCAAGATCACTAGCAACAAAAGAATCACGGCATTAACAGTAAAACGGCACTCTACTAAATTGTTACAGTAACACATAAATTTCTCACTCATATTACTATGAAAAAAGTAGAATAAAGTAGGAAAAAGTGAATTCATTGAGTACACACTGAAGAAAATTACAATCTGTTGAACCTGAAAAATCCAAACTTTATTAGTTTTAGAACGTTTTGTATTCAATTTTAGTAAAAAATACTTCATTATAATCTATATCATCACTGAAATTGAAGCTAATCACACATCGAGGAACGATTGATATATCAAAAATGATTCTTAATTTATTTTGCAAACGGCTTGGGCAATAATTATCGGCCGTTTATCTCTCAAAATAAAAAATATAAGAAATAATTCAATAAGGAAATGACAATCCTCAATTCAAGTACTTCAGTTGAATGAAATGGTACTTGGGTCGTACATACCAAAGTCGCATCTCACTCTCTAAATCTAAAATAGTATAAAACTACTATTCAATAATACGAATTGCACAACTGATAAAAATATTATATATTGACTAAGAAATAGTAGAATTTCTGATGAAGAAATAATAAACTTTCGCTAAATTACTAATATACTAGTGCAATTTCTCTATTTTCTTTTAGTAATCATCTACTATCTCTATCAATTGTGCAATTTGTACTACCAAATAAAAGTTTTTCACTATTTAACATTTAACTTGTTCAATATCTCATCCAAAGTACAAACTCTCGTGTGTGTTGAGCATCAAATCATCTAAAAACGCACGTATGTCTTATTGTTTTTGCAGATTCGGGTTCGGAGAGCGGCTCGCACAAGACAGTGGGCGGGGCCCGGGGCGCGTCGAGCCACAAGGGCGGCGGCTCGGACGGCAAGCCGACCCGGGTCCGGACGGTCCTGAACGAGAAGCAGCTGCACACTCTGCGCACCTGTTACGCGGCGAACCCCCGGCCCGACGCCCTCATGAAGGAGCAGCTCGTCGAGATGACCGGGCTCAGTCCCAGGGTCATACGGGTCTGGTTCCAGAACAAGCGCTGCAAGGACAAGAAGAAGACCATCGCCATGAAGCAGCAGATGCAGCAGGAAAAGGTAGCCAACTGCACAATATGTATAAGATTATATCACCTCGGCGCGAGTCGTATGCGGATCAAGTAATATTGAAATACGAGAAAACATGAGTAATCTCGTTTTAATATGTGCCGTTCGCGAATAAAACTCGATCGCATATACTCGTATTTATATTTTGAAATGTGGAACGATAAAAATGTACCAAGTTACACCTTGATCCGTTGAGCCATTCACTGCTCTGGGTGCAGTGGATTGCGCATATGCCGCGCGCGCATTTCTTACAGATCCCGTTTAATATTATCACGCGGGGGAAAATACATGTAAAACTGATCAATTCAACATGATTATTCATTGATTTCTTGATTTTTCTCTTTCCATCAAACTTATTCCATCTCAAGGATAAAAATCATTCCGACTTTCAACAAAGTATAGATTTCAATAATAATCGCCGAGTTTTATTAGTTTCTCAAATGTCTTCTACACTATATACGGATAAAGTGGAAAACAGGTTTACGCGAAGCCGCTAAGCTGGTAGCATATACGCGAATTATATACACATGTGTATAGAGCGGAAAAATCTAACAATACGAAGTTTTTTGCGTTGCAGGACGGACGGAAGCTGGGATTTGGAGGTATGCACGGCATCCCGATGGTCGCCAGCAGCCCGGTGAGACACGAAAGTCCCATCGGGATGACGCCTCTGGAGGTGCAGGCGTACCAGCCACCCTGGAAGGCTCTCAATGACTTTGCACTCCATGCCGACCTCGACAGACTCGACCCCAACGCGAATCCTTCCTTCCATCACTTGGTGTCCCAAGTACGTATTGTTTGAGTGTTCAATTAACCTAAGGCTTACAGTAGACAATCGAGCGTTGCATACCGTTAAGGATGTAAGTGTGATCGTTTGAGGTAATTGTTGGGTAAAATAATCTAGAAATCGCAGTCTAATAGGTCCAGTATATAAAGATTTTTAAATCAACTTTGTAAAAATGTCGTCTCGAGAAGAACGTGTTTAATGTTGGAATCACCGATTTTCCATAGACTGGTACAATTTATACTTACGCTATAATCAGCCGTGTCCGGTGCATTCCTTGTATATAGGATTTTTCCTGCTTTGCGGCTTAATTCTGTAATTTTCTCGAGCCGATTGTGAAATTTGAATAAGCTACAATCAGTCCGTGAAAATTTTGAATTTTGATTTGAAAATTTTACTGCATCGTGATTTATATATTCGAAAAATTCCATAACAAAATCGATTTTTCGAACCCGCCACATAGAATTACATCCTTGGATTGACTCAGCGAGTTCAATATAGCAGATTTGGTCGGTTTACAGAACCGTCGCAAACATTTCTTCTTAATTTTTCAATGATGATACAACTTTGCTAAACAACGAGATGCAAATATACGTTTCACGATGATAATTCGAATCTATCGGATCCGATTTGCGCGCACGACGTAAAAGCTTTTGAATCAAATTCATCCCACGTGAAAAAGTTTCTTCAAGTTTTTAACAAGTTGTATATGGTTCATATACAATTCCTATACAAAAATTATTCTGTACATTTTGTATATGGTCCATATACAAATTTTTTATAAATTTTTCGGGAAAATACATATCAGATTGAGGGGGGGTGGGATGAAAAAGAATTAGCCCGTTTTGGAATTTGCTTGCCCACCGAATCCAATCGGTCTACTGTAATTCCGGACAATACCCAGGTCGTTGGATCTCCGGGACCAAGGATTTTTAAGGCTTGAAACTAAAAGCCAATTGATTTGCAGATGCACGGCTACGACATGCATGGCGGCGGTCCACCTCAGCTGCCACCACCAGGTATGATGGGCGGCCCAATGGGCGACGGCGGTGGACCCCTACCCCCGCCAGGGCCTCATCACCCGAGCGGGGGCAACGGACCCGGCCCCGGGCCCGACATGGGCCAACACCCCGACAGCACCGACAGCTACGTCACTTACCTCGAGAGCGACAGCGACTCGCTGCACCACGACACCGGCAGCCCATAGTGCCACCCCCTCAACCTAAGGTGTGCCAGCGCTGGCTACGACGCCAAGGCCATAGTTCCGAGGATGCTGGAACAAATACCAGGAAACTTCGTGATGCAATAATCGAAAGGCCAAGTGTAGATGCCGTTCTTACCGACGACTCTGTTTTACCGACGACCCCTCGAAATCGCGAGGTTCGGCAACTCGTTGCTTCGGGATCTCGCTACGACGAGAATGTTTCTTTTCCACCACTGCATTTCGTGTATAAAGTTTGAGTGAGAGTGAGAGAGAAAGATAGGAAGAGAGACTTCTTAGGTTGCGGTAGTACACTTGGACGTGTACAGTTTCGTGACGATTGCTTAGGATACTATTGAAAGTAATTGGTAAAATGAATGACGAGAAAGTTTTTTACTTCGATGGGAAAGCCAGTTGATACATGATTTCACATTGAAAGATATAACAAAAAGAAACTGGGAAAAACTACGACGAATTATGACGAATGGTTATTTGAAAAGAAACATGTAAATAGAATTCTGTTACCGACAATTGGTCACGATTCAAATGGATTTGTTGATGATTAATTACACGATTCCGCGGAGAATCTTGAGCCGTAAAAACTCATTTGTAAGCAAGTATTGTCAATTACACATAAATTATTACGATCAATCAAGTTTTCTTAGTCACTACCATCGGTCGGTAACAACAAGATTTTATACCGGGAAGTTAATTATATGATTTGAAGTGATTCAATAACGTCACTTACAAATGATCCGTAGGCATAAAATCATGTTTAAATTGTAGGAAGACCTTAGATGAAGTTACACGATTTGTTAATGAGAGTGTATTTGATGTTGTTATTGCGAAACTCCGGGCCTAATGAGATTCATTCATTAGAGTATTCGGAAAGTTTTTAACAATTTTGTTAATAATTTTGTTTAATTTTTTTAACAAAAATTTTTATTTTTGATGTATTATAGATATTACGATATGTATTAAGTATACGGTAAAGTGCTCCAGAATCAAATAGTATTTTTCCAAATTACGTTTCTCGTATGTTGTTTTTTATATTGTTTAGTTTCTCGAATTACTTTGTTTCGACTTACGTTTGATAACAGCGTTCAATTGTTAATTTATATAGTTCGCAAATTGAAGCCATGGAATTCGTTAATCATAGCTGTGGAGCTCTGTAAATATGACGCGAGGAGAATGTAAATAAGTATTTTATTCGAGACTCGGAAGATACGAGGGAGGAAAGTTTGAGTAACCAATAAATAGAAAACGGACAGTTTCTCTCAACGTGCAGCGATCGAAGCGACGTCGCATCGAAAGTATTTTAGCATTTTTGCTGTTTGTCATGCAAAATACATTCGATCCTTGACGGCTCGTCGTCGCGCGCGCAGCGAGTTTTGAGAACTAAGCAGAAAAAATACCAAAGCGAACGCAGTAAAAACTCTGTAAATATATATAGTTGCACGAATGGAAAAGCTTTGAAAATATCCGCGACTCAATGAGCTGGTTTTTGAGAAGGGAGAAAAGTGTGAAACTGCGCAAGGCGTTTGCCAGTGCGCCTCCCCTAATGCTGTATATTGCGCGATGTATGCTACATTGTTGTTTTAGGTAAATTTTCCGAACTTCCTCGAGTAACTTTGGAATTTGTATGATATTTCTATACAGGCACAGTGTACGTAATAAAAAAATCTCGAAATGATGTGGAAGTGTATGATTGAACCCTTTCTCCATTTACACCTCTCACAAGTATTTCAGAGCACAAATATTAATTTAATAAGCAATACAAGTCCTCGAGTTTGAGAAATTTGAATTGCATTCAGGCATCGATATCCTACTATCAATTCTCATCACACTCACAAAAACTGAATTTTGATTCAAGAAGAAAATTCAGTTTGACACTATAGTAGGAAGATTTATTCTTCTGCCAGACTGACTCGTTTAGGACCAAGAAAAGAGTCTTTATTCAAGAGAAAATCTTCTATAGATATAGCGTCAAACTGATTTTCCTTTTTAACCGAGATTCGATTTATGTAAGTGCGCTTTCTCACACCGTCTTCTATCGGCTAAATGAAGTTCTTACTAGAATTCGTTTTTTTCCTTGTTAGAAAGATATCGTATTAGAACAAAAAAATGATATACGAACGAACATTTCAAATACTTCTTCAACAAAACTTCGATATAGCCAAAGTTCACTAGAGAATAGCAATTTTGCCCTTTCTTATCTTTAAATACACGTAAAATTATTCAGAGAACGAAGTAATACTTTGGTTGAGGAATAAAAATAACCCACTTTGAAATTTATTAAATAAAATATCAACACGTGCTCGATCATGGACGACCTAAAGCTCATCACATAAAATGTTAAATATTCCACGACCTCGTTTTTTTTCTAGAAGATGGTTTAACTACATATTAAAAATTGATTAAAACGTGAAAGAAGACCTAAGCGAACTCTTTTTTTCATCGAACGTTTTATATATATTTCGAATTTGAAAGAGCTTGGCGCGCATTCGATTCGGATGTCGCGCATGCGTCGTGGCCATGATAATGGCAGACGACTCTTTTCATATATATAATCATATTTTACAACTTTTCATGTTTGCGTATATGTTTGTTGTGAAGTGCTAAAGTGTGAATCGTAATGTTTGAAGAGCCGGAAAATAGATTCCGACAATACTATCTCTGAAGGAAAATAAATTTCGAATTCATAATGCCTACAAAATCAAAGCTAGTGAGTATAGGATGTTTCTTATCCTCGGAGTGATTTAACAGTACGCACGTGTTTTTTGTTGGTTACAAATGCATTTGTATACATACAAACACTATCTGTGGAAGGTTTTCCAACAGCAATGAACTTTGATTAACATATTGATCAACTTTGTTTAAATTTTATTTTTTTCTCAATTTCGATAACATAAATAGAAATTAGTTCTATGTATAATTTACTAAAAAATGATCTACAAATTTTCAGCCACGAAATAAAGTTCCACCTCCAAAATTGGCAAAACCAGCTGGAAATCAACAGAGCACTTCGTCAGGCTCAAGTTCAGTCACAGATTGTGCAACAGCAAGTGGTCTTGATCAAGATGCAGAGGATCAGTTTGAAGTTGAATTGTTGTGGTGCATCCAGCAGCTACAAGCAGGACTAATGGATTTAAAACTCCAAGAAAAACAAGTGTATAATATGACAAAAAGCCTAAATGTGCTGAAAAGTAACAATGCTTCATTAATAAAGAAGCGGCAAGTGATGAGGAACACTTTTGGTGATTATCGAGCAAAAATGTCAGATGATGAAAAGAAGTTTAGCAAATCAACAATTTTTGTGAAATTCACACCTTCTAACATTAAAAAGCTGGATAAGAAATCGTTATTTTTGAAAAAAGCTGTTAAGCCTACAGAAACAACAAAAGACAACAAAGAAACTTGTGGTGGAGAAGTTGACAATGAACAATCGAGTAGAAAAGCAATAATGAATGTTGATGTTTCAAATGAAACATTCAAGTTCAATTTTCCTGTGAATGAATCATGATATATGTACTTGTTGATATATTTATCAATAAGTTTCTCCTAATATTAATAAGATTAATTTACTCACCACGTGTAAGATAAAAATTTGATTACCTCTTTTCTATTGTAAATATACCAGAAAAACATTGTACAATAATTCAATTCAATAAATTGAAAAAGATCTATTCAAATCTCATTTCCATAAAAAGCATATTTCCTCACCAAAGCAAAGGAATGGATAAATGTAATTTTACAAATAGATTTTTTTTTAAATTTAAAATAATTCAACATTCAAATCAGATTTTACAAGAATCGCATGATTCCCTTACGCATGGATCGTCGTTAAAATCATTTCGAATTGGATAAATTGTATTTTCCATGTATGATGAATCGTAGAATCTAGTGTGTTAATATACATTCCGTACACAACACGGTCCTGTGGCGCAACGGATAACGCGTCTGACTACGGATCAGAAGATTCCAGGTTCGAATCCTGGCAGGATCGATATATTTTTTTTATTTATTTTCAATCACTTAAAATTTTTCTAATTGTTATCCGAAATAGTAGATCTGTATATAATGGCTTTTTTGTTTATTATTCATTTTTTTCCAATCCAACGAATGAGTACTCGCTCAATCTATCCATCCGTCTTCCAGAGACTTTAGCATTTTTACTCGACAAAAGTGCGAGGGTAAATTTTATTGACGATTCATGAAGGGGGAGTGGTGGACATGATAAATATTTATGAAAGGATCACTGACTAGCAGTCATTTGTTTATAACAGCACTTTGAATGTTATGAAAAACGGTTTTTCTGCTATAAAAGAGAACATACTGATGGAATAAAAAAAAATTGCAGATAAAAGCTGTAGATATTAACAATATGAACATTTCCAAAAAAGTTGCATCGAAATCGGTTAAATATTTTTCTTACTAACTGCAAAAAACCCTCCAAAATTAACGATTTTACAATAACTATTGTTCAATTGTGAAAAAAGAGATATCGACCTCATATTAATTTGAAAGTGTAGAGTATTATTTACTGAAACCACGGTTAAAATTTGGTTCCGAAATATTCAATATTTATTGAGATAATTTAATTTGTTGTGTAAAAGTAGGGTCGTTTTTACAATAACACCTGAGAGCTTTTTACAATTCTTTTGTAATGAAAGTCAGCTTATTTGAAAGATACACATTTCCACTATCAAATCCAATCATAACTTAATCGATATTTAATTATTGCGATTGTTTAAAATGGCTCTAAACATGATATGTCACTATTTTCTTCGTAAACAAATGCAATAACTCGCACATTTGTTCTGAAATGGGTACTTTTGAAGCTAATTTCCCTGGAGTACTAGTGGAATGGAGTAATATGATATTCGTGGAATATCCAGAGATGAACGTTTTCCAAAATATCAATGAACAATTTAAAACAATTTTCAAGTACTTTTTCGAAATAATGAAATCACAAGTATATTATTTTTTTAACAAATATGCAAAAATGTATGTGTCCTATTTGGAAGAATTGAAATACATTTATTTACTTCTGTAAACTTTTATATATTTCTGTACGTTTTTAGAAAATCGAAAAAATTGAATTTATTTCATCATCCTCCCTTAAAAATGTTTTAATGTTGTTCCATATGGGACACTTATATACACTTATCTGTATACACTTTTATACATTTTGGAACATTTATACATATTAATTATTTTACTAGGGGCACAGGGTCACAGGTGAGAAAAGAATGTCTAATGAATTCAAGAAAATGCCCATTACATCAATCGATTTGCGTTAAAAAAATAATGATATTTATAATAAAGTATCCAACTTACACCTGGAGGAGCTCCACACATTATACTGCAGTGTCTGCATTATATTGCGCGGAGTCCTCGAGTCGCGGCGCATATAGTCAGCGACGTCAGCGGTGCCACCAGCCACAGTCGTGTCGTGCACACAGTGCTGGTTGATACACCCGGAGCGGAGGAGGCAACATGGGCGAGCAAGTGTCAGCGGCTCTGCAGAACGTCGCGTTAAACGACAAACCCCAGGCACGATAATCAAAGTACCGAACGAACGAGGGGGAGAGAGGCTATAAATTTTCGCCTGCGTGTGCACATATATAAATGCTGCTGGCGAGCGTCGCCCGGGGTGTCCGACTCGTCGCCGTCTCCCGCGCTACCACCCGGTGCAAGTCCCTCCAGGCCCTGGTTCGTTCGATGTGCTTCACCCCCCACTCACCTGACCGGTTTTCCACGTTTTCCTTACCCCCCGTCGACACCTGTGTTTTGTTGAAATATGTGTATATAGATGCACCCGTTTGCCGGAACGAACGTGGTGTTTTTTTCGGAGCGCGGCTACAGCTGACATAACCTCGCGTTCACGTGTTATCCATACCCCGATAAGTTTCTCACCCGGTTTGCTAATCGTGTGACGTGACGATATTGTGATTCGTCTCCATCGACTGCTTGTGACTTTGTGGAAAATCTCTTTCGAGTGAGCTTTGACAGTGGTTGCTCAGCTCGCTTTTTTTGAGAATCCCCATCGCATCAGATTTGTAGAAATATTTTTGCGCAATTTCATGGACATACAATGTGAATCTATACTTGCTACATTTTTCCTTATTTTCCGTCTTTTCTGTAATATGTATGACCTTCTGACTCGGAATCATGATATATCACAATGTAAATCATGATTGCATCATGTCCCATTATCTTGAATAGAAGATTTTTCTAGTTTTCTTGGATAATACATTCCATTTCTTTTCCATGACTTGACTAACTTATTCTGAACCTTAATAATCACTTTCAACATCAAACACAACGAACAAAATTTAAATTTCTTAAATGCTATTTCAGAAAAAAATGAAGCAGAAAACAGAGAACCCACAGAAAAGCTCTGTCAAGGAATTGAATCCTTGGCCAGCATACATACAGGTATAGTAATTAATGAATCATTTCTACTTTAATAGTTCACTCTACTATTGATGCTAAAATCAGTTTCTCTATTCAATAGGAGAGGATAGCATTATTTGATAAGTTGAAAGCTGAATATGAAACAGAACTTGCAGCTAAGCCATCCACTGAAATAACAGTGACACTACCAGATGGCAAAACTGTGCCTGGACAGTCGTGGCGTACTACTCCTTATGAAGTAGCTAGAGGTATCAGTCAGGGACTGGCAGACAACACAGTCATAGCTAAAGTGAATAACGAAGTATGGGACTTGGATCGTCCATTGGAGGGTGATTGCAAACTGCAACTACTCAAATTTGATGACCCAGATGCGCAAGCTGTTTTTTGGCACTCCAGTGCTCATGTACTTGGTGAAGCACTAGAAAGAGTCTACGGAGGTTGTCTGTGTTATGGACCACCTATTGAGAATGGTTTTTATTATGATATGTTCCTGGAGGATGCCAAGGGTGTTTCGAATGACGATTTTCCATGCCTAGAAACTTTATTTAAGAATATTGTTAAGGATAAGCAACCTTTTGAGAGGCTTGAAATGAAAAAGGAAGATCTCCTTGAAATGTTTAAGTATAATGAGTTCAAAGTAAGGATCTTGAATGAGAAAGTGCACACTCCAACTACTACAGTATACAGGTATACAAGTGAAATATGTTCATGCAATTTTTAAGTATTTATCAACCACTGAATTCTCATATTAGTTAGTGATAATACTATCAAGAAAAATAGCACTATTAGATTTTCTCTGCTACAAGAATAAATATATTTTTATTCCTAGCATGGTAAAATCTGATCTAACTTGATAAACTAGACTGCATGAGGATTAATACAGAGAAGCTGAATAGTGCTAATCTTTGTAGTGAATGTCAAAACGTATCCGTCAACCCTACTCTTCGTTTAGAGTTTTTGGAACTAAATCATTTAGACTTATGATTTAACTTAATCGTCATTTAGATATAATTTTATTTTGACTCTATAATTAATATAAAATCGACATAAAATCAAAGTAATGACCTTTTTGAATAACTTATGAATGATTTTTTCATCAATCAGATGTGGACCTCTGATCGACTTATGTCGAGGACCACACGTACGAAACACGGGAAAAATCAAGGCGGCGAAGATAACCAAGAGCTCGTCCGCGTACTGGGAGGGCAATGCGAACGCGGAGACGCTGCAGCGAGTATATGGCATCAGCTTCCCGGACTCGAAGCAGCTCAAGGAGTGGGAAAAGATCCAAGAAGAGGCGGCCAAACGAGACCACCGAAAAATTGGCAGAGAGCAAGAGCTATTCTTTTTCCACGAACTTTCACCAGGCTCGTGTTTCTTCCAGCCTAGAGGTGCTCACATCTATAATACACTCGTCGAATTCATTAGAGGAGAGTACAAGAAGAGAGGCTTTCAGGTATTAATTTTTTTATTATTCGAAATTAAGTTTGGAATTCTTTATTGTGTAATTCGAGATTTCCCACGTTCAACTGATTTCCAAAAAAACTCACTCCTAAAGTACAAAACGAAGTGTAAAACAATTTTTTTCCAACAAGAAATAGTCATTTTTCTAACATTAGCTATAATTTTCATAGGAAGTTGTTACGCCAAATATTTACAACAGCAAATTATGGCAAACCTCCGGTCATTGGCAGCATTACTCAGAAAACATGTTTTCTTTCGATGTAGAAAAAGAAACTTTTGCATTGAAACCAATGAACTGCCCTGGGCACTGCATGATTTTCGATGTCCGAAACAGGTAAGCATTTCGTCGTGATATTCATATGTACGAATATCAATCTCAACGTGACGTGGAGAGATGAATAGTTGATAACTTCGTAGTTTGATAAATGAATATAAAAATGAATAAACTTTAACGTTTCAGATCGTGGCGCGAGTTGCCGCTGCGGATGGCAGATTTTGGCGTCTTGCACCGTAACGAGCTTTCAGGCGCGTTGACGGGTCTGGTCCGAGTCCGGCGTTTCCAGCAGGACGATGCGCACATCTTCTGCACGTCGGAGCAAATAAAGGATGAGATGCTGGGAGCACTTGACTTCCTGGACCACGTGTATTCAGTGTTTGGTTTCACGTTTAACCTGTGCCTTTCCACCCGGCCGGAGAAGTTTATGGGCGAGCCCGCTGTATGGGACGCGGCTGAAAAAGCCCTGTCCGAAAGTCTTGACGCCTTTGGCAAGCCGTGGAAGCTCAATCCTGGCGATGGAGCGTTCTATGGGCCCAAGATCGACATCACCATTATGGACGCGCTCAAGAGGCCACATCAGTGTGCTACCATCCAGCTTGACTTCCAGCTCCCAATCCGGTTCAATCTGTCCTATGTCAAGTGAGTATTTTTTTCCTCCACTCCTGGTTGGCAGCAATATACTAGTCTATTTACTGACGTTGTAATCGAACAATGCCAATAATTATAACACCCATAATGGGTTTGCCATTGAACGATTCATATTGGTAAATTTAACTGATCAGCGAGAGTGCACAACCTATGGGTCACTAATTACGATGAAACTTTGTTTTATGGTTTTTGGGTACCATAATAGCTTATATTTCGTGCCATACACTCTAATGTTTTGATTTTTCGGAGATATTCTGTCAATCATAATCGATTTTTCGCATGACTAGTATATCTGTATATACGATATGAACCGATAGTGTGGTGAAAACTTGGGTCTGACCGCTTCATAAAGCTTTAAAAAGACTTTTTTATTCCATGGTGAAAAATTCAAATCTGTATAAAACAAAACTACGAAAGAGCAGTTTTGACTAAAATCGATTTCAGTGGACCGATGGAGATGCGCGAGTGCTTCCATTCGGTCAAGTACCGAGGTTGAAATAAAATATGCATGGTTATATAGAACGTAAATGGAAATTGACAGATTTAATTTTGACTTCTTTCATAATTATAAAATAGTAACGTTAGGCATGATAAGGTCCGATGATTGAAAAAAAGACGACCTTTTATAGATTTTTCTACAATAGACCCTTCAGAAAAGACTCTTTATTTTCATTGCGAGATGGAATACTGTTCAAACTGTAGATTACAAGAAATGAATAATCATATAGCTTATTGTTTGTCTAGGGTTATACTGCTAATGAAAAATTGAAATTCATATAAAGTATAAAAGAATTACATGATTTTCAATAATGAAATCAAACTTTTGATTGACAGCGAAACTGGTGAGAAAATCCGACCGGTGATAATCCACCGCGCAATCTTGGGTTCGGTGGAGAGGATGATTGCCATCCTGACGGAATCGTACGCTGGCAAGTGGCCGTTTTGGCTGTCGCCCAGGCAGATAATGGTGATTCCCGTGGGTCCGTCGCTCGACGAATACGCGTCGCAGGTTAAGGACAAATTCTTCGCCGCAGGCTTCATGGCTGAAGTCGACACTGATCACGGTGACACCCTCAACAAGAAGATAAGAAATGCCCAGCTCGACCAGTTCAACTTCATCCTCGGTGAGCGGAATTTTCTTGTAGCATAATTGATGTTTAACGAAAGTTGAGATTCTCTGAATGAATCCGGGACTTTTACCTGATTTTTTTACTTCAATTCAAACGAAGATTCCAGCGCAATAAATGGTTATATCGATTTTCACTTGACAATCGGTTTAACTTTTAAGATCTTTCTGGGCAATAAACAGCCACGTACAGCACTAGGTTGCAGAGCAACAGTCACGTCTGACTTGACTTTTCATTGCCCCGAACCACACGCGATTTTGTTAATAGAAGCCCATGGATTCCTGTATCAAACTCATTAACATTGCGAATTATCATATAGCCAATAAAATCAAACTGAAGGTTAAATTATTCTGTTCATTTTACAGTCGTTGGTGAGAAAGAAAAAGCAGCGGGAACAATCAATGTCAGAACGAGGGACAACCAAGTTCGTGGAGAAATTACAGTCGAAAAATTGATTGAGAAATTCAAACACTTCAAGGAAACGAAAGCTCGCGATTGCGAAGAAAACTTTTAACGCATGGGACCTGAAGCGTTAGAGATGTTAGACGAATTTTACTATTTAATATTAGTTATATTTATATGTACATGCAATGTATACAACAACTTTGAGAAATCTCTGTATATTACTTTCGGTTATTCGCACTTCGCTGGAATTCATGCAATGTTTATTGAGACTTTTGATTCTTTTGTACGTGGCAACCATGCAATAAAATGCATCAAGTTTATTTCGAACTCGAATTCTGAAGCATTCAGCATTTCAGCATTGAAATTCCCTTCAACTGATGCACGTAAGAGCCGAGGAGTACAAGTACATTTTGGATTTTTTTTTTATCGGAATCTAATACTTATGATGAACATTTATTCTAGATATTCTACGGACCCTACTTGTCACGGCATGATAG
The DNA here is from genome assembly GCA_020882685.1 of Aphelinus atriplicis. Classification (NCBI taxonomy): domain Eukaryota; kingdom Metazoa; phylum Arthropoda; class Insecta; order Hymenoptera; family Aphelinidae; genus Aphelinus; species Aphelinus atriplicis. Next base: position 51,955,974 of record CM037073.1, read on the forward strand.
CATGCTTGTTTTGGTAATTGTTTTTCAATCTCAACCATTCTAAAACGCACTTTTTCAAATGTTTCAAAAATATAACTTGTGCTCATCTTCTTTCGAGCGCCTCAACCGTAATCGTATGCGTTCATAGTAGGCTTATAGCGCAAGAACCCGTTTCCTGTTTGCTGTCGTAACTGTATTATGGTTGCAACTTATAGTACTCCCTTTTTGAACCGAGCAGAAAACTTCTATGCAGTTTTAGTCCATTATAGTACTTATGAGTGACGTGACATTGGCTATTATTCTGTACACATGAAAATGTATGTACATGTCCCATCTTCCAGGAGTAAGAACTGCCTTTTTGTCATATTGGTAGGACACGTGCAACAACTGAATTTTCATCACTTGTATCGAAAAGTTGATCATTAAACGATTTTTAGGCTCGAGTGCTTATTACCCTCGCTTCGCTCGGACGGCGAAATGTATGTACTAATATGCTATCCCCAGCATAATATTTGTCAGGCATAAAAAACATGTCTATATTTTTCAAAAAGATCACTTACAAATAACCGATTCTTCGTTGAAAAATGAGATACCCATGAACCATGAGAAATTATCCAGTAATAATTAGGCTTTTGTTTCCGCGTCCTAATTTTGTAAACAAGCTGATTTACCCCAAGACTTATAACAATAGAAGCGCTACCCCCTTTTTATGAAGATAGATCTTTGTACTTTTGACCTTGGAAGAAGATTTGTAGTTGTGTTATTCCGAGAAAGGGACACCTGATACGTATACATGTATATGCGCGTGGAGCGAAATCGATATATTCTCTGAATGAGCTGAATCCGATCCACAATTGATAAGGGGTATGTATTATTACTTGAACGTATATAATTGGTGGAACGCCCGAGGCGCGGCGCAGCGGCTCTGTGGCGAGCGCGCGGCAAACTCGGCCAACCGCCGTTCAAAACGACGCCATCAGGTAGTGTTTTGCATTGTCGGTAGTCCAGGTCAGTGTGCTCCTTACCGGTGTTCCCCTAAGTCCCTCCGAGTGTACAGTTGCCGCGTGCCCGTAGTACTGCCCCGCAGAGTCCCCGTGAAGTTTCTCTCGCCGACGTTGCACACTCAGGTAAGGCCGAGTCAACTGGTATGTAGGAAATCGTGCCGCTGGTAATCGCGGCTCCGGCCGGCGAGCTAACCTCTCGGCTCGTACGCTCGAGTTATCTTTTGCCTGCGTGTGTGTGTGTGTGTGTGTGCGTGTGCGTGTGTCGACTAATTCAGAGCTCGCCGCGTCGGGTGACCTTGTTCTCGGGCGCACTTGCCCCGGCTCGTCGGGTGTCGAACCCTCCTCCCTTCGTGTACTTATAGGTTAGATCGCGCGCCTCGTTGGCGCGCGAAAAACCCACACCTGCGCGCTAACCGGGGCCTCTTTTTATCTGCGCAGCCAACATGAGCAAAACCAAGGACAAGGACTCCGGCACCGACGGTGAGCCCGAGGAGGAGTACAGCGTTGAGAAGGTCCTCGACAGGAGGGTTGTCAAGGGAAAGGTGAGACAAACTATTTCATTCGTGAAACGCGACTCTTGTCCCCAGCAAGCCCCTAGCCAGGGTTTCCTTTTTCCTTCCAAAATCTAAGACCCGCGGGTGTGTGTACGCTTTTTTATCCAGCCAAGGTTTGTCTTGGGTCTTCTTTTTCATTCAATCCATGCATATGTATCCATTGAATTGGACCAATGTCACTCGTGCTTGTTAAAATGAATGAGACTTGATCATCGGAGTATCAAGTTGAGTCAGCCTGAACTTACTCAAGGTGGCTTCTGTGAGTTTATAGAAAATTATAGAATGACTTGAAACTTCCACAGAATGTATCTAATTTCAATTTCAATTGTGCCAAAGAAAATCAGGGGTCATCGACTTCATGTCCATATTGCAACCATAACAAAGATGAAATTTTGTACATAGGCTCTTATGGTCTGAATTAATCAACTCTTGCGCAACTGAATATAAAAAGTAGAAAGAAACTGAAGAAATCCAAAGTTCTGAGTATTTTTGAGTAGATCACAATATACTCAAGAAAATGTGAAAATGAGTGTTAATGTGTACATCTTGACTTGATTACAGTGAATATTTTCTTTTCAAGCATTTGTAAGTGGTCTAAAATAAGATTTGATCTACTTCAAAACAAAATGGAAAAATTTTGAAAAATTATTTAGGGGCCTCATAGGGCCCTGCATTGGTACGCCACTTGATTCTGAAGCCACCTTGAATCTGAGCAACTCTACCGTAGTGTAAACACTTGACGCAAGTCACTAGTATAGATTCATTGTACCATCCTTGACTGATACACTGATTGTCAGGATTGTTTGATTTGATTGATTTTTCATAATATTGATTAGATATCTTCTTAATCTGTACATGAGTTTTCATCAAGCAACTTATCTAGACAAAAGAACACTTGAATTGTAATTCCCTATCCTATACCTGTAATACCTGTTCTGATCTAAATATCATCTAAAATTGTAACTTTGTGAATATTCAATCTGTTTGACCTGTATATTTTTTTACAATTAATAAAACATCTCTCAACCATGGAAGCTCAACCATCAGCTTACTACTCCATGGGAGAACGGCTGCTGTCTATACTTATGTCAATAATCATATAATATTGATCGTTGATTCATTAACTATCCTAGGTTGAGTTCTTCCTCAAATGGAAAGGATACTCAAATGATGAAAACACATGGGAACCAGAAGATAATCTCGACTGTCCAGACTTGATTGCTGAATTTGAGGAAGCACGCAAAAAGAGAGAAGCGGCAGCAGCTAGTAAAAGCAAAGAAGAAAAAGAAACGAAGAAGAGAAAGAGTGCCAGTACTCCTACACCAACGCTGCCTAAAAAGAAGGTAGTGGAAGAGAAGAAGGCAGAAGGTAAGTTTCCTTATATTTTCTGCCTAGATGTTTCAGAGAAAATTATTTTTTGTTGTAATATATTTATCTAACCAAATGAGATATTGTCAAATACCAAGATTCAAATTCCACTTCTACTTCTGAAAACACATCAATATTGTCATCCCAGAATATTAAAATTTGTGTTTTGAATGTATCAAAAGATGTATTTTCGTTGGTATTACTAGATACTCACTATATTGTTTGTCAATCTATGATATATCAAAATAAATTTTTTTAGAAAGCAACAGAATTGTAGAAGAATAAAAATTTTTACTCTGAACAATACATTAACCAGTATATTAAGACTGTATTAAAGAATTTGATAAGATTCTGATGCTTGTTAAAACAATTGCAATATCATTTTATTTTTTTAGGTTTTGATAGAGGTTTGGATCCAGAGCGCATTATTGGCGCAACAGATTCAAGTGGTGAACTCATGTTCCTAATGAAATGGAAAGGAACTGATGATGCAGACCTTGTACCTGCTCGGGCAGCGAATGAAAAATGCCCACAAATCGTGATAAGATTTTATGAAGAGAGATTGACATGGCACAGTCCTTCGAATGAAGAAGAAGGAGCAGCTAAAGCAGATACCGAATAAAGCATTACAGAATAATTAACTCAGTTTCCAAGTTATATCAAAGAGAATTGTATTTTCATGTATAGTCTATTTTTGCTCATCGACCATCAAAGTAACATAATTTACAATGCCACAATTTTTCTATGCATGAATCTGAGCTGTACTCCAAAATTTACTACTAATTTTTGTTAATTATGCATTAGATTATACTCTGCGACTAAAGGAGGAATTTTTTCCTTTTCTGTACTACAAAAAATATTTTTGTTTGTTTCAAGGAATTCGTACATTCCATACTTTATAATTAAGTTGAATTAAAATAAATGTGTTATAGTTCAAGTGATTCCATAGTCGTTGACTTTTCTTCTGATGTTTAACATTTATTTTAAACAGAAGAATTTCTTGAAACAATTGTGGATTTTATGTTCCACTCATATTACCATAATAGTGCTCAACAAAAATTAAATTTGAATCAATATTAAAGAATATTCATCTCTATAACCAATATTACAACATATACAATCGTTCGCAATCGTAGTTCTGCATGATAAAGATATATTTCATAGTAGTTGAGTAATTAACTTAGAAATTATTTTTTAAATTAATGACTCAACATCGAGAAACTAAAATGAGAATCAATTAACAAAATGAAGTGAACAATACTTTCTTAGGACGTAGCAGTGGAATTGTAATTTATGTAAGATTGATTTACAAGCAATAAGGTAGAAGTGGACGTACACTGTGAGTGTCTCCGCTTTGGTTATTTCTTGTCAAAGGCATTGTTTTTTAAACGAATTATTTCATTTCAAAGTTGTAATTTTATCTTCACGTTGCCTTCGGTTTATATATAAATGCTCTTCAATCTCATCAGCTGATTGTATTAACATAATTAATCCAATGACCTAAATTTCTTATTTTTATAAATGTTTCAGAATAAAATGAAGTTTTTTATTGCATTAGTATTTCATTATTATTTATTTAATTATTACAACATGTATTCAACCTAAAATGTCGTATCATGTAGATATTTTCCTCGTAAAGTTGTATCGATTAAGATAAAATTAGTAAGATCGTTCAAGATGGAAGAGACCCTAGATACAATAGTAATGTTTAGCATTGCGTACCACGCGTAGGAGTCAAATTTGAGTTTGAAACGCGTTAGGCAATGTAGTGGGGTGCAGAGCCGGATTCCGTTGCCGATTGGTGGCCTAAGCTCCATAAAAGTTTTTTCTATGTAGTTTGGGCTGCTGAACACGAAAATCTAAGGCGGACAGCCGGGAAATGGGTAGGAAAATTGCTATAAAGGATTTTCCACGAGCGATAGAAAAATCAACTTGTTTTAGAAAAAAATTACTTCCATATTTGCCTTAGGATTCTGCTCAAAAAAGGTTTCCGTAAATTTTTCACGAAAATTCTTCGTTTCAGTCATACTTTAATTTGCTTCATCTCATTGAATCAATTGAAATTTCATACTTGCATCGAAGAATCGTTTTTAAAGTGCAGCATGTGAGTCGTGTAATGGATAGTCGCGTGAGCGCTATAATATATCGTTGCACTAACGAGGTTTATCGATCTCGCGCAGTCAGCGATCCGCCGGTATAACACAGCCGCACCTTCGTGGCAGGAATTTTCTGAAAGGCAATGGCAAGAGTTTCAGACTAATCTTACTGGCCAATACATTTCTCAAGATCATGGAGAGAATTTTGAATGATAGACTACATTTCTTCATCAAAAGTAGTGGGATTCTTCCCAGAGAATTCTTTGGTTTCAGAAGAGGGAAATCCTGTTTTGGGATTGTCTAGCTATTTTGAGGTCTAGTATTAATAGAGTTAAATGGTAAAAGTTAAATGGTAAATGTTTTGGTGCTGTAGCCTTAGATCTTCAGGGAGCGTATGATAACGTCTCTCTGGAATTACTAGTCGAAGTTTTCAGAAATTTCGGTCTCCCTAAAACTTTTATCCAATTCATGATAAACCTAGTCGGTAACAGGAAGATATTTCCTTCGCACAGTAGTTATAAAATGAGCACTAGATTCACTAATAAAGGCCTCCCTCAGGGCAGCATACTAAACTCTATACTGTTCAATCTATATATTTTTTACATTACTTAGTATAATTATTAATAAACGTTGCTTTTTCCTTTGTTTCGCAGATGATAATTATCATCTTTGCAGATATTTGTATTTCTTTGATAATTGATGTCCTATCGAAGGAATTCTCGGATCTGCATGGTTGGTTCAGGAAGTTAAAATTAAATATCTCCTTTCCAAAATCACACTTCATTTTGTTCCCTCATAAAGGGCAGTGTGGGTCAGGGTGATTACGCTACTAGAGTGGAAAATAACATTCTGAGAAATTGCGAATCAGTTAAGTATTTGGACGTACTTTGGGATAAAGATTTAACCTGGTTGAATCATTTGCAAATGGTTGTGTCTAAAGCGTACCGTATATTGGGAATTTTCAGAAGTCTCGCTAATTTTCATAAGGGCGCTCATCCTACGACTCTTTTGATGGCCTACAAGCAGTTTGTGAGACCTTGTTTTGATTGGGGATGTTTTTTGTTTGAAGAAGCGAAGGCAAATATTTTGTGTAAATTGAACACGGTTCAAAATTCGGCATTGAGATCAGCCTTGGATTGTATTAGAACCACACCTATAAATTTTCTGTTGCATTTATCTGGTTTAACCAACCTCCCTATCTGTAGAATCCATCTAACCAAAAGATATTTGCTTAGACAGCTTTTCTGTTCAAATTCATGGTTGATTCAGATCCTGCAAGACACTTGGAGTGTGGTCAAGACGAAAACTTCTATCCCTGCCTTCCTGGATAAACAAATGCTTTTTTATTGTTTCATTGAACTTTTACCCATTGCTGTTGAAATTTTGCAGTCTTCACTGCCTCTGTGTTTCTCAATCCCTTTTGAGTCTTTATTTATTCCTAGGATTAACATATGGCCTCAGTTTGGTAGGGGTCTTAAGTATGCTAAAAACTCGAATAAAGTTTTTATGAATTGGCTCTCAGATAAATGCGGTTTGTTCAACAATTTGATCTTCACGGATGGCTCTAAGAGTGTAAGAGGCTGTTTCTCTGCATATTTGGACATTGCAAATGATGGCTTTTCTCGTTTCAAAGTCAATGACTCATGCTCCATCTTCTCTGCTGAGGCTTTTGCCCTATCGAATATATTAAGATATGCTCAAGACTTGGTTGTGGAACGATTCATTATTGTCACGGATTCTCAAAGCGTTTTCAAAACTCTCAAAACGTCCGGTTTGAGGAATCTAGACAATTTTTTTTATAGCTGATATTATAGGATTATTGTTTGAATTATCTAATTCGAACAAGCTGATTGATTTGGTTTGGGTCCCATCCCATTGCGGCATCCTCGGCAATGATTCGGAAGACAATATAGCTCAAAATCATGTCAGCTTCCCTGTCGAAAATAACGAGCCTGGATTCCAGGTGGATTTGGACTAGATTCCAGGTGGATTTGAGCTGGATTCCAGGTGGATTTGGGCTGGGTTCCAGGTGGATTTTGAGATTCAACCAGAGAGGTCCTGGGCATAATATCCGGGTGGATTTTGGAAGAATCCAGGTGGATTTTCGGAATGATCGAGCCAGATCCTGGAAATAATCCACCTGGATCATCCCAAAATCCATCAGGATTATTTCCAGGACCTGACTCGTTCATTCCGAAAATCCACCTGGATTCTGCCGGAATCCACCTGGATTATCTCAAAAGCCATCAGGATTATTTCCAGGACCTGGCTCGTTCATTCCGAAAATCCACCTGGATTCTTCCAAAATCCACCTGGATTTTCCCAAAATCCACCCGGATATTATCCCCAGGACCACTCTGGTTGAATCTCAAAATCCACCTGGAACCCAGCCCAAATCCATCTGGAATCCAGGCTGAATCTACCTGGAATCCAGGCTGAATCCACCTGGAATCCAGCTCAAATCCACCTGGAATCCAGGCTCGTTATTTTCGACAGGGTTTCACTTGTTCGTACAACCCTCCTTGATCGCATCAGATAATAAGGGACTCAAGGAAAAAAGATACATGGAAAAAATCCAATTTTTTCCTTTGATCCTTGGTTCAAGGATTCAAGTTGTGATAGAAGAAGAATCACTCTTCTTAATAGAATTAAGAGTCTAGTAAAGGTTATCAGATAGATTGTGATATTTCTGATATTATTGACACCTTCACAGACTCAGATGTAATTTTCCAAATAGTATATTTCATCATAATTAATAAGATTATTTTATGAAAAAAAAAATTTTGTTTATTTGCTTTGTACTAAGGAGCTATTTCTATTTAAAATGTATTTTTGTTCTTTTCCCCTTTGTTGGTTTCACATAAATTCTATGTTGGGAATTTTTGCTAGTATAATGATTTTCCAGTTTTCATTAAGTTATTCAGATTTCAGAGAAGATTATTTACTACTATTTGAAGTTTTTGAGAAGAAGCTATGTTCCGTTCTATAAGAAGTTACCAGTTATTTAGTTATTTAGTTATGTTTATCCAGTTACATCTCAGTATATTTCTACGTATGGGTACATCTCCATGTGAGGATAAAAAAAACACAGCCGCACGACTTGTGCACATAATGTTGTAAATAAAGAGGGTACATTAATAAACCCGTGTTGATCATTATTACACCACAGTTTTCATGGATGGCCGATCTGATCAAGCGTAATAGAAGAAAAAAGTGCAGGCAGTACTTTGTGAGTGATCGATCGTAGATGTGAACTGTTGATTTCTGCTCATTTCTGTTAAAAATACGGGATGGGAAAATTTGAGTATGATTCGTTGAGGTCAATGTCAATTTGAGCCACTAAATCTATTAGAACAGTACTGGTGACATCGAGATGCTTCTCCACTATGGTATATGTACTCCCTCTATTATTTTTTCTTTCTCTCAGAGAAAGCTTCGTTATGGGTCCAAAATCGACCTCTCGAATCGGACTTCGGGACCCTTATATATTCGTGTGATCTGCGGGTCGAAATATGTCGAATTCCAAAAATGTCTATGTGGACGTTTTTTCTGATACGATCCTTCTCGAAAGAATCGTCCATTTTCACAGTTACCCGTCGTTCCGTTTTTGAATTGAAGTACTAGTTTAAGGCTTATCTGCCGATGGCAAACATCTCTCATAAGCATTATATTTCTTCACACAAAGTCTCTTTGAAAAAGCATACTGTTAATGCAATTTGCAGCGGTTTTTGTTATTAGTCCATGGATCCCCTCATGGGAGTACCAGAATGAGAATTAGCCTCTTGCTGAAAATCCACTGTAACTGCAGGCAAGAGAGAGCGATAGATAGATAGATAGATAGAGCTGAATCTTCTATAAATTTGGCAATTTTATGTGTATTATAAGAAATATAACAGCGATTTCAGTGCATTTTTGCTGACAAGACGGTGTTTCAAAAATATTTATGAGCTCTGGTCACTACTCTGGGACCACATATTGGTTTCATATAGCTCATAAAGAAAATATGTGAAGAAGACACTAGCCACCCCCAACATTAAAAGCAAAGGCAAATCTCACTTCTCACATTTGATTTGCAATTTATAGGGCGATATCAGGATAAGGTTCGAAGTCCGCGTTTTATGAGGTTGTCTTGGTGAAAATTAATTTTTTCAAATAATTCAAGTGTAAAACATGGGAAATGATCAATTTTAAATGAATTACATTTTTCGCAGACTCGTGGTGGTAGAGGAGTGATTTTTCCAATGTTACATACACAAGGTAAGTGCAGTCACTGTGTTACTCGAACGGTTTTTAAGAATTTTGACTATGAAAAAGTCATAATTTCATAATTTTACAACCAGGATATTAAATTAACCTTGAATTTGTAGTATCTTAAAATAGGTAAAAATGTCATACTTGAATCGCAAAATCGTTTTTACAGTTTACGTGAATCGCGTAATAAGTAGCATGTAATACATAAAATAATAATCAACGTGTGTTATTACACCACAGTTTGCGGGTGGCCTATCTCATCAAGTGTCATCGAAGAAACCTGATGAATCAGGAAAATGCTATTCGAAAGGTTCTATTTCGAGTACTCGCGCGATGTAACCGACCATCAAAAGCTCCGATAAGCCGTGCCCTGACCCTTCGTATGCCTCGTAATAAAGAGCAAGCGGTGCATGTTTGTCGGTCAATGTCGATCCTAATACACTCTATCATCTTGGAACAATCCGATCAATTATTCATCTACTTTCTCTCTTCCTTCCTCTCTGCGGCATTTCAAACGTCGGTGATACAGGAAAAATTACGCTCAGTTTGTTCGTTTACGTTTATCAGAGCTGACAGTTGCTCCGTCGCGAGTATCGACAATACTTTGTGGGTTATCGTTCGTAAACGTGATTTTTGTTTTGGACTTCCGCAGCCTTCTCGAGTGTTACTATGGGCTTATGTACTTGCGGCCGATTTCCTTGAAGGGTGAGATAGTTATAGACAACACCAGGACCAACCAGGGGCGAACAAACTCAGCTGGATAAAGAAAAAACAAAAACAAAAGTAAGTTCTGCGCTTTTTAAGTAGGATGAAAATTATGTTCGTAACAATAGAGCACCACCTACATCTATAATACGAGTATATCATACAAAACAATCTTCATAGTTGATTTTGAAAACAACACCTGTTTATCCTGGAATAATATTCCTCAGCTCAACCGGGATGACGTAGTATTGCTGCTCTTCCGTGGGAGTTGGCAAGGTGCTCAATACATGTGCTGCACTCAGGTGTTGAAGCTCCTCGGGAATTTCAAGCACGTTGAAAGTGTATCGGTTTGCCATTGCGTTACAACTGTACTTCTCGACAAGCGGACGTAGAATAAAGCTCGCGAGCTGTGAGCCCTTCTTATATATATAGACAGCTCGTCGAGCCTTCCATGAGCTTCTATTACGACTCACCTCTCCCGTATAGACTGTTCGAGAAGACACACATATGTATGTACCGATAAACTCCCGAAAAATTTCTGGAAGCGCGATGTTTACATTACCCGAGAGTAATGTAAACACATACACGTATAGCCAATTTGACTCTTTTGCGTTTTTTTTTTCAAACTGTTGTTTTGAATAGATTAAAATGGTGAGGTGATAACTATAGAGGTGACTTCTGGTAGGTATTGAGCTAGCCTTCAAGATGCCGTACACAGAATTTAAAAATTCCAAGTTTATCACAGTTAAATTCACGAAAAGCCCTTAGTGGATGGCACATTGACTGCAGTTACCTTATATAATTCATACAAAAAGTACTTTTGGGTTGATTCCTACATAAGAAGATCTTCCCAGAAAAAGCAAAGGCACATATCACTTCTCAAGTTTGATTTTCAATCCATAGGATGATCTCAGGACGAGGCTCAAAGTCTGCGCTTTATGAGGTTGTCTATCCGGCGTACTTCGTTTTACGGCTGTTTGGCCAAGCACCATATGCTTATCCCAAAAACAACGAGCCACCCCGGCTCCAACCATCCTGGTCTTACTGCACTTATACTTTCATCTGGTTCTTGGTGTACAGCTGCAATTTGGTGGCGGTGATTACAAGGATTGTCAGTGTCGGGAACAAGCCAATCACTGCTATCACCGAACTGGCGAAGGTACAGCACTCACTCCGTAATTGTCTCTGATGGCCATGGGCCTCAATTTTTCGAGGTTGCTTTCTTTACTTTATGATTGATTTCTGAGAAATGAATCAGTACATTATACTCACAGCCAATCTCTAACTATATTGTGATGATGGTTGATATGGCTATTGGAATTGTAAAACGAGAACAGTTGACCGACGTGTGGAACTCGATCTCGAAGTTCGATGAGACGTATCAACTGAACAGAACCATTGAGGGTAGACCTGGTAGATATAACCCGGTATTGTTGGAAGCCAAGCGTTGGCTTTGGTTGTTCTTGTCCATAAGCATCGTCGGATGGATCGTCGTCAACCAGACGATGTTAATGGCATTTGGGATGTCCTTTCGTCGGACCACTTGTTACACGCTCCAATACGTCGGAACTTATATAGCTGGTTTCAAGTTCTTTGGATTAGTTTTCTTGCTGGGCCAGAGATTCAAATATTTGAATGAAATGATGCTCTTGACCAAATCAACTGTGAGCAACAACCAGCGCTATACTGTCTTCGATATGGAGGTGACATGATACTTTATTACTTCATTGTTTGGGATGAAATTTCAACATATGCACTCTTTTACAATCACACGCACACAGTAAATGATAAAATTGATTAATTCAACTCACCATCCAGGAAACCACTTGGGATTGAAGTCTCCGATCCTGCTGATATTTTTTGAGGCGGTTACCCCCATAAGTCATTTTTGTAATCATTCGTCTTTACGTTTTGAATTTTCCGAGATAATGCCATCTTTACATGAGGACAGTCTGTGTTTTTATGGCCGCTAATCTTAATAACTGCTTGATCGATTTTAATGAAATTTTGATAGTTGGTTGTTGACCAGGATTTTTTTTTCAAAAACTTTTGTTTGATGCTCTATGAATTTTTTTCAATGAAGGCTTTTTTTATCTTGAGCTGTTCCAAGAATATTTTACATTTTGGTCATCACAAGCTTGTAAATATTCTGAAAAAAACTATTTGTTTTGCTTCATGCACAGTGGCAATTCAGGTGGCTCCAGCCGAAAGAAATAAAAGTGTAAAAAATCAGTAGGCACAGTTTCGGGTTCGGAATAGTACGCGGCAGTAACATGTGTGCATGTTGTAACTCAACTCACAATAACAATTTCAAGAAGATAAACTTCATTATTTGGGCTAATTTTAATGCCATATACCTTGTACTACACATGTAGGTGTCAAGAGGTGTAATTGATACCCGAATGACACCATAAACAAAAATTACTTTTCTCTGTGCAAAATAATGTCAATGCGCGAAAAAAATTCCTGCACACACTACGAAATCTCGTTCTGCACACCATTTACAGTACACATTTCGCGTATACTATTGTATAATAGTATTTTACATCACGTCGAATTGAAATTCCAAATAGGAGGTGGGCAGTAGTATATAGTTGAGTACGATCTAATTGCATATACCAGAAACCTAGGCGTTTCGATGTGTACATCGCTAGAGTATGTGTCAATGTAACCCTTTAAGAATAAAACGAGGAGAAAATGTAAAATCCAATTTAATCAGTCATCCCTTCGTAATGATACATTTATATTTCAGATAATGCAAGCAGAATACTATCAGCTAATTAGCGCAAGTGAAAAGCTGAACGAAATTTATTTCTGGCTACTACTGTTGATTATTACGAGCCTGTTCTGGCACATCATAACCACCATGTACTTTTTCATGACGTTTGCAATTCCACGACCAAGCTATGTCGTCTCCGAACCACCGTGGCTAATGATGTTTCTCATTCAGTTGTTTCTAATATGCATAACTTGTGACAACACTTCCCAAGAGGTATTGGACTCTGATTAGCAATTTCCTATCCACCTCAATACCTATATTGCTAATCGTCTAGAAAGGTTGGCCTAGCATTAAAAATATGAATTCAAATGTGACTAGATTGAGAGACTTGCTTAATAGTGATCTTAAAATAGTGCTGGATTTTGATCTTTTAGTTATTTGAATAGGATATAGTACGAATCAATTAGATTTTCCTTTGTAAAACTGAATGACTGATCTTTCAGAAAATTTGGGAAATTCCAAGATCTTTGAGCCATACTTAACGATGATCTTGAGATTATCTAGATAATCACAGCTGTGATATTCAAGATTATAAATATCGAGACAGAGACTTTCAGGACAGCGCTTTCATATTTAGCAATATTGGATTTATCAGCTCGAAGGGACACGCAAAATAATATCGTAGCTCGGAGAATTGCGAAGTAAGAAAGTATCTCAGTGGTTTAAAATTAACTAATGCATTAAAATTAAGTAATGCAGTTCACACATGAAGATAAATTCTCATTATCGATATAAACAAGCTATTCTAAGACCAAAGGTTCGCGGAAACATGAGCTTTCGGAGAATTTTGCCCGATTAATGAGTATTTGCAGGACTGTATTTTACATTTTACCTTATTCCTCCATTGTAGATTAAAACAATGTACGCGTGCTATAACAATACTGTATTATTCAATTGATAGGATTTACTACAGTTGGATTGTTATAGCAATCTTGAGAGAACGTTTCTTTTTCCAAGTGCATGTTCGAAATATCGAACAACTAACGGTTCTGATGAATGAGTCGCCGCGCGCCGATAGCTTTATTCGTGGATAAGACTTCTGGACTCTCGCCCAGAGTGTCGGGGTTTAATTCCCGGCATGCACCTCTGTAGGGCCAGTTTTATACGGAAAGCGAAAATAAAAACACGCTCCACCGTGAGCATTGCATATGATTGTGGCTAACCAGTTTATTGAAAGTAAACTACAAGCCAATAGCGAGAGACGAAGAAGATCATCTGTGAACTGCGTCTTGTAACTTGTTGTTTCTAACCGCTCGCGACTTGCGACTGCAACAGAGCCACCGTGATTCCACGTATACAAATGCCAGATAGGCTCTTGACCATCGTTTCTGTGCTTTTGACTCACGAATAAAAAAATACAGATGCTTCATATTTTGACTCGCCCCCATGATCGCTTTCATGTTTGCCGAGTTTTAATTTTATGCTCGAGATTTATTTGCGGTTATAATCGGTTATAATTGTCAATCAAAGTGAGATTCAATATTGAGTCGCAATTGTCCGCGAGCTGCGGCATTATTTCGCGCTCGTCCGAGATACGTCCTTTCTTTGCGCTCACGCGAGATACGTCCTTACTTTGCGCTTTTCCGAGATACGTCTTTACTTTGCAGTTGCCCGAGATACGTCCTTATTTCGGGACTCTCCGAGATACGTCCTTATGAATAGGGAGGGTCGATATAATTTATAGATACTAGTCTCTGATTATTAGCTTCATGGTGAATGTGGGCCATCCTACAAGAGAAATTAAGCACTTAGATGAGTTTTGAATTTTTTCAGGCAAATCGTATGGGACAACTCTTCCTGAATTGTAGCCGACAGTCTGGTCAACAGAGCAAAAATATCGTTGAGTATTTTAATGTGTCAACATTCAATATACAATTTACTATCAACATGTCTGTATGTAGTAGTGAGTTTTCTAGTGACTGGGCTGTGTGTGTGTGTGTGTGTGTGTGTATGTGTCAGAATGTCCCTGAGTTACAAAATCGGATGATGCCTGTAAAGTTTTATGACAATTATTCCTTCTCTAGTTATAGTTCTTCATTATTTTTTTAGCATCTTCGAGGATTTTAACGATTAGTTCTGCCAATGATTGCTGAATATACTTATTCTATCCGTAATAAGCACAGCTCTTTTTTTGTTCTGTTTATATTTCAGATTTTTGGACAAATTGCCACTTATTTGGCGATATTGCTAGAGTTAAGAGGTTACAGCAACCACTAAATTAACGTCAGTATGAGCTGTAAATTGTTCGAGGGTGAAGAAATTACGGCGAGAAAGCGATGCAAGAGTAGAGGTTGTTTGTATTCTGAAAAACGGTCTGAGAATATGTTTTGATTGAAATAAAAGCATTGAGAAGAAGAGCAATATTTTTATTCTCTATGTATTCATTAACAATGACCAAAACACTTAATGTATTTGAATAATTATCAGTCAAACTTGTTATGACATTAATTCACGTATGAAACTACTCTGTCAATTTTGACAAAATTTTACAAAAATCAGATATATAAAGCTACGCGTCACACACACAAACCACCGCATCCGATGGCTGTCGTTGGCTTCCTCTGTTGATACCGGTGATCAGTGTTTCAGAATGAGTTCTGCAACTGTTTGAAGAATATTGCGTGTTAGAAGAAAGTTGAGATGAAAATCACCTAGGGAATGGCCAGTAAGGAATCGATGAGATGAACTTAGTCGTGCAATCATCTGTCAATGCGATCAATTTGAAAGATGCTATCAATAAAACGTACAATTACGTTGTAGATAACGCGTCAACTATCGACTCGAATGAATGATTATTTTGTAAGGTTCAATTTCATTCTGTGCCGTACACCGTTCTTCAATCTCATACCTATCACGAAAAACAATTGAATGCATTTTATGTATTTATGACGTTTGCATGCTACCATTTATCGAGAATTTTTTATAAGTCGCGCACGATTATAATGGCCTACAACTGGCTGGGTTTCATGAACTTGTTGCCATCTCTATTCACAACAATTGACTTGATCACTATTGGGCATTCTCCGCTTGAAAATTGTACTGAAGAAGTCAAAGTAGGTAAGATTAACTTGGGTACAAGCGTACCTCTCAATGTGCCACGCAACCGACGATTCGCAACTGCGAGGACTCTGATCTCATCACATAATAGAAGGAATCTGATGAATCAGGAAAAGGCTATTGAAAAGGTTTCATTTCAAGTATGCGTGCGATCTAATCGCTCATCAGAATCTCCGGTCTAACCACCTACCAGCCGTGCCTTGACCCTTCCTATGCTCCATAGTATAGAGCAAGTGATGCGTGTTTATCAAACATTGTTAATCCAAAGTCACTCTATCGTTCAGAAATAACGCGGTCAATTATTCATCTAGTTTCTCCCCTCCTCTCTCTGCGGCATTACAAACTTTGATGATACAGGAAAAATTACGCTCAGTTTGTTTGTTTTCGTTCATCTGTGATTCATCATCTGGTGGTTTGTCTAACCATCGTCGCCATCCGGAGATATTTCAGATTGTTTCTCGAAGCCAATATATATATAACCAGTATATAGATTGATTGAACACTTTGTGCTGGGGCAAACAAGTTCAACTTGACTTTGGAAAAACAAGCTCTAACGTTTTGTGAGTACGTCAAAAATTATATTCGCACCACGGACGTAGGGCACAATTGACATCTCTACATTCGATTACCCGCGGACATTATATGTAACTATTTTTCTTGCACCAGCAAACCCAGGCTGAAAGGGTTTATTCAACAAAACGCAAAAACAGTTGTTTCATTTTTCTGTATAAGTTGTCACATAATTTAGATACGCATTCCCATCAAGCATCAATTACATTCTCAAGCGAATGCAATGAAAGATGCTCAGCGAGGCACACAAGACTTCTCCAACATAAATAGCACTACGCTGAAAAAACGAGGGTACAGAGCCATTTTCACGTTTCATTATCAGTTTATAGGGCGATGTCAGGGCAACGTTCAAAGTCGGCACTTTACGAGGTTGTCTACCCGGCGTACTTCATTTTACGGCTGTTCGGCCAAGCACCGTATGCTTATCCTAAGAAAAACGAGCCACCCCGGCTCCAGCCATCCTGGTCTTACTGCACTTATAATCTCATCTGGTTCTTGGTGTACAGTTGCAACTTGGCGTTGGTGATTGTGAGGACAGCCAATCTCGGGCATAAGCCAATAATTGCTGTGACCGAAATGGGCAAGGTATATCACTCAGTCTCTAATCGTCTCTAATAGCCACGAGCCTTAGCTTTTTGTCGTTTCGTTTTCAACTTTAATGTTGCTTTCTGAGAAGTGAATCCATTTATTATATTCACAGCCAATCTTCAACTACGTTGTGTTGATGATTGATATGACTATGGAGATCGTGAAACGCGAGCAGTTGGTCGACGTGTGGAACTCGATCTCGGAGTTCGATGAGACGTATCAACTGAGCAGAACAGTCGAGGGCAAACCCGGTAAATACGGCCCGGTATTGGCGAAAACCAAACGTCGGCTTTGGTTCTTCTTTTCCATAAGCATCGTCGGATGGACAGCCGTCAACCAGATGAGCCGTTTGGCGTATGAGACATCCCATCTCCAAAACTTTTGCTACGATCTCTCATATTTCGGAACTTACATAGCTGGTTTCAAGTTCTCTGGAGCAGTTTTCTTACTGGGGCAGAGATTCGGATACCTGAACGAGGTTATGACCAAAATGACTATGGACAAAATCCAACGCTATACTTGCTTCAATATAGAGGTGATATGATACTTTCTTTCTTCATTTTATGGGATGGAATTTCAACGTATGCACTCTTGCCCAAACTCTGTCAAAGAGTATTATTTATCACGAGTGTAGAAAACTAAAGTTCAACGATCAACTTTTCAATACAAGTGATGAAAATAATACCATATTGTCAAGGATAATGAAGATAATAATCGATTAATTCAACTCATCTGGAAACCACTCAGGTTCCTAATTTTGCAATATTGAATCATATAGAAAACAATAAAATAATTTCTTTAATTTTCTCGTTCATCAGGCCTAAAATCGCAAAATCATTTGAAACAAATTTTTATACCCGATAGTATCGTAGATACAGTTCGCATCATATGACTATTTCCTAGTTTATCCAATGGTCTCCCCAACACAAAAGACAACAACAATTTTGATTCATGAATCCCCCCCCTCCGCATACAAATAATCGAATTTCCTACGATATAAAATGGATGTGTTTAATCGACCCTATCGATTGGTAACAGCAAAATTTTTGTCACAACACTATTTTATATTTCGATTTAATAATTATCACAAAACAAGTTATTAAAACATTATTTTTTTACGTTACATGCCCACGCATAAATTTTAAAAATGTTCAGCATGATATGTAAAAGTCTATTGGATGATTGGTCAGATTCAAATGAGCACTACACTACTATTTCCACATTTCGTGCCCACGCACCAATTTTTTCTAAGTTTCAACCATGAAATATGAAAGCTTGTTCGATGATCTTTCGATCAGTCATACTCAAATCTGCACCATACCATAAATTCACGTGTTTTTCTCAACGCATATATTGAAACACCAATTTTCGAGTACGTACTGCACGCCCACGCAACGACATGTTTCAGTTTTTCACGATGAAAAATGAAGATGCTCAAGCAGCTCTATCGATTCGTCCTATCAGAATTTTCATCACGACGCTGATTCATAGATTTTTTTAATATTTTAAGTGGTACAACTTGCTGAAAATTAGTTTTTTCCGTATTTTGCGCCCACGCATGAATTTTTTAAAAAGTTCCAATCATAGATATAAAAGCTCATTCCATGATCTTTCAATCGGTCACACTTGAAATCGCAACATATCAAAATTTCACATATTTTTCTTAACGCATTAAAATAAAAAATTACAACACCAATTTTCAAGATCGAATTTCACGCCCACGCACTGTCATATTTTAATTTTTCACGATGAAAAATGAAAGTGCTCAATTAACTCGATTTTTCTGATTTGAATTTTCATTGTGACGCAGATCGATTGATTTTTTTAACGATCGATTTAGTACCATTTTCTAAAAATGAGTTTTTTCCACACTTCACGCCCACGCATCAATTTTTTCAAAGTTTCAACCATGGAACTAAAGCCCTTCTAAGGATCTATCGATCAGTCAGACCTCAATTGGCATCGTACATACAATTATTTCATAGTTTTTTTTCCATGGTTTATCGGCTAAGAAAAAGAAATCAAGATGCATTTTCCATTTTCAACGCCCACGCATCAATTTTTTCAAAAATTTCAATACGGAAAATTAATGCGCAGACAATTTCCTTTCGATCGTCTTATCCGTTTTCATGCAAATCGACTCCTTCATTGATGTTTCTTTACATGAAAATTACCGGAGGATTAACTTTATATTATAATGTAGATAATTATCTGTATGACGTGTCATATGTGAATATATAGGTATGTACATGGGGTGAATGGAATCAGCATTGATTGAGTATCTGATACGAATTAAAACATTAGGATTAAGGGGATCCACGACGTTTCCCAAAACTCAGATTTGGGTCAGGGTAACTTTGCATTACAGTTTGGCTTCTAGTGAGAAAAGTTACAGAGATAATCGAATTTCATTTAAATAATTATTTTCATCACGACCTTCCGCACAATCGAGCATCGAGAAAGTCGCATAAAGTATTTAATTGAAAATGTATGTCAAATTTACAAGTAGCGCCCTCTCGAAATTCTATTCATCTCATTGTTCGGCAAAGAGAAATTTACGACCCCTCTCTCCGTCTCTCTCTAATTTTTTCTACATGCGAAAGAGGTCCGAAGCCCGAAAAACAGGAAAGTAGCCTTTCGTTCAGGCCCGTCATCTACCCGCGGCATGCCGCGGCAGCTTTCGCTTTACAGCATGGCAGGCATACTGCAGGCCCGATCCCCTACATCGGGGTTTATTGGCCTGCCCTCGGCGAAGCATCTTCGACACTCCTCTAGCTTTTCTCATATTTCGGAATTCGTTTCGGAATCCGCCTCGGCTACGGGTGGCGTGAAATTATCCTCTTTCACGTCGCTCTTCCTCTTCCTCATTCAAATAAACTTCTGTGACTTGACGATTTACTGTGCAAAATTGATAAGTCCAATATAATCAAAGTGATTTTAACTGATGTGGCATTCCTAAACGATCAACGACAATATAATTATTTTGCTCAAGCGATTCAAGTACTCGGAAATATTGAATACTTGAATAGCCGGTAACTAAGTTGTTATCATTTTTTATTCTCACAATATACATTGAATATTTTCTTTTCTGCCATGTATACATGCACCATAGCGTCTCCCTTTGCGGTTTCGCTCATACAGTATTTCAAGTGCAATTATGTGCACATGGAACTCTTTGCAAGTTGACAGTCATTAGGATGAATTATTTTGAATTATTGAAATAATTTTCTCTATGCCAAAAGGGCAGCGAGTGAGAGTCCGCGCGAGCGAGAGGGTCGTGGTAGGTATACAGCTCATAGCAAATGCCATAAAAATACTTATGACTTGAACTGAACCGTTTCCCGGCAATGTTGACGAATTTCATCGTAATTCATTGTTAACAAATTTCGATTACATAAAGAATTTTTTCATCACTTGTATCGAAAAGTTGGTCATTAAACCATAGTTTTCTACACTCGTGAAGAAATAGTATCTTATGCAACTAGTGCGTTAAATGCGATTTTACGCACCAGTGTGACAAGCTGGCACGAGTCGTCGGCGAAGCCGGCGAACGAGGGCTAGATGGTCACACGAGTGCGTGGAATCGTATTTTACGAGTTGCATACAATATTTTATGGCATAGTGATCAAACGCGAATTTTACGCATCGATTAGAGTGCGTAAAATCCGATTTTACGCACTAGTGCTATAATAATTAGGCAAAAACACTGGTGCGTAAAATCGCATTTAAGGCACGAAAATCGATGCGTAAAATGAGCGTTTATGATCACGTATACCATAAAATACTGTTCGATACTAGATCAAAAGACGATTTCTAGGCACCTGTGATTACCATCCTCGCTTAGCTCTGGCGGCAAACCTCCCACGTGCCTAGAATTCGTCTTTTGGTCTAGTATCGAAATGTACTATTTCGAACTTTATCTTGAGCGAACTCTCTAATCAGATCATTAAAATCTAGAGATCTCAGTAAGTCGCTTTCAATGACTAGCAAAGACAAAGTGGACAAACGTTCATCTAGCATTTTTGACCTAAGGTAGGTGTACCCAATATGCGCCAGGACCCAATATGCGCCACCCTTCGTATTTCATATATACGCGCGTCTAGAGCATCGCCGCGGCACAGAATCTTGTCGGCAATGCTGAGGAAAGAAAACATTTTCACCGATCGGGAACCCTTATACCAACTTGTTACAGCTCGTTTTATCAATTTTTTCGCCAATTTTTATTCTCGATCTAATTTTGCTCAGGTAAGTGCGAATTTTTTTAATACCCTTAAACTGGGCCAAAAAAACGAGCGATACATCGTTCGATTCCTTGACATCCCATCTACATCATCCAATTTTTTTTTCATCTTACGCCCTTTTTATCAACCGTTTCAGTAGCTCTTCGTTATTTTTATCAAATGTACCCAATATGCGCCACCCCTATTTTCTTGTTCCAGCTGCTACAATCAACCCATTCATGGTAAATATCCGCCATACAGGGTCGAAAGAAAATTTAGTTCAAGCTTTGGAGCAGGTCAAGAAAGGTGAGTTATCGCAGAGGATGGCTTTAACTATATATAAGATACCCTTCGAACATTTCAACGATATGTCAAACAAAACATATCCGAAAAAAGGAAAATGAGTCGACCATATGCGTTAACGACAATACAGAACGAAGAATTATGTAGTCGAATTAAACGCTTAGCAGATCTTGGCTATTCTATAACGAGAAAAATCTCGAGGTTATGCGTTTATAAGTACTGTCTTGGAAAAAACATCAAACAGAATTTTTCTACCATCATGACAATAGCTAGTCCTAAATAGGCTGGGACATTTTTTTAAATTGAACTCTTCCATTTCAGTGAGAACATCTCAATTATATTTAAAATTACACTAAAAAGAATGTTCATCAATTTGAGAGATTAATATTGGAATTAGATGTTGCATAAGTTAATTTTGTTGATTCAAAAACAACGGTTTTTCATGAATTTTAACTGAAAACTTGATTTGATTTAGGTTGTTAGAAGTTCATATAATCTATGTACTATGGTTTAATCAAAGACAAAATGCATTTTTCAATAAAATTATATCAGAAATATAATTTTTTGTTTGTATTTTATTCATTTCAGACATGCTTCATGCTTCAAATTGGATGAAAAGAAGTATTTTCAGGGTGGCGCCATATTGGGTACACTAAAAATTTTTTCCCAAAAAATTTTTTTTTTTTAAAACCGCGGTATCTTAGCGTAGAACTGTTGAAATTGAAAAAGACTTAGCTCATTTTGTAGGTATTGAGTAGACCTTTCATTTGACACCAATTATGTTAGAAAATATTCATTTGACGCTGTGTAGTGACCTTTCTCGCTTAGGTGGCGCATATTGGGTACAGGTACCTTATATCCATTCTTAATTCTTTTTAGAACAGAAAAAGATCGTTCTGCTTCACAATTGGCAATAGGTACCGTAATAAATAACCTGTATGCAATACGAAAGCTGCTGTCGCAGCGCCCTCGCCCTCACAGCGCAATTTTTCAATGCTCGTCTATATACTTCAATCATTTTTTGATCGATTGATTTAAAACTTCGTACAAAACTCACGTAATTATGAACGATTAACTTTGTTGCTGGAAGTTTTGTGTGGCTCAATTTTCCTACCACGTTTTGTCTCTGCGAAGTTTAGAAATCGTAAAGCTAATTTTTTCTGTCAAGTAGTCAATATTATTCAATAAATGAACTTTTTCATCATCTGACTTGATCCACCAGCATCATAAATGTTGTCTAAATACTCCAGGAAAATTCGACTTCATTCCATGCTTAATTGACTAAGAACTGACGAGTTGAAGTCAGAAAAATAATTATTTTTGAACAATATGAAAATATAAAAACTTGTATTTATATTGAAAACAACGATTCAGATATACAAACTGAAAATACAAAACATTTGCGTCTGAATGAAATGAATACGATAGTGTTCATAAATGTTTGATTTTTGAATTTTGAATTTTTAGTTTAAAAATATCTCTACTTTCGACTACCAGATCTGAATTCGAGCCTATCGACCGACGGCCCTTGCGAAGAAAAGCATAAGTCAGAATTAGATATTTTCAATGCTCCTATATAGTATAATCTAACGCCTAATGTTGCCCTCCAAGGAAAAATTGGAATATTGCTTTAATACCACTATTCAAATTTTTCTTCAAAGGGTAATTTCAAGTATTACATTACACTGTATGGGAGCACTGAAAATATCGAATTCTAAGTTGTGCTTTTTTCCGTAAGGGCCGTCGATATCGCGAGTCATTCAAAACGGACCGCCAATTAAGGATTTTCGTAAATTTGGCTATGATAATATTGAAATTTCATAATTTCGAATGTCATGTGGAAGAGTAGTTGAAAACCTGTGATTCAGAAACCATCGATAATCATTTTTGTAGCACCTGCAACAGGGCCCCTCTGCCTAACTAGCTCATTTGATTGGATTACTGATGTTGATAGATAAGAATTTGAATTTGGTTGCTGGACGAGGCCTCCTTCAGAGGCGAGGCCCCCATCAGAGGCGAGGCCCGGGGCTGCAGCCCCTTAAGCCCCTACCTTAATCCGGGCCTGTCGGTTCGGTAGAAAATGTATAGATAGAGAAATGTATGGTACATATAGCAGTGCAAAGCTTAGCATGACTTAGATATGACATCAATTATTTTTCCATGTAACTCAGAGTTATCCGATTTTCACCGTTCAAATTTCTGATCAGATATAAATATCGATAAATACACTACAATACTGATTTATTCATTCAAAGTTTTTTGATGAGCGGAAGAGGATCTTTACCTGTCCTTTATTGCTCTGTCAATGGGCCCTTGTTTATGAGGGGTCGAGAGGATTCGAAGAGACCAGAATCGGTCGAGAGTCGAAGGGCAGCCTTCCGAACACATGTTGCCAGATGAGTGTCGTGGGTAAAGCGCCGAGGGATTTTTCTTCATAAAAACAGGCCCCACCACTCTTAAAATCAAGGAGAGTGAGAGTTCAACTCTGTTTTACCCTTCGAATGACCGAAAAAATTTGAATTCTAATGCCACCACAATATTCCAATATTTTTACACCCTATGGATGTTATCTTGTTCATATTGCTTACTATCGTTTTTACTATGGATAAGGAATATTGTGAGAGATTTTGGTGTTATTATATGGAGTAGAACTGATTCTAGAGAGTGAAACAACTTTGGCGCGCTGTGGGAACAGCGCCAGTGTCAAAACTGGGAACTAACGTTTTAACAATTTTTCAAATTTATCAAGTGATATTCTCTCACAATGAAGATACTCGCTTAACCATGCATGAGCCAAAATTTCATTAGAAAATATTGATAACTTTAGGAAAATATTGGAATATTAGAATGTAGGTCATAGAGAACGTACCGGATCCCCTTAACGACTGCAGATATAACCTGTTGAGTATCGAATACTATCATAAAAAGTTTCAGTTTGAATTGAAGACCCAGATGTAAGATGGGCTATAGTTAAATAAAATCCGAATGTATGCCAGAAACCTAGGCGTCTCGATGTGTATATCGCTAGAGTATGTGTCAATGTAATCCTTTAAAAATGAACCAAGGGGAAATGGTAAAATCCAATTTAATCAGTCGCCCCTTTGTAATGATACATTCGTTTTTCAGAAAATACAAGCAGAATACTATCAGCTAATTAGCGCAAGTGAAAAGCTGAACGAAATTTATTTCTGGCTACTGCTGTTGATAATTTCCAATCTGTTCTGGCACATGATAACCACCGTGTACTTTTTCATGTCGTTTGTAATGACACGACCAAGAATTGCCTGCGCCGAACCGACGTGGTTTATGATGTTTCTCATTCAGTTGTTCCTCATATGCGTAACTTGTGACTACACTTCCCAAGAGGTATTAGCTCCAATTAGGAGAATCTAATCAATTTGCTGCCAACTGCCCACCCGAATCATCCATCTATATTGCTAATCATCTGAAGAGGTTGACCTTACATTCAAATGTGACTTGATTGAAAGTAATGGTGATCTCAAAATTGAGCTGTATCGTGCTCTTTTAATTACTTCAAGGTCACGGTACGAATCATTTCGATTTTGCGTTCTCAAAGAGAAAGACTTGTGACATAACAAAAATCGATCTTTCGAATCAGACTTTGGTTCCCACTGATTTCCGGAATTGCCTTGAAAGTCATGGTATGGATCAAATTTAAATTCACCGTCACTGCTGTCCAAATATGTTGAACCAGACAAAACAGCCTTGAAACCTTTTCAGCAAGATCTATAGTTTATTGATACTAGTCTCTGATCATTAGCTTCATGGTGAATGTGAGCCATCCTACACGGAGAGAATAAAACAGTAGAATCTGCTGTAGACTACAGGAGTCTCTGCTGTACCGGCTACAGTAAGCGCTACTAAAGCAAATTTCACTAAAATGACCACAGTATATTCTCCTGTGGTGGACCAAATCAAATCTCACTGTGCCCATGCATATAAAAACTGCTGTTTTGTACAGCATTTTCTGCCAAGGGTGCGCTCCTGATATTTTTGGTTGGAGAAGCTGACCCGGCACCAGAACGATATCCAGGTAGTTGCGGTCTCCGATGACGGTGTTCCGAGGTTGCGCTCCTGGTATTTTTGGTTAGTGAAGTTCACTCTGGACCCAAACGATGTCCAGGTAGTCAGGGTACCCGATGACGGTGTTCCAAGGGTGCACTTCTGATATTTTTGGTTGGAGAAGCTGACCCGGCACCAGAACGATGTCCAGGTAGCTGCGGTCTCCGATGATGGTGTTCCAAGGGTGCGCTCCTAGTATTTTCGCTTGAGGAAGCTGACCTTAACTACCTGGACATCATTTGGGTCCAGAGCTAGCTTCTCCAACCAAAAATACCAGGAGCGCACCCTCGGAACACCGTTATCGGGTACCCTGATTACCTAGACATCGCTTGGGTCCAGGGTCAGCTTCTACAACCGAAAATACCCGGAGCGCACCCTTGGAACACCGTCATCAGGTACCCTGACTACCTGGACATCGTTCGGGTCCAGGGTCGGTTTTCCCAAGCAAAAATATCCGCAGGGCAGCCTTGGAACTTTGTCTTCGGTAACCCGGATTACCTGGACATCGTTCGGGTCCAGGGTCAGCTTCTCCAAGTTAAAATACGAGAAGCACACCCTCGGGTTCTACGCGGGGCCCGCGATTCAGTGCATACGCATATTATATACGCAGGATGTTGCTTTGCAGCGCCACAGCAATTATAGCAGCGCTAGTGTACAGCAGAATCTCCTTTAGACTACAGGAAATTTCACTGTGGTGGATTCGATCTCGAATTCCTATACAGTCTACAGCAGATTCTACTGAACTATTCTCTCCGTGTACAAGAAAAATTAAAAACTAAGAAAAATTTTGAATTTTCCCAGGCAAATCGTATGGGGCAAGTCTTTCTAAATTGGAGCCGACAAACTGGTCGACAGAGTAAAAAAATCGTTGAGTATCCCAATGTGTCAACATTCAATGTACAATTTACTATCAACATGTCTGTATGTAGTAGTGATCTTTGCTAGTGACTGGACTGACTGAGTGACAAATCAGAGGCAATAATTTAGATTCGGAGCTCTAGAAACATAATAGAGTGCAAAAATGTGTACGATAAAATAGAGCCGTACTTGAAGCTGACGTTGGTTAGCCTGCCTAGAATGATATTCATGAATCTTGATATGTTTCTTGGATGTTGAATTTGTCTGCAACCATTCGGGACTCAGTTGGTCCCAGATGTATAACTGATTTTTTCGTGCATTATATGAGAGATTGCACGTGATTAACATCTTTGCCATTGTTACTCTGCTCTGATCGTCCGAATGTATCACTCATCAGAAAATTAATCACGTAGACGAGTCTACTATTGTCTTTTGTTTTTCGCAGTGGTGGTGCAAGCCAAGCCTACATTTGCCGTATCGCCAACTGCACTTCAGCGCTGCTGGCTTTTTCAATGTGGATTTGCAACTATTGACGGCCGTAAAAAATCATATATTTCATGTAAAATTACGATACCTTTCGCATAACAAATTGCGCCTTCCATTTGTTTTTCAGATTTTCGGACTCATGACAACTTATTTGGTAATATTGCTTCAATTCTGAGGTAACGATGGCGATAACTGGAATTGTATATTGGATGAAAATAGGAATTTTCATCATATAAAATAGAATTGCAAATGATATTGTCTTGGATTAGAAAAGATATTTTAATAATCTCTCAAACTTAAGTACCATTTTACTTATGTTATTGAGTTGATAACAATATGAACTGTGAATTGTTCAAGAGCGACGAAATTACGATTAGAAAGTAATCAAAAATAAATAGTGGTTATACCATGAGAAAGCATCTGAGAATATTCATATAACTGATTCTCCCATCTGGCTCTATCGGCTCTTCCAGAGTAATGCATTTCTATTTGATTTTCAATAATAATCAATCTAGCTTGCACAAGTGTCTCGACGCACTTGATAGCAAGACAAAGTCGAGATTTCAAAATAATCTTTACCTTATATTTCTGATTAAAATTCCACTTCACATTTCGAATTCCAACTCTATCAATGAAGTAATTTTTCTGTAGGTACCCATCAATAATGCTAGTACAATAAGTATAAAGTATTTACATACAATATCCAAAAAACTTTTGAATGAGTGTGTGAATGATGGGGGGAATTTATGGATTTTGTGCATGTATCAGAATATAATAAATAGTGATGGAAAATTTCTGATTGTATAATGGTTAGATTAATATGTAGTTGTCAATATTTTTGAAACAGTTAGCAAAAAGAAATTCTATAAGCGTTGTATTCTTTTAAACATAAAGATGAAGTCAGATTTTCAATCTCATCATTGTACAATTAGAAGTTTTTCATTACTAATTATCATATAATCACGAATGCATAAAATTACTGTAATAAGCATACTTGCTAATTTGTATGGGAAAATAATAATGTCATTTTCATGTGTACCCGTGCAATTGATGTAGTATAAATATAAATATGGATGGTGTTAACTACAATATGTTGTAGTAATTATATAATTTAATGTCATTTCTTATATTATGACATTTTCATGCCGCCATTTATTGAGCATTTTATAAGATACGCACGGTTATACTAGTCTGCAACTTCATATTTTATCAATTCCTGTTGACTCGGTCACTTTCGGGCTTTCTACCCTTAAAAATTATGCTAAGAAGTTCTAAATACATAGAATACCGTTGTCTCTCAATGTGCCCTGAAACACAGGTCACGGGACTAGACTCCTAACTCATCAGGCGTAACAGAAAAAACAGAATAAATCAGAAAAAAACTATTCGGAAGGTTTCATTCCAAGTACTCGTGCGATCTAACGGCCAATCGAAATCTCTGATAGGCCATACCCTGATCCTCCGTATGCTCCATGTGACAGAGTAGGTGGTGCGTACGTATAACGTGCATTATCGATCCAAAATAAGTAGCTCACTTTATCATCCAGAAATTATGCGATAAAATATTTATCCGCCCCATCCCTTTTTATGTGCGGTATTACAAACATTGTCGGTGTCAAAGGAAAACTACCGCTCAGTCTGTCTATTTCCGTTCATCAGGGCGCACAGTTGCTCCTGCCGAGCAAGCTGACTCGTTATAATCGCAGACAGTATTAAAAAAAACACGTAATGAATAATACAATCACAGAAATAACAAACTATTATTTCTAACCAGTTGTATAATTAATTCACATTATAAAATTTAGCAGTGGAAACGACGGCTTCCACTGCCATTGTCAAATTATTGTGTACTGAAAACACAAATCAGCAGCAGTGGTCTTATATACCATCCGCTGCGTTGTTGTGTTTGTTTTGAAAAATATTATTAAGCATCTTATACGTGTGATTGACTGATTGTGTGACTTCCTTCCTATAAAGAGTGTGTTTGTACTACAATAAAACCACTACTGTTGGTTTGCGTTTTCAGTACAGAATAGTTTGACAATGACAGTGGAATCCGTTGCTCCCCTTGCTGGCGAAACGTTGCAAAAGCAAATCGTGTGGTGGAGTTTGTAATTCTCTTTCTCCATTATGTACTGGTACTGTATTGGACCTCAAAGATCGACCATTCGTCTAAGAGAGATTTGTTCTGTCATCGACAAGGGGACCTAGAACTGATTTTTCAAACTACCCAGCATCGGTTACGAGAAGTATCAACATCAATTAATATGGGAGATACAAAGATACTATGTCATATAACTCAAAAAACTTTAACTGGATTTTCACTCCCTTAGCAACAGTTACTAGGGATGTGAGCAACAGTATAGCTATGGATATTAACAACGGTTACAACGGGAAATATCTCATTGATTCTGGCTGATCCTGTATTCGGACCCCTTCAAACATTTCCGAGGAATCGTAGGCAATTTCCGAAAAACACCTTCGCAAGAGTTGAAACGTAAAAGAACGACGGATTTTTTTGAGACTGAACTCGGTTCAAATCTTGCTACGACTAACTTGTGTGAAAAATTTCAGGAAGATCTGACTTACTTCGAAAGTTATCGCGTCCAAAAAAAAACGTTACATACGATATCTGTACATATGTACATTTTTAGGATTTCATGTTTTTCGAACCTTAGTTTATGAAAGTCGAGGTCCCGAAGTATGATTCGAGAGTTCGAGTCTTTGTCCCGTCACAAAGCTTTCTTCAAAGAGCGACTCAATAAAATTTTCCGTCATAGACTACCAAAAAATACCGGGGAGTACCATGGAGTACACGAGAATACCTAGGAGTACCAGAGAGTACTTGAAGTTCTAAGGAGTACCAGGGAATACCGAGGTGTGTTTTCAGAATTTTAAGAAATTTTGAGAAATTTTATGGAATTCTTAGGGGTAAATGTCCTTGCGAGTTGGGGTCGAAGGTTTGTTGCGACATGCTCAAAATTGAGATAAATTTCATCTATTTATTAGCTTAGCATCAATTCTCAGCATATTTACGCTTGGTACACTTTAATTACAAATCTTCTTACATTTTTAAGTAATAATTTGAAATAATAACGATAATACTGTAAAAATGAATGATTAAATGAACAAACACTATTTTACATTCGATCAATCGACAATAATACATGGCATTTTTAAATGCCCGGTAGATGCTCGATTACATTTTTTTCATCAATCACGATTTATATATACTAAGGGGTACCCTTCAACTTGAATTATGGAAATGCTCGAACTTCTCCAACAATCTGATAAATTAGATTTACGAAATTTCAGGCATATCACTGATTCCGAGAGCAAAATAGGTGAATCAGAAAAAAACCGCTGCCAAGTGCCTCAGCAGTATGCTTTCTCAAAGTATTGCAATTGAACCTCAACTTGCATTAATCACCACTCTTTGAAAAAGCAAAATGAACCTCTAACTCATTTCCTCCACTCCATAGTAACGGTTGCTAAGGACGTAAACAACGGTTGCTATGGCAAATATCCGAGCTTCGGTGTTCTTACTTCTTAGTCGTTAACAGTTCCGAAAATGGACCTCTAACTGACTTTTCCCACTCCATAGTAACGATTGATAGAGACGTAAACAACGGTTGCTATGGTGAATGTCGGAGCTTCGATGTTCTTACTTCTTAGTCATCAACAGTTCCAAAAATGGACCTCTAACTGACTTTTCCCACTCCACAGTAACGGTTGCTAAGGACGTAAACAATGGTTGCTATGGTAAATGTCGGAGCTTCGATGTTCTTACTTCTTAGTCATCAACAGTTCCAAAAATGGACCTCCAACTGACTTTTCCCATTCCCTAGTTACGGTTGCAAGGGATATAAACAAGGGTTGCTAGAGACATCAACAATGGTTTCTACGGGAAATGTCTCTTTGATTCTTATAGAATCCTATAAATATACAAACCCAAATGATCATTTATCATGATCTATATGGGAACTTATCAAAAACACGCTAGCAACGGTTGCCATGGAAATAAACAATGGATGTTGCTAAACACCGAACTCACATTCCGGAGACCGACCTGTGTGCAAAATTTCAGGACGATCGGACTATTCTTTCGAAAGTTATCGTACGACAAAAAAAGTCAGTTTGAAGCTAAATTTTGTATCTCCATAGCAACGGTTGCTAGAGGAATAAACAATGGTTGTTCCAAAATGAATGTCTTATCGATTCTCATCGATCGTCGAAAGAATTGGAGACCCATCGTGCATTGATGATGATTTTTGGAGCTTTTATCAAAAACACGTTAGCAACGGTTGCTAGAGAAATAAACAACGGAATTGGCTGAAAATTGAACTCGACCGAGATTTTGCGGCGACTAACCTGTGTGCAAAATTTCAGGACGATCGGACAATTCCTTCAAAAGTTATCGTACGACAAAAAAAACGTACGTACGTACATACATACAGACATTTTCGGATTTCCATGTTTTTCGACCCGTAGATTACGAAAATTGAGGTCCCGAAGTCCGATTCGATGGGTCGATTTTTACCCCATTACAAAGCTTTCACTTTGAGAAAGCAATATACGGATCCATCTTATCATAAAGTAGAAGTAGATATATTTCCAACAATATTTTTTGGTTTTTTATATACAGAGGTTGTCCTCACTGTAAAGATGTACATACACAATTCAATGTAGTACTACTAGTACCATGGAGTACCATGGAGTACCAGGGAATACCGAAAAGTGAACTTGGGAATACTTCAGTAAGTCGCCCCTCGGCTTTCTCTCTCAGAAAACAAGAATCCTCATAAGAAAATGACAATTTTTAGTACAAGTATTTCCGTCGTATTTGTATTTTTGCTTTCTCAAAGAGAAAGCTTTGTAACGGGGTAAAAATCGACCCACCGAATCGGACTTCGGGACCTCGATTTTCGTAATCTACGGGTCGAAAAACATGGAAATCCGAAAATGTCTGTATGTATGTACGTACGTACGTACGTGCACTTTTTTTTGTCGTACGATAACTCTCGAAGGAATTGTCCGATCGTCCTGAAATTTTGCACACAGGTTAGTCGCCGCAAAATCTCGGTCGAGTTCAATTTTCAGCCAATTCCGTTGTTTATTTCTCTAGCAACCGTTGCTAACGTGTTTTTGATAAAAGCTCCAAAAATCATCATCAATGCACGATGGGTCTCCAATTCTTTCGACGATCGATGAGAATCGATAAGACATTCATTTTGGAACAACCATTGTTTATTCTCCTAGCAACCGTTGCTATGGAGATACAAAATTCAGCTTCAGACTGACTTTTTTTGTCGTACGTTAATTTTCGAAGGAATGGTCCGATCGTCCTGAAATTTTGCACACAGGTCGGTCTCCGGCAGATGTGAACCGAGTTCGGTGTTCAGCAACATCCGTTGTTTGATTCCATGGCAACCGTTGCTAGCGTGTTTTCGATAAGTTCCCATATAATTCATGATAAATGATCATTTGGGTTTGTATATTTATGGGATTCTATAACAATCAAAGAGACCTTTCCCGTATAAACCATTGTTGATGTCTCTAGCAACCCTTGTTTATATCCCTTGCAACCGTAACTAGGGAATGGGAAAAGTCAGTTGGAGGTCCATTTTTGGAACTGTTGATGACTAAGAAGTAAGAACATCGAAGCTCCGACATTTACCATAGCAACCATTGTTTACGTCCTTAGCAACCGTTACTGTGGAGTGGGAAAAGTCAGTTAGAGGTCCATTTTCGGAACTGTTGACGACTAAGAAGTAAGAACACCGAAGCTCGGATATTTACCATAGCAACCGTTACTATGGAGTGGAGGAAATAAGTTAAAGGTTCATTTTGCTTTCTCAAAGAGTGGTGATTAATGCAAATTGAGGTTCAATTGCAATACTTTGAGAAAGCATACTGCTGAGGCACTTGGCAGCGGTTTTTCTATCTTAAAAAGGGATGAGAAGTAATACTTAAATCGGAAAGTCGTTTTTACAGTACAATCAAATTGCAGAATAAATAGTATATCAAGAACCTACATTGATAATGAATGGGTGTTGAGTTACTTACACCGCAGTTTTTAAAATAGCCTGTCTCATGATGGGAAATAAAAGCTATTTGATGAACCAGGATAATGCTATTCGAAACATTCAATTTCGAGTACTCGTGCATTGTTTATCAAAAGTCTATCGACCAGATGTAACGCCATCAATTATTCATCTAGTTCCTCCCTTCCTCTCTCTCTGCGGCATTACAAACTTTTATAATACAGGAAAAATTGCGCTCAGTTTGTTTGTTTTCGTTCATCTGTGTTCCATCATCTGGTGGTTTGTCTAACCACCGTCGCCATCCGGAAATATTTCAGTTTGCGATGAGCACCTGTGAATTGGGGAGCCTCACGCAATATATATTTGATTCAGCCCATAGTGAAGTATGCAATTCTGTCTTACGTGGTTGATTGAACACTTGGTGCTGGGGCAAACAAGTTCAACTTGACTTTGGGAAAAACAAGCTCTAACGTTTTGTGAGTACGTCAAAAATTATATTCGCACCACGGACGTAGGGCACAATTAACATCTCTACATTCGATTACCCGCGGACATTATATGTAACTATTTTTCTTGCACCAGCAAACCCAGGCTGAAAGGGTTTATTCAACAAAACGCAAAAACAGTTGTTTCATTTTTCTGTATAAGTTGTCACATAATTTAGATACGCATTCCCATCAAGCATCAATTACATTCTCAAGCGAATGCAATGAAAGATGCTCAGCGAGGCACACAAGACTTCTCCAACATAAATAGCACTACGCTGAGAAAATGAGGGTACAGAGTTATTTTCACGTTTCATTATCAGTTTATAGGGCGATGGCAGGACGAGGTTCAGAGTCGGCGCTTTACGAGGTTGTCTATCCGGTGTTCTTCGTTTCGCGGTTGTTCGGCCAGGCACCATATTCCTATCCCAAGAACAACGAGCCACCCCTGATAAAGCCATCCTGGCCCAGCTGCACTTTTACCTTCATCTGGTTCTTGGCGTACAGCTGGAATTTGGTGACGGTGACTGTAAAGATAGCTAATATCGATACTATTGCCGAAGTTGCCAAGGTATAGCACTTACTCCGTAATCGGCTTTGATGACCATCTAGCTTTTCGCGGTTTCGTTCTTTACTTCACAGTTGCTTTCTAAGAAATGAATCAGTATATTATACTCATAGCCAATCTTGAACTACGTTGTGTTGATACTTGATATGGCTATTGGAATCGTGAAAAGTGAGCAGTTGGTCGACGTGTGGAACTCGATTTCGGAATTCGATGACATCTATCAGCTGAGCAGCCCAATTGACGGCAAACCCAATAAGTATGGCTCTGAACTGATGGAAGCTAAGCACTGGCTTCGGTTCTTCATTTTCATAAGTGTCGTCGGATGGACCTCCGTCAATGTTGCTATGTTTCTGTTCCGAGAGGCCTATTTTGAGAACATTTGTTACATGCTCCCATACGTTGGAACTTACATAACTGGTTTCAAGTTCTGTGGAGTCGTTTTCTTACTGGGCCAGAGATTCGCATATCTGAACAAGCTCGTAACCAAAATGACGATGGACAAGAACCAGCGCTATACTGCCTTCGATATGGAGGTGACATTATACTCCCTTTCTCTATTTTTTCGGAATGAAATTTCAAGACACGGGAAACTAATAAGAGGCGCGCTAAAGAAATATTTCCTTGTAGCCAGTCACTCACTCGCTGTCGTTCGTCCATGTCTTTCATTAATTGTTGTATAATGAATGTAGATGAATACTGCGATTTTTATTTGCTTCATTGGTAAATAATTTGATCAAACTAATGACTGAATGGAAAGACGAAAAATCACCCAAGTTTTCACTCGTCATCTTCAATTAACCACCCGATTTCGATGAATGAAAAATCACCTAAATATCCAAGAATTCAATCGCGGAAATTGATCAGCACATGCAATGAATCGCATTTATTAATATTGAAAAATTACCCATACAAAGCTGTAAACCAAGTACGCATAATTTTTTACCAATTTTCATTCTCGGAATATGAAAATGCTCGTATTCCTCTTACGATCTGCTGGAACAGATTTTCCGTTAATCACACCTTCATAATATACAGCGTGATCAGAAAGTAGTAGTCCACCTGAACATCTAAAAATCTGTCGAGAGAAAAAAAAACCGCTGCCAAGTGCCTTAGCAGTATGCTTTCTCAAAGAGGAGATATCATTTGGACCTGCATAATTTTTCGATCAATTCATCTTGTGACTGTCATACGGTTTAATGGCGGTCAAAATCGATCCGCCCTGCCCTTAAGTCCGTATTTAGCACACTTGAAGACTCATTTTGATCATTTTCGACGGCTGAGGTTGGAAACGATCAATTCAAAATCTATTTTGATCATTTTCGACGGCAAAAGACACTAAATTTTCCCAATTTTCTCTATAGTACGTTGAAAATACTGGAAACGAAACTTACATCAATTTTTCCCCCATTAGCAATGGTTGCTAGGGTGGTGAACAACGGTTGCTAAAGAGCTAATTGGTAAGATTTTGTGTCCTTTGCCGTCGAAAATGATGGAAATAGGTCTTAAATTATTAATTTCCAACCTTCATAACGGTTGCTAGGGAAGTAAACTACGGTTGCTATGAAGAAAATAGAACAATTCAGTGTCCTTGGCCATCGAGTGTGACTTAAAACTGATTTTCCGGCTTGCTCCAATGAGCACTCATAAGGATTTGTGAGAAAACACGTTAGAAACGGTTGCTAAGGAAATAACCAATGGATTTTGCTGAAAATTAAACTCGTGATAGATCTTGCCACAACTAACCGGTGTGCGAAATCTCAGCAAGATCGGACGATTCCTTCGAAAGTTATCCTAGACAAAAGAAACGAAAAATTTTACACCTTAGCAACGGTTGCTAGAGAGATAAACAACGGATTTTGCTGAAAATTGAAGTCGGCCGAGATTTTGCCGCGACTAACCTGTGTGCAAAATTTCAAAAACATCGGACCATTTCTTCGAGAGTTATCGTGGACGAAAAAAAACGTTACACACATACATACATACTTATATCAAGGTCAAGATGTTTTTTTGCTTTCTCAAAGAGAAAGCTTTGTAATGGGGCAAAAATCGACCCACCGAATCAGACCTCGGCACCTCGATTTTCGTAATCTACGGGTCGAAAAACATCGAAATCCAATAGTGTGTGTGTGTGTGTGTCTTGTGTTTTTTCGTCCACGATACCTCTCGAAAAAATGGTCCGATTTTCTTTTGCACACTGGTTAGTTGTGGCAAGATCTAGCTCAAGTTCAATTTTCAGCAAAATCCGTTGGTTATTTCCTTAGCAACTGTTTTTAACATTATTTCTCACATATCCTCATAAGTGCTCACTCGGGCTATGAGAATCAATGAGAATAGATGCGATATTCCCCATAGCAACCACTGTTGATATCCTTGGCAACTGTTTGTTTACATCCCTAGTGACCGTTGCTTCAGAACCCGGAGAATCAGTTTTAAGTCACACTCGATGGCCAAGGACACTGAATTGTTATATTTGCTCCATAGCAACCGTTGTTCACCTCCCTAGCAACCGTTACGAAGGTTGGAAATGATCAATATATGACCCATTTTTTTAAATGGAGTGCTCCATTTTTGATCACGGAATCTGAAAGCTCGGAAAATTTTGCGTATAAAAGTATGTATTTTGATAGGGGTCAAAACAAGGTCATTTAGAGGTCAAGAACCATTATTGTCCGATTTCAGTCTTTCTCAGCAGTTATTTCGAAAAAGGATGACCGGAAACGGTCAATCGGTAAGGGCCAAAATTTCAGGATTCCGGGAAATACATCGAATGTTGACCTTGAATTTGATCTCGGACAAGGTCGAGTTGCTTTTTAGGAAATTTTAATTTCCCATTTTTTTCGCTTTACATTCCTCTGAACCCTCTTAAGCCCCCCCTCCCCCCCCCAACTCCCCTCCTTCTCCGGATGGATATTGAGAAGTCCTTTCAGCCATCCCACTATCAATTGGAATTCCCTATCATGATATCTACATTTGTACGCAGAATTTTTCGAGTTTTCAGAATCCGTAATAAAAAATTGAGCATTCCATTTAAAAAAAAAATAACAAAAAATGAAGGTCACCTACAAGATCAAATTCAAGGTCACCATTGGATAACCAGGAAAAAACCGCTGCCAAGTGCCTTAGCAGTATGCTTTCTCAAAGAGGCTTCAACATCACCCACAAACGCATCCCAAAAACCTGTATTTTCACCATTCCACTAGCGTAGATACTATCATTGATTTTTCAAAAATTACAAAAATATTATTTAATCAGTTCAATTCGTATCTTTGTGACTGTGTAAAGTGTCGTTCTTTTTCAATTGACCAAACTTTCTCGCGAGTGTTGGTGTCTGCCCGGGCTCTCTTATTATTTGATCAAATGCAACAAAGCAAACGGTTCTAGGTTATACACGATGCGAGACATTTAGACCTGCATAATTTTTCGATCAATTCATCTTGTGACTGTCATACGGTTTAAAAGCGGTCAAAATCGATCCGCCCTGCCCGTTTTTGATCATTTTCGACGGCAAAAGACACCAAATTTTCCCAATTTTCTCTATAGTACGTTGAAAATACTGGAAACGAAACTTACATCAATTTTTTTCCTCCTTAGCAACGGTTGCTAGGGCGGTGAACAACGGTTGCTAAGGAGCTAATTGGGAAGATTTTGTGTCCTTTGCCGTCGAAAATGATGGAAATGGGTCAT
Organism: Aphelinus atriplicis; assembly: GCA_020882685.1. Classification (NCBI taxonomy): domain Eukaryota; kingdom Metazoa; phylum Arthropoda; class Insecta; order Hymenoptera; family Aphelinidae; genus Aphelinus; species Aphelinus atriplicis. The sequence continues at coordinate 51,993,656 of CM037073.1, forward strand.
AAATTAATGATTTCCAACCTTCGTAACTGTTGCTAGGGAGGTAAACAACCGTTGCTATGGAGCAAATACAACAATTCAGTGTCCTTGGCCATCGAGTGTGACTTAAAACTGTTTTCCGGCTTGCCCCAATGAGCACTCATAAGGATTTGTGAGAAAACACGTTAGGAACGGTTGCTAGGGAAATAACCAACGGATTTTGCTGAAAATTGATCTCGGGCTAGATCTTGCCACAACTAACCGGTGTGCAAAATTTCAGCTAGATCGGACGATTCCTTCGAAAGTTATCCTAGACAAAAGAAACAAAAAATTTTACACCTTAGCAACGGTTGCTAGAGAAATAAACAACGGATTTTGCTGAAAATTGAACTCGCCCGAGATTTTGCCGCGATTAACCTGTGTGCAAAATTTCAGGACGATCGGACCATTCCTTCGAGAGTTATCGTGGACGAAAAAAAACGGGACGCACATACACACACACATACACACACACACACACACACACACACATACATACATACAGACACTTTTGGATTTCCATGTTTTTCGACCCGTAGATCACGAAAATCGATGTCCCGAGGTCTGATTCGGTGGGCCGATTTTTGCCCCATTACAAAGCTTTCCCTTTGAGAAAGCAAAAACATAAACCCATATAATTTCCTTTAATTTTTCTCTTGACAGATTTTTAGATATTCAGATGGACTACTACTTTCTGATCACCCTGTATATATAAGCGGAACGTAAAACAGATAATCTATGAATTCAGCTCACCAGATATTCAACCGTTTTATACTTGGTTTTTTTTTAATTACACTTAAACTTTTGAAGGTGGTTTTCTGATACCTAAACATGTGATATTTGCAACGCTTGTCCCAACGTTTCGAATTTCCGGAGATATCAACCGATCAATGTCAATTTTCTGCATGTACTAAATATATATATCAGACACCTAGGCATTTTTCTGATGTATATGTCTCTGGTGTGTGTAATTCTTTGGGAAAGTGACGAGGGGAAATTCTAAAATTGTACATCGATGTGTCGTCAATTTGTAATGGTACATTTATCTTCAAGGAAACCCAAGCAGAATACGTTAAGCTAATGAGCACAAGCGAGAGGCTGAATGCGATTTATTCCTGGATACTACTTTTGTTCATATCCAACTTGTGCTACCACGTGATATCTACTCTGCACTATGTCATCACGTGGCTTATGGCACGACCATACATCATCGGCGCTGAAGGATTGTGGCTAGTTATGTTTCTCCTTCAGTTGCTGCTTGTATGCATAACATGTGACTACACTTCCCAACAGGTACTAACTTTGATCAGAAGGATCTTATCAATTTTGAATCCACCTGAATATCTATATTTCACTGAGAGAAATTTATAGTGATTCCTACTATAAAACTACTATAAATATAGTAACAATTTAGACCAGCTATCACTTATAGTAGATTCAGGTGAAAAAATATAGCCATTTTGAATATAAAAATAGAGTCGTTTTTGCTATTTATTTAGTGTTTTCCACTAAATTTGTATTATATGTTACTATTATCTTACCTAGTGCGCAATACTATAAATCTCTAGTGTCTGATAACAAACCGTACACAATTCAATACCTATTACGTAGCATTGCGTATTACTTTTTTATTTTTATGGGCATTTAGACCAACCGTTTCGTAAAGTTCAGAACTACAGAACAATTTTTCATTTCTAGATAATAACGGGGAGCTTTAATATTTAGAAAATTATAGTTAAACTTACTAGAGATGTGCCCAAATTTACAAATCTTTGCCCCCTTTTAGCCTTTTTTTTCAGCCCCCTTTTTTAGCCCCTCTTTTCAGCTCCCCTCTATGGTCCGCCTTCATAGTCCCCCTTCTTGGCTCTTCTTTTTGGTCCCTCTCTATAGTCCCACTTTTTGACTCCCCTTTGTGGTCCCCCTTTTTAGACCCCTCTTTTTAACTCCTCTTTGTGACCCCCTTTTAAGACCCCTTTTTTTGGCCTCTGTTTTCGATGATTTGAATCAAGTTATAATTCAATAGTATGACTTGTTCTTGGGTGATGTAATGCCAGCAAGACTTGATAAATCCTTGCTAATCAGAACTAAGAAAACAGAAAGTCTGAAAAATCCAAAGCAATAGGTACTCATGAGTATAACACTACATGCTTCAATTAAGGGGTAATATCCACCAAATGATCAAAAAAACAAGGCTTTTTTCATGATTTTTTTTTAAACGACATTTGAGATGTAAGGTATATAAATAATATATCACTGGATTGAGCAACTCTTGGAGAATGGAAAAAAAATTTTTATTGTTAGTTTTTTTATAAAATGGCGGCTGTACAGCGATTGCCGTGAACCGCTTTTTTAAAAAGTTCTTCCGCGGCGAGCAGTAGAACTGGAAAAGTTTACATCCGATTGACTTGAAATTTCAACTGTAGCTTCTTCATTAGATTATCTAGTGAAGTACACATCATTATATTTTTAGAATTTTTTTTCGCAAAATGGCAACGGTTTGAAAAAAAAAATTTTTTTTCGACAAAAAAAGTCAACTTTGATTGTTTATAACTTTTTTTTTGTCAATCAATCGCTAAAATGGTGTGTACTTCACTAGATAATCTAATGAAGAAGCTACAGTTCAAATTTCAAGTCAATCAGATGTAAACTTTTTCAGTTCTACTGCTCGCCGAGTTTGAAAACATAGTTTTGAGAAAAACGCGTTTAAAGTTTCAAAATGCTATGTATCTCTATGTAAAAATTGATTTAAACGAATTTTGAGTTTAGATCAGTACTTGGGAGTTGTAGATTTAGATTCTAGGATAGTTTTAGCATAATTTAAGCCAATAAAAAAAAATGAAAAGAAAAAAAAAATTTGCCGGATATTACCCCTTAAATCTAGCTAGAAATTAAAATTAAAATTAAAATCAGACATCAAAATTGATGGATTTTAAAGCAGTTTGAGTTCATATGTGCTCACATTAACAACTCAATTGCCAATCATAAAATACGATGGTAACCAGCGAGGACGGGGGGTTAGCAAGCGAGGCGAGCAAGGAAAACATCACCTTGATTCCTTTCTTTCATGTAAGTCTTCCGTGGACATCGAAATATTGAATCATAAGTGTGGGGGGGAGGGGTTGGCGAGCGAAGCGAGTAGGGGGGTACACCCCTCCTACCTAGTATATATGAAAAAAACAGTTGATGGTGAGGGTGTGTGTTGTATTGCTATATATTTGATTATGAGATATAGCCATTGCGCCAACTTGTCCCTGTAGCCAACTAGCCCCGGTCTTCTCTGAGAGAAAATTTGAATCTTTCCAGGCAAATCATATGGAGCAAGTCTTTCTAAATTGGAGCCGACAATCTAATCGAAAGAGCCAAAAAACCGTTGAGTATTCCATAGTGTCAACATTCAGAACATCATTTTTCATCAACATATTTGTATCTAGTAGTGAGTACATGGGAAAATCTCACAACTAGGGCGAATTGGTGTCCCTTGGTTTTACAAACTAAATCATCTATTTTTTTAAACGTTCCAGAGCGTAAATTCTTCTTTAACATGTTAGGAATACATAGAAATCTGAAAAATTCACAATGGATCATAGGAAAAAAAATTAAACGTCGATCAATGTTGAAAGATGACCAAAAATCTTAAATTTGATTTGTCCCTCCTAACTACGGAATATGGTTTGTTGGCTCCATAGCTTTCAGCATATCTCCAAAAAATTTGAAAAAAATATAGTAGTTACCTTAAGTGACCAGAGATGCAATGTAGTCATTCAGATTGATGTGCAACCAATACTAAGAAAATTCCAGTTAACCAAAGACGTGTCCCTCATTTTTTCCATAGGAATAATTTTCAGTTTTAACCTGATAGAAAAGTTTCAACAAATCGCTAATCACAAATTACGGCCATCTAATGCATAGTGTTTTCAATAGCTTGAGCAGAATCAGGTGCTCCGACAATTGAAGGAATACGACTGGTACCAATCTTGATAAATGAAGTGTTACACGACTTCAACACTGAGAGTATTATCCTTAGCACACATTTTAGAGACATGCTGATCCCTTGATAATGATTGTTCTCCGTTATAATGAACATCGAGAATATCTGGGAGAGCGCTAAAGTTGTAGTTGCAGATCGAGTGTAAAAAAACCATGAATAAAAAATCACTGGAAATTTTAAAAAAATTTACATTTTAGATACATTTTGATTACAATATGACATATTTGTTGTTAGTTCTTTAACCCATTAAGTCCCAGATTGCAGAAATTTTATTGGTACTTTTGAGCTCAAATATTTTGATGAATAAGACGGAAGGTTTATTGCAAAATAGTCATTCTTACTATTTTCGGGTATGCTCTACACGATACAATAGTTCAAAAGACTGAAAAATTTGAATTTCAATAAATAATTAACAAATTAAAATAAAAAATGCAATTTTTTGGAGCACTTTTTTTTTCAATCCAAAATCAGAGGATGAAGGAATTTTATTTTTAATGTCGCAAATATGCACAAGAGTGCACAAAATATTTGAACTTTCCAAATTCGTTGAGTTTTTTCGACTATGATTTTTTTCAGCAAAATGGCGGCCAAAAATATGTTCATGTTTTTATACATGGACAATTTTCTATATTTTCAAAATCTCGTTATTTTCATCTTATAGCCGTCGTTTTCATCCATGAACGACGTCGACGAAATATAGATAAAATGAAGATTCAAATTTTTTGTTTCCGATTTCAGTCATTATTATGCTAAAAAAAATCATAGATGAAAAAACTCAACAATCTATTTCAGCAGTAAAGATTCAGAAATCCTTTTATTCACATTTTCACGAACCTCTAACTAAAAATATACAAAATCATGAGCCGCCATCTTGAAACCGCCATCTTGGATACAGAATTTCGAAAATCTGATGTCAGATTTATCATCAGGGTCCCCAAGAACCTATTAGTTCAAATTTTTACGATTCTCCGACTAAAAATGTACAAAATCATGAGCCGCCATCTTGAAACCGCCATCTTGGATACGGAATTTTGAAAATCTGATGTCAGAGTTATCATCAGCGCCCCCAAGAACCCATTAGTCCAAATTTTTACGATTCTCCGACCAAAAATGTACAAAATCATGAGCCGCCATATTGAAACCGCCATCTTGGATACGGAATTTCGAAAATCTGATGTCAGATTTATTATCAGCGCCCCCGAAAACCCATTATTCCAAATTTTCACGATTCTCCGACTAAAAATGTGGAAAATCGTCAGCCGCCATCTTGAAACCGCCATCTTGGATCCAGAATTTTGAGAATTTGATGTCAGAATCGTTATCAGCGACATTGAAAACCCCCGTATACGGAATATATCGAATATGAAAATGAATGCTTTAAAATATTCATAAAATGGAAATCCAAAATATTGATTCCCGTTTTTTGGCCGCCATTTTGCTGAAAAAAATCATAGTCGAAAAAACTCAACGAATTTGGAAAGTTCAAATATTTTGTGCACTCTTGTGCATATTTGCGACATTAAAAATAAAATTCCTTCATCCTCTGATTTTGGATTGAAAAAAAAAGTGCTCCAAAAAATTGCATTTTTTATTTTAATTTGTTAATTATTTATTGAAATTCAAATTTTTCAGTCTTTTGAACTATTGTATCGTGTAGAGCATACCCGAAAATAGTAAGAATGACTATTTTGCAATAAACCTTCCGTCTTATTCATCAAAATATTTGAGCTCAAAAGTACCAATAAAATTTCCGCAATCTGGGACTTAATGGGTTAATTTAATTGATCTATTAGTGACATTGCTATTTGTTTAAGTTTATGTTTATCTGTTGAACGAAATATAAGGTAACTGCAGGCAATTTGGCACTGCAGGCACCTTAGCACGTTTGTCAGATCTCGTATTTCCGGTGCTCTCTGAGCATTAGTTGCCCTTGAGTCATGTTGGGGGTATGAAAAGAAAATTTCCGGAACTTTCTCTGTCCATTTAGCTCTTAAACTCACTCTCCTACAACACTTTGAAGTTTCATTTACTGATTTTTACACCCTTTTCTTTTTTCACTATTCACACTCAACCTAAAAAATCAGGTGTAAATAATTTTTATCTCATTTCATGTTTCTTTTTTATGTTAAAACATCTCATCTTTCGATTGGTCACATTAGTTTTCCCAAAACTATTTTTCATCCTGCTCAAATTGCTCTTTTTCGCATTGAAAATGAGTGAAACCAATGTGGCCCTTTCTGCGATTATAAATGAAAAAAGACTGAGTAAAATCGTTGAATATTTTTATAGACATATTACGATGATTTAGGTATATATTTTTGAGTCGAACGTCAAAAGTTTTGTATAAATATCAATGAAAACATGATTGGAAGTTCATTTCAAAGCCAATTTGATCGTCCCTGTAGGCCTATATGGGCCGTAACAAATGATTAAGAAACCGTGCCAACTTGACTGCACGTGTAGTGCAGTTGGCTCTTTTGCTTTTTTTCATAAATTTCGATTTCTAGTAGGTTAAAGTAGATGAATAATAACTTTAGAAATAGTTTCTGATAGGTATTGAGCTAAGGTTTAAGATACTGTTTACAGAATTTCAAAATTCTAAGTCTGCCATAGTCAAATTCGCGAAATCCTTTAGGGGATGGTGCATTGGCTGCGAAGTTACCTTATATTGTGACTATGGTAACAACGCAAAATTAGGCCACATCGTTAAAAAGATATACTGAATTAAGTACTGCTGCTTGGTTACCATAGCAACGGTCTAGAGCGTAAAAATAAACTTTACGCCCAAAAAACATGACCAAAAACAGCTACTTTACGCCTACTATGACGAAAAACTTTTTTCTGAATGTAAATGTAATTAAACATCTAAGAAAAACTTGTGATTCCAAAGAAAAATTTTTTTCATTGTTTTTTATCTCCAGCATTCTCAGCGGTGCAAAAAATGAAGGGCGCGATGAGATCTCGAATGTACACGGTATTTAGTAGACTAGTGCATTTTCAACGCGCTTCGCGCGCCTTTAATTTGGTGCCGCATCATATGCTTTATGAAATCTTAAATGTATATATATACATTTAGATATCTGGCGTATACAAGCGTGTCATTTTTATCCAGCTCCTGATGTCCTTTCAAAAAGTAGATCCAAAATCTCCAATTTAGCCTGGATGCAGATGAGCGAGCCTGCACGATGCACTTGATCCTTCTCCAATGTCTCCTACCTTAACCTAACCATACCATAGAGACATCTCTGTAGTCTGTACTCTACCTATAGTCTCTATATTGACTCTATACACTACATGTCTCATGGTTTGGTCTTAGCCAATCAAATCATCGGAAGCGAGGCTTCACATCACTTTTTTAAGGAAGGATATTACTAAAAGCTGGTCAGTGTGCGACCATTTTTGAAAAAATAAATTTGCCTGTCACGAGTCGTCCTAGTTGTGAGATTTGCCCATATGAGTGAGAGAGTGTGAGTGTTATCATTGATAAATATTTAATTATCAGGTTTAGTGGACCATTCTAAATTTATTAAAACTAGTGCATTTTCAACGCGCTTCGCGCGTCTTCAATTTGGTGCCACACTGCCGCATCATATGCTTCATGAAATTCGAAATATATATATATATATATATATATATACACACACATTTAGATATCTGGCGTATACGAGCGTGTCATTTTTATCCAGCTTCTGATGTCCTTTCAAAAAGTAGATCCAAAATCTCCAATTTAGCCGTGGATGCAATGAGCGAGCCTGCACGATGCACTTGATCCTTCTCCAATGTTCCTACCTTAACCTAACCATACCATAGAGACATCTCTGTAATCATATCTGTATATATATCTGTATATCTTCATGTCTCATGGTTTGGTCTTAGCCAATCAAATCATCGGAAGCGAGGCTTCACATCACTTTTTTAAGGAAGGAAACGAGATTCCGAAAGAAAAAATTCACGCTTCCCGGGCTGGTTCCGATCCAGTCGGATATTCGACAAATGGTCGATGTTCGAGGGCCAATCCAGTGTAAAGTGGAGAGAGAAAATTACAGAATCCACCACATAAGGTAACTGTACCCAATTTGGCACTGTACCCAATTTGGCACAATCGTCAGATTCCGTATTTCCGGTGCTCTCTGAGCATCAGTCGCTCTTGGGTTATGTTGGGGGAATTAAAAGAAAATTTTCGGTATCTTCCCCGCCCATTTAGCCCTTAAAACCACTCTCCTACAACACTTTGAAGTTTCACTTACTGATTTTTTCACCATTTTCTTATTTCACTTTTCACACTCAACCTCAAAAATCAAGTGTCAATAATTTTTATCTCTCAAAGTGTCATTACTCTTTTTTGTGTAAAAACATCTCAGCTTTCGATTGGTCTCATCAGTTTTCCTAAAATTATTTTTTATCCTACTCAAATTGCTGTTTTTTCGCATCAAAAAAAAGTGTACCCAATGTGCCCCTCTACGCGTTTTTAAATGGGAAGATTGAGTGAAATCATTGAATATTTGTATAGACATATTACGATGATTTAGACGCGTATTTTTGAGTTGTATGTTAAAAATTTTGTATAAATATCACTGGGAACATAATTGAGAGTTTATTTCAATGCCAATTGGATCGTCCCTGTAGGCCTATATAGGCTGTAGCCAATGATTAAAAAATTGTGCCAAATTGGGTACACGTTTTGTGCATTTAGCCTTTTTGCGTTTTTTTTTAAATTGCGATTTTCGATAGGTTAAAGTAGTCGAATGATGATTATGAAGATGGTTTCTAATAGGTATTGAGCTAAGCTTTGAGATGCCATTCACAGAATTTTAAAATTCGAAGTCTATCATAGTCAAATTCGTGAAAAACCCTTAGGGGGGGGGGCACATTGGGTACAGTTACCTTAATTAGTTTATGCAACGTTTCATCATCAGCAATATTAACTGGCCAGTCGGAATTCAAAAGTTTCCTTTGAAGCCATTTCTCAAAAATTTTTTGTTCCTTCATTCATTGTTCTTCGTAATTTTTTCTAGATTTTGTTAGAGTTTTGACCTTACGTGGGATGTGCGGTCAGCAAATCTGATCTCGGTGAACCATCATTCAACAAAATAAATTAACGAGCTAAAGTTACGATGTGCTTCGGTGTTATTTTCTCCAAATCCTGTGGAAATTACACATTTTGAAACAGAATAACATTTATAATTTGTAACATCAATCACGCAACTTAACGGTTCAACCCTAAGATTTTTTTGTATGATATCAAACATTCGAGATCGCATGTTGTTATGTTTCAATGATGACCATAACTCACCATAGGATGCAATTTCAGAATTTTATTACTATTCGATGAATCTTTCCATAGCTGATGATGAAATCTTTATGAGCACAATATTATTTTCCTTGCAATTTTGTTCATACGATTTGTGCATTGAGATTAGGCTATTTCATCACGTGACTAGCAGACGGCGCGAACCCAAGCTGGGGGTTCAACACCCCATAAGAGAGTATTGGGGTTTTTTTAAATAATTGTATTGCCGCAAAAAAAGTCGTGAATTTGAAAAGTACGCCTCAACTCGGGAACCTTGAGGCACCAAATTTCATGCAAAAATTATTTGAGCGAGTTTACAAATCAGATCTTTTTGTAAATCGAAGTTCAAGTGTGCAGTTCACACGTTCCTCAACGTTCCGTCCAGTCAGTTAATAGAAAATCTGGTTTTCTGGTTATTTACAATAGAAAAAAAAGTTTATAGCGATTGTAAATTACACATTAATTATAATAATTATTTTAGGAGTGAAAAATATTTTTTTTAAATAATTATTATCAATATAATTTGGAAAATTATTAACAATAAATAACATGATGATTGATGTGTATCACTCTGAAAATGATTATTATAATTGATAAGTAACTTACAATCACTCTAAACTTTTTTATTTATTGTAAATATCACGGGTTTTTTACGGCAAGGAAATTATTTACAGAAATTTTCCCATACTCTCTTATGGAGTGTTGTACCCCCAGCTTGGGTTCGCGCCGTCTGCTAGTCACGTGATGAAATAGCCTAATACCAGCTTTGTATGAATATTTTTTCCAGATCCAGGGATCCAGAAACATATAATAATAACGTGCAAAAACGTGCAAGGCAAGAGGGAGCCGTACTTGTAAGCGTTTGATAGCCTACCTAGAATGGTTTCCATAAATCTCGATATTTTTCTTGGATGTCAATTTTGTTTGAAATCATTCGTGACTCGATTAGTCACAGATTTATAACTGATTTTCATGTGCATTATATGAGAGATTGCATAGGATTAATTCTTTTGTCATTCTTAATGTTCTCTTATCATTGTGAAAAGTTTACTATCGTATCTTTTAATTATTGGCAGTGGTTCGTGCCAAGCCTACATTTCCTGAATCGCAAGCTCAACTTCACTGCTGCTGGTTTTTTTGATGCAAATTTGCATTCATTGCTTGCGGTAAAAAAATTATATGTGGCATATAATAAAGACGAAACCCTTAGTACAGCTAATTTTGTGTTTTGTTTATTTTCCAGATTTTTGGACAAATGGCAACTTATATGGTGATCTGGTGGCAAATTCCAGATAACGATTAGGATAACTGAAATTATATAATGAGTGGAAATACGAATTTTCACTGTATGGAATAGAAAGGTAGCGATGTTGTAATGATCAGAAAATATATTCAAATAAACATAAAAGAAGAGTATCATTGTATCCACAATATTATATACCCCCGAAAAATTTCCAAAAAAGACTTTGGCAACGTATAGAAGAGAAATAAATAATGGATTTTTCTCTGAATGAAACTCGAGTTGCAGCCACGCCAATGCTAAACTGCGCGCGAGATTTCAGGAAGATCAGACGATTCCTTCAACAGTTATATCCCGTCCCGAAAAAACAGCGTTACACACGTACTTACGACGTACATACAGACGTATAAATAGACATTTTTTGGAATCCATGTTTTTCGACTCGTAGATTACGAAAATCGAGGTCCCAAAACCTGGTTAGAGAGTTCGATTTTGGTCCCGTCCCAAAGCTTCTCTTTCAGAAAGCAAAAATCCTCATCAGAAAATTTAATGGAATTTTTAATGGAAGTGTTTCGGTCGAAGTTGAATTTGTTGTATTTCGAAATGGATAAAAAAAACAGTCACACTTGAATCGAAAAATGGTTTTTATAGTGTATTTGAATAGCGTAATGAATAGTATAAAGAGCCTACATTGATAATGAATGGGTGTTTTCAAAATAGCCTGTCTCATGATGGGAAATAAAAGCTATTTGATGAACCAGGATAATGCTATTCGAAACATTCAATTTCGAGTACTCGTGCATTGTTTATCAAAAGTCTATCGACCAGATGTAACGCCATCAATTATTCATCTAGTTCCTCCCTTCCTCTCTCTCTGCGGCATTACAAACTTTGATAATACAGGAAAAATTGCGCTCAGTTTGTTTGTTTTCGTTCATCTGTGTTCCATCATCTGGTGGTTTGTCTAACCACCGTCGCCATCCGGAAATATTTCAGTTTGCGATGAGCACCTGTGAATTGGGGAGCCTCACGCAATATATATTTGATTCAGCCCATAGTGAAGTATGCAATTCTGTCTTACGTGGTTGATTGAACACTTGGTGCTGGGGCAAACAAGTTCAACTTGACTTTGGAAAAACAAGCTCTAACGTTTTGTGAGTACGTCAAAAATTATATTCGCACCACGGACGTAGGGCACAATTAACATCTCTACATTCGATTACCCGCGGACATTATATGTAACTATTTTTCTTGCACCAGCAAACCCAGGCTGAAAGGGTTTATTCAACAAAACGCAAAAACAGTTGTTTCATTTTTCTGTATAAGTTGTCACATAATTTAGATACGCATTCCCATCAAGCATCAATTACATTCTCAAGCGAATGCAATGAAAGATGCTCAGCGAGGCACACAAGACTTCTCCAACATAAATAGCACTACGCTGAGAAAATGAGGGTACAGAGTTATTTTCACGTTTCATTATCAGTTTATAGGGCGATGGCAGGACGAGGTTCAGAGTCGGCGCTTTACGAGGTTGTCTATCCGGTGTTCTTCGTTTCGCGGTTGTTCGGCCAGGCACCATATTCCTATCCCAAGAACAACGAGCCACCCCGGCTTCAGCCATCCTGGCCCAGCTGCACTTTTACCTTCATCTGGTTCTTAGTGTACAGCTGGAATGTGGTGGTTGTGGTTATAGAGTTTTACAATTTCGGGTACAATCCAACAACTGCTACCATCGAAGTTGCAAAGGTACAGCATCTACTCCGTAATCGTCTTTGATGGCCATAGGCCTTAGCTTTTCGTGGTTTCGTTTTTTACTTCACAGTTGCTTTCTGAAAATGAATCAGTATATTTTACTCACAGCCAATCTTGAACTATGTCGTGCTGATGCTTGATATGGCTTTGGGGATTGTGAAACGTGAATATTTGGTCGACGTGTGGAACTCGATCTCGGAGTTCGATGAGACATATCATCTCAGCCGGGCAATTGAGAGTAAGCCCGATAAGTATGGTCCAGTATTGATGGAAGCCAAGCGCTATATGTGGTTCTTCCTGTTCATAAGCGTCGTAGTATGGACCGTCGTCAACGAGGTGACTATGTTAGTGTATCGAGATGCCTATCTTGTGAACATTTGTTACATGCTCCCATTCATCGGAACTTACATAGCTGGTTTCAAGTTCTGTGGAGTAGTTTTCTTATTGGGCCAGAGATTCGCATATCTGAACAAGCTCGTGATCAAAATAATGACGAACGAGAACCAGCGCTATACTCTCGTAGATATGGAGGTGACGTGATAATTTTTTTTCTCTAGTTTTTGAATTGGATTTTCAACATATGCACGCACACAACGGGAGTTGAAGAGGGGCGCACAAAAGAAATATCTTATTATGAGCGAGGGGAAAAAAAATTGATGAATTCAATTTACCACAAGACCACTGAAGATGTGGGTCTCAAATTCCACTAAAATTTTTGTAAATAATTATTTGATGCCCAGACATGTGATATTTGCAGTCACTTGTTCTTTTGATTTCTGGATATACCAACCGATCATTGCCTATTTTTTGCATGTTCTGTAAATCTCTCTCTCTCTATCTATCTATCTATCTATCTATCTCTCTCTCTCGCGAGTTGCATATAATATTTTATGTTATAGTGATCAAACGCGAATTTTACGCCTCGATTTCAGTGCGTAAAATCGTATTTAAGGCACTAGTACTATAATAATTGGGCAAAAGCACTAGTGCGTAAAATGAGCGTTTATGATCACGTATACCATAAAAAAAATTATTTGAGTTGAATTATTTGAGTATATATGAGTTGACTCAATATGCGCCACTCGGAGATTACTTTATTTCATCCAGTCTCTTTTTGTACTTATGTAGTCGGAATCTCATCAGATGATATGAACTGAAAAGGTCAATAGAATGAATACCTTCAAAATTCGAGCCAAGCCGCATCTGGTTCAGGTTCTGTTCGCTGAATAATAAGCAAATACTATGGGTGGCGCATATTGAGTATACCTATCTTACATAATATAATCTCTGGTCTCTGGTCTATGTGCCCGTTTGCGAATGAAACGAAAAGAATTTTTGAAATTTATATTAATGAATTGCCACTTTGTAATGGTGAATTTCTCTTTCAGAAAATACAAGTACAATACGTTAAGCTAATGAGCATAAGCGAGAAACTGAGCAAAATATATTCCTGGTCGCTACTTTTGTTCCTTTCCAATCTGTTCTGTCACATCATATCAGCTCTGTACTCAGCCATCTCATGGATTGGTCCACAACCATATCTCGCTGGTGCTGAATTAACGTGGCTAATTATGTTTCTTATTCAGTTGCTGCTGATATGCGCAACCTGTGACTACGCTTCTCGAAAGGTATTGACTGCGTGGAGAAGATTTAGCGTTCGTAGATAATTGTCTCTTATCTTGACGACGAACGTGAGCCATTCCATAAGAGAAATCGAGTTCTAAAAGAAGCTTTGAATTTTTCTAGGCAAATGATATGGGGCATGTCTTTTTAAATTGGAGCCGAGGCGCTGATCAACAGAGCCAAAAAATCGTTGAGTATTCCAAAGTGTCTAAAGATGACCCAATAGATTTTGTCAGAGTTGTGATCTTGTGTAGGGCTTATTCCATTCAGGATCCTGAGACGTTAGTAATAGTTTTCAAGTAGTTACGGGATTTGCTCAATAATTAAGGGTTGTAATTATGAACCATTCTTCAACTCGGTGAACTATCATTCAGCAGAATAAATTGAAGAACTGACGTAATGGTGTGTTAAGGTGTGAATTTTCCCAGATCCTATGGAAAGTGTACACTGTGAAACATAGAATAACATTTATAATCGTAACGTCAATCTCATAACCTTGTGATTCAACCCCAAGATTTTTTTGTATGATATCAAACATTTCGAGATCGCATGTTGATATGTTCCAATGATGATCATAACTCACCATAGGATGCGATTTGAAAATTGTATTACTACTCGATTAATCTGGAATGAGTGAATTATTTTTTGCGCATCAAATGAGAGATTGCACGTGGTTAACTCCTCTGTCATTTTTATTGTTCTATAATCATCCGAACGTTTCACTCGCGAAATTATGAGAACGAGTTTTCTATCGAACATTTGGTATTTTGTAGTGGTCCAAGCCAAGCCTACATCTACTGAATCGCAAGCTCGACTTCACCGCCGCTGGCTTTTTCAACGTGAATATGCATTTACTGACTGCGGTAAAAAATCATATACTCCATTAATCAAATGCGGACTCCCTTCATATATTTATTCTTGGGTTTCGTTTGTTTTTCAGAGTTTTGGACACATAGTCACTTATTTGGTGATATTGATGCCATTGAAAAGTGAAAACCATACATAAAAATGTATATTGAATGAAAATCGGAAGATTAATCATGTAGAATAGAACTGAAAACAATATCGTGATGATTAGAAGATATTAAATCATCTTGAAATTAAATACCATTGTGATTACTGCATGGGATTAATATAAATATTTTTACATTATGAAAAATTATTTAAAAATATTTATTGATTGAATAAATGATTTGAGATGAAGACAAGAGTTCTTCATCTGCTTCGACTTTGTAAGAGGTATCCGACGAATTTTTCTTAATAAAATGTAATGTATAAATGATTATCAGTCTAACTTGTATGAGAATTGATTTTTGAATGAAAAATACCCTGTCAATTCATCAATTCTTTACAAAAATGTCGTCCTTCATATGTATTATAGTGTTGTGCGTGCGTGTTGTGCGGGACTACGCTTTACGCAAATGTAGAGGAATATGATGAATAGTATGATAAGCGATACGATTTCCTCCGTTGTGTAATATTGGGATCCACTCGCAACCCATTGCACTTAGGTAATAGGCTTGAAAGCAAGACTCATCAACTAGACCAATGATCATATTTTCATAAACATATTGTAACGAGTGGGGCTCACATTCATTATTTGCCTCGCGCCCGGCACAAGTCGTGCAAGCACCCGAGCTATGTGCATTACGAAAGCAAGTGAGTAAAACACGGTGGACGCCCAATCCAGCCACGAGAGGGCCGTGAACCGCGCGCTCACACCCCGACGCGCGCCGAACCGGCACTCCAATCACCGCTACGAAACTGCGCGGACGCATTTATCAGGACTTTTCGACCTTCGCCTCTTTTACACTCCGTGATCGTCTTCTTCGCGAGGAAACGCGTCGCAACGACCAAGACCGCAACGGAACGATCTCGATTGCCGAAGTGAGTGTCACCGTACGTGCATCTGGGAATAAGCGTGTCCGCTGGTAAGCAACCTGTCTGCCCATCCGAGCTTTGTGCAGCGAAGCCGATTGCAGGAAGCCTCCCCGCCTGGACGATCGCCCGCCTTCCAGTAAGGATTCTGTTCCAAGTGAGTCGCACTCTGTACGCTTAGTGTTCGCATGCAAAATCACGCAAAAGCTTTGTCCCGCCACGCGGGCGCGTAGCGAAAAATTGGCTCTCATCAGCTCGCGTATCGAACACGCAAAAGCCCTGGCACTATTAGTACGCCAAACACTGCAGCATTGGCATTATATTTTCGCTTATTCTTATTTTTTTCTTTGATAAACGTTTTTAATCTAACCTCATCTCTTCGTGTTTACTTTGTTCTAACCCACCCCTCGAAGAGCCGTGAGCTCGCCGAGAATATCTGAGCGACCCGGACAAGTGTCGGTTGATTGGAGAAAAAAAGAAGCGTGCGCCATGGAGCAAGTATTGCACGGCATAGAGGCCAGCAGCTTCCAACAAATCCCAGTAGCTGCTGTATACGCTCCTTCTCGCCCACATTCCCCGAGTAAGTAAGCGCGCAACGTACAGGTAGTGATTGAGAACATTGTCGCGTGAATACGGAGGGCCTCGTGAGGCCACGCGAATTATACCAACCGTTATTAATTGGTACGCGCACAAATATTCAAAGCGCCTCATAAGACAGAATATTCTTGAAGGGTCTTTAGACTAGCTAATCGAGAATATTCGAACGTGAGTGAGCACAGTGATAGGTCACCGAGCACAGACGAGCATTGTTGTGTTGTGTTGTTGTTTACAAACTTACTCGTGCCCGGCTGACGCGCCGAGCTCGAAGCAGTGCGCCGAAAGCTCCGAGAATCATGTATGCACGAGCGAGTGAGAGAGGAAACAGCCGGCACGCGTGGAGCGACATACAGACGCGAAAAAGTTTTCTCTTTACATAATAAGATCAAATCAATTGTTTAAGTTTGAATCTGCTTTTTTTCAATTTTATAATACCAAAAATTTTAAATGTGGGAATCACCTACATTTTCCATTATAAATTATATTTCAATCGCCTCGTTCTTGAGATTAGTTTGTAGTATCCCTTCCACTGGGTGGAGTCACAGCGTGTTTAGAGTGAAACAAAATATTGGTCCGATAACGACACACCATGAGCCTCTCTCATGCGGAGTCCCGGACCCATGCGTCATTCTTTTTCGCTGCGTGTAAGGAGTAAGTCGTGTGAGTGACTGAGATTCGTGTACTTGTGAAAAGTGACATCAAGTGAAATGCTAAAAGGAACAATAGACCAAGTTAAATAAGCAGGTAGATATAATTAACAAGCTGCAGGCCGAACAAAAAATCGTTGGGACAGATTCAAATTCAGATTAAGATGATGAAAGTCTGGTTGGCAGTAAGTAAACTAAGATAAACGAAGGAAATTTAGGGCCAAAATAAATACGAGAATATCGATCAGAAAGGCAACATCTCATGTGCTTGTACTGGCGACAAGACAGATGTAAAAATTATTGATATTAAAGTTGAAATTGTTGCCTCACACGCGCTTGCAGGAGCGTTAAGAGGTATGAACTTGGTTGAAAACCCAATCTAAACTGGGAAACTTTGACGATATCACATGCGCTTGCACGAGCGGTAAGACGTGTGAACTTGATTGAAAATCATCTAGAACTGAAAAACGTTGACAATATCACATGCGCTTGCACAAGCGGTAAGACGTGTGAACTTGATTGAAAATCATCTAGAACTGAGAAACGTTGACGATATCACATGCATTTGCAAAGTAAGACTTATAAAGACAAGTGAATTTGATTCAGAAGACATTTGAAACTGAAAAACGTTAACGATCCCACATGCGCTTGCACGAGCGGTAAGACATGTAAACTTGAATTAAAAGCCATTTGAAACTGAAAAACGTTAACGATCTCACATGTGCTTGCACTAGCGGTAATACATGTAAACTTGAATTAAAAACCATCTTATACCGATAAATGCTAACAATTTCACATGCGCTTGCACGAGTGGTAAGACGTGTGATTTTTTGATAACAAATCATCCGCTACTGAAACATGATAACAATCTTGTACGCTTGCACGAGCGTAAAGACATGTGAATTTGGCGAAAATCATTCTAAATTCGGAAACGTTAACTCACAAGCGTTTTCACTAATGGCAGGACACATGTGTAATCTTATAACATGCTCTTCCGTGAGCGACAATTCATAGGAAAATATTAAGGACATACATGTAAAAGAAAATAATATAAAAAATGTCTTGAATCGATGAAAAGGGAAATTCTTTCTTCGGAGCGTGAGACAAAGCAAACACGTTCAGTTTCTTGATACGACTATCACGAATTCAATTCAAGCCCAAAGCTATCGCTGAACATGAGTAGGGTTCAAATGATTGAACCTTGACTCTCAGTACTGAGAATTCTCTGAATGAGACTATTGATAAGAAGAAAATAAAATTTTAAATAGTAAATGTTGACGAGTTCGAACAATCGCCCCAAAATGATGATGGCGACGATATTAATGAAAAATTGCATTCTTCTATTGCTAAACGTAGGTTGGAATCCCAAAATACCTAGAATACTGTAAGAAAACTATGACTAGAGATAGACTTTCCTTTGGTCTTTGTCGGAATGCTTAATGATGCGGCTAAGATAATATAGGTCAATTGATTGAATAAACGGATCACGTAAAAAATGTATATTGCCTGAAGTGCACAACATTTTACTCGAAAAATTTGAAACAGATTAAGTCGTCAGAAAGGCTTAAAGATACAAAAGCAATGAGTAAAGTTAGCCAAAGTTTGGGAAATCAAATAGAATAAAGGAAACGTTCTAGAGCAATTTAAACTTAAAAAGTCTATGTATGAAAAGACTGGCATACGTACAGGCAAGCAACTAGATCAGCCGGCACAAAACAAACCGAGAATATACTTCAAAAACAACCAACAGCCGTTCAACCATCAGGCTCAGATTCAGAACTGATTCTAACCCAGAATGAAGAACAGGTGAAGATGTATGTATGTAGAGCTAGTAGATTGAAATATTTTATAAAAAATATCTAAGGAAAAGTTGTTAAGAATCAGTTATGAAGTATAAAATGAATGTATAATAATAAAATTTGCAAAAAAGTTTAACAGGAAAAGCCTCTAAGAATTCGATTCAAGTATAGAAATGAATAGATATAAAGAAACAATCGATTTATTATTGAATAAAAAGATATAGAAGTTTGCAAGCCAAGCAAGAAACAGTTTTCGCAACATAATTTGTCGCGTCTCGACACAGATTATTATATTTGCTTTGACGTAGAATCTTCCCCATAATATATCAATAGAGATTTAAATCCGTGATACAATAGCCTTGGAAAAAACGTATACTTAACATAAGAGATTAAGCGGAGCATTGGTTTTCCCCAATTCCGATACTATATTTATAGCAGAGTAATTAGACCTCATCTTACGGCTCATACCTCAATAAAATAATATTACCCACGCGGCCATCTTCGAGCCTAATGACAACGCTCAAATTAACCTACCTGGATCCTCTCCCTCCCAACGATGCAAAACCCTAAATTGGTTCAACCAATCACGATGCTTTCTTTCATCGAATGTATACACCCACATTTACTATATCGAACCAATTTGTTAAACCTGCAGCGGCAGGACAGGCAGATTTTCACGAGCCTTCGGGCAAGCAGCATTAACTCGAAACATTCACTCTCTGTACTCTTTCATTTAATAAATATTATACTTTTACATAAACTGAAGTGTTCATCTTCATTCGAACTCGTTCTTCGTGATTAAGTTCACGCCGAACTTGGTGATGTAACGGAATCATTATTCCATTGTTAATCAAACTCTATTCACCAAAAAACATAATTTATTTTCCAAAATAATTTACGGGTAATATTGTCATAGAAAATGCATATTAATTGACTCCAGTACATATAAGCAGCAAAAAATATTCAAGATCTGATTTTCATAGCATCTTAAATCAATTTATCTGTTACCCAATGGGCTGTTCTTCAAGTTCTTTTATCTTCACAAAAATACTAGAGCTTGTAGTCGATTATTCACAAGAAACGCAGTTTCTTTTCGTAATATATTGAGATGATTTACTATGTATTGCAAAAATTATTAAAGTTGTTTTTAAAAACATTTAAAAGACAATGATATTATTCATTATACTAAGATTCTTGATAAATAAAAATGAAAGTGTCTTGGAACATTCATCGATATATAAGTTTTTAAGCTTTATCATCAATTCAGTGAATTACAATATCAAAATATCTCATGGAAAGAGACAAAAATTAAAGATATT
Organism: Aphelinus atriplicis; assembly: GCA_020882685.1. Lineage (NCBI taxonomy): Eukaryota > Metazoa > Arthropoda > Insecta > Hymenoptera > Aphelinidae > Aphelinus > Aphelinus atriplicis. Next base: position 52,013,807 of record CM037073.1, read on the forward strand.
GATACAAAAATTCTCCAAACAAACTAATTACACAATTAGAAATTTCTTTCAATTAATCGACTCACTAGTTTGAGCTTGAATGTGGCATGTTACACACCAAGATTATGAAAAGAGAGAAAGTAATTGCACTCAAAACTAGTTTAGGAAGTTATAAACAAATAATAAAATACTTGCTAACATAATTCCAGATCTATAATGGTGGCATAGTTCAATTAAAATATCAGTTGATCCAATGGAAATTGAAAAATTTCAAGTGTAAAATTCTACAAATACTTCTGTATTATCAGAAAAATTATCCGACTGATCTCAGAATCAACAGTACAACAGTAATTTCTCATATAAATAGAATAGAAAGTATGCGATATGTACATACAATACAGTCAGTTATCTAGAGAAATATGACAATGAGCAGAAGAAATACATAATTTTCTATATGCTTCATATATCTCATCTTCACAAAATGAAAAAGCTGATAAATTATTGAAAATATATGATGAGGACATAGAATGGGAATTGACGACGCTTTCGAATTAATTGTAAAAATATTTGGACTGACTTGGATTTAAATATTTGGATTTGGATTTGGGTTTGATGTAGACTTAATTGCAAATAAAAACAATGCCAAATGTGAACGATTTTGTCTCTGGATGACAGACAGTAATGATCTTGAAATAGATGCATTAATAAATAGTTGAAAAATAAGATGTTAAGCGTTTCCACTTTTCAATTAATCATGAAAATGCTAGTTAAAATTCAAAAAGAGAATGTTACAGGCATAACCGTGGTGCTACATTGGGTTAACCAGCCGTGGTACCCTTAGTTCAAAGAAATGCTCACAGAAACGCATTGGACTTTCGAACCAGATTTAAAATTATTCAATACTTCATGTAAATCCAAGGGTCACCCGAGAGCAGACCTGCATCTATTGGCTGGCAGAGTTTCGATGAGGCATTCCTAAAAATCGATGCACCTGCTCAAGCAGATGATATTCTTTTATCACCATTATCGAAAACTAAAACCGTAAATCATTGTGAACAAAGAGGCATATTGTTAAGGGTAGACTTTTAGTATGTACCTCACTGAAGTGTTACAAATTATTACGAAGCAAGGGTATTATACGTTATCGCCAGACAAAATAGGCTACAATATGCTATGACTAGTAGATTTTCTATGGTAATTTATAAGTTGTGACCTGCCAAACCCGAATATGTGCATACTTTGGATGTATCAACAGTTTTGAAAATTTCTGTGAAATTGTTATCCATAAAAATTATTGAGTTTGAAAAATTTGGCAGAAAAAGTTGCAACTTTTCTAGTATTGTGAAGTGCATACAGAGTACAATCTACTATAAATATTATTACAGTCTACTATAAAAATTTTGAATACGAAGTCATCTTATGGACTAGAAACACAAATTCCAGATTTGAGAAAAACTTCAGGTCACAATCGTTTTCAACTCACCTTCTCGTTTTACAAATGTTTCTAGCTAGTGTGTAGCTTCAGTAATTGAAACATATATTAATAAAATTAAAAATTTAAGGAAAAATGAAAATATATTATTTAAAACATTTTAAAAAAACGGTTTAAAGGAGTATGATCACAAACAATAAATAGATGAATAAAATCAACATTACGTGAGAGCGGGATAGACGCCTAAAAATTTATCCATCGCATTCAGCATCCATGCAACTATTTCCGCCGCCTTAGCTAAACGTGTAGATGTTAATGTTATTAGAAAGAAAGCAGGCTAGACTGAGAGTTCTCAAGTATTTGTACGATTCTAAAATAAACCCATATTTTGGAATAACCATGATTTTGTCAATGCTATACTACAAGCCTAGTAATTAGAAATTTACTCAGGAAAATTTATTATTTTTCTCTGGTTTAAACTTGTAGTAGTTCAAAGAAAGTAACGGACTAAAATTATAAAACAAAAATTCCTATATATTCAACTCTGAATAACTACAAACTAATCTCGAGAACGAGGCGATTGAAATATAATTATAAGATCAAACGAACTTACCTTGTGAAGTTTGATCATAATTATATGAAGAGCCTCGTTCGAAGAGATTACAACCCTCCCCAAAATGATATATTTTTTCACCCTAGATCCCCCTTTTTTCGAATATTAGCAATTTTTATAAAACTCTAAATGAATGACGCATGGGTCCGGGACTCCGCATGAGAGAGGCTCATGGTGTGTCGTTATCGGACCAATATTTTGTTTCACTCTAAACACGCTGTGACTCCACCCAGTGGAAGGGATACTACAAACTAATCTCTTCGAACGAGGCTCTTCCTATAATTATGATCAAACTTCACAAGGTAAGTTCGTTTGATCTTATAATTAAACGTTACTTGCATCGCAGTTCTTTTTTTGTTCGCTCGCTTTTGCTTCACTTTGTGTGCTGCTTATACTTTTTCTTGCTTTCTATGACAACTGCTATCCTCGTCTTTCTTCACGATTCCATTCTTTTTTGGGTTTTGCTCTACAGATGGACATCATCCCGAAGGAATATATATGTGATGAAGTGGAGCGCATCTGCGCTATGATGCTGAGCTGGGCCGCCAAGCATCAGAACCTCAGCCCTATGACCATTGTCGAAACTTTCGTGGATCTCCTCTCGGAACTCATGGACGAGATGGATCGCTCGACCGTCGAGATCGAGGAGCTCGATTTCAACGGAGGCAAGGAGGAGCCAAATACAAGCCAGGGAGCGGTTCCTCGACGACCAAGCGGGAGGCAACAGGACGGAGGCACGGCGCGCGCCATGTCCCCCATCCCGCCTTCTTCGCCCGAGACGATCGCCCAGGAAAAGTGGCGCGAGCTCGAGCGAGAGCTCAAGGCCGCCTGGGAGAGTACTACACGGCACGAGGAGGAGGTAGCAACGGTAATAAACAACTACTACCGATTTCGCTGTCAATACTGGGAGAAGGCCCAGCATTCCTCTCCCGGGAATGGTCAAAAGACATCTTCGACTGGCGCGACGAGGAAAAAGCCCGTCTCGAGTTTCGCGAGAACCGCCGCCAGTTGCGGAGGCAGCAGGACCGCATGAGGGAGCAGGCGGAACGTGCGTGCCAGGATGAGCTGTGCAACATCCAGGAGATAGAGCTCGAGATAGAGGAAGCCCGACAGCGCCTGCAGCAGGCCAAACTCGCCAAAGAGAGGGCATACGGCGAATTGCCTGATGATGAGTGGTAAAGCTCAGCCCAGTGGTGTGAGATGCCGGAGGCCTGGAATAGACAAGACTGTCCCAACCTCACCCACCACGACGTGCTCACCGAAAACCTCCGACGCTGGTAAATCAAGTAGGGGCAGAGCAAGAAGACGACCAGGAGGAGGCCTTACCCGGCACCCCAAGATTTTTCCATTTTTATAATTTTCTAACAAAATATAATAATAAAAAGAAACTCTTTCTGCTCTGACATTTTCTATCCCATCTCCCGATTTTCTACACATCTGTGGTCGCAATTTCCTTAACTTCGGTTTTATTTTTTAACTTTCCTTTTACAAGCCTCATGCGAGGCAGCTTGCTCCTGGTATATAGGGAGCTGTAACGAGTGGCACTCACACTCGTTATTTACCTCGAGCTGCAAGTCCCATCCTGGCTGGGCATAGCAGCACGCGAGCGCGTAGCGAAGAACCAGCCCCCAGCCATTTAATAAACGTTTTCAATTTAATCTTAGCTCTTCGTTTTTCTTTTAATTAAATGTTAGCTTTACCTTGAACTTTTTCTCGGTGAGCCTTCAGTTCGCCGAGAGTATCTGGGCAACCTGGACGAGCACCTTTGACGACAAGAGGGCAGCGGCGTGCGCTAGCTGACATCGGAAGCAGCGTTGGTTTCGAGGATGCGATGTTGAAAAAAGGGAAGCATTTGAGCAACTTCAGACTGCTCCGGCGGAGCACCGAGCGAACGTTGCACGGCGTAAAGACCAGCGGCTCCCAACGAATCCCAGCGGCCATTGTACGATTCTGCTCGCCCACTTTCCCCGAAGTTACAAGCGCACACTCCTTGTAACTGGTCGCCCCATACAACATATATATTGTATGTTGAAAAGAAGAAACAAAGTTCAATTTATGTAAAATTTTCAATCCACAATCTTCTTAGAGAAATAGTATCGTGAATAGATTTTATTGTATTGGATTTTATTTTATTAGATTTTATTGCATATTGGATTAAAGCAGTAACTATTTTGTTAATAATTGCGCGATTTAAAGAAAATTTGCATAAACTCCCGATTGAGCATTGCTATTTGATGAGCCTCAAATTATCAAAGTAACTTTGCTATATTTTTTTCTTTTATCCAGTGAATAATCATGAGTGAATGATCATTGGAGCTAGTGAGTATACTGCTGTAATCATAAATGATAGAAGCATTCCTAAAACAATACTCAAAATAATTTTAATGATCCATATTAAACAAGATACATCATTACCAGTCTGGAAACGGAAATTGTACGCAATCATTTATGAATTCGAAATGAAAATTTTCCAGAACAACAGTGATATCTTACATAATCTTTTTCGTCACCCAAAACTTCATCTAAAAACCAACTTCATATAAAATTTCAAGAGAATTGAAAATTTTTCTAGGGGATATCGTGTGCCAAAAGTACATTTAAAGTTTTTACGACTCGACCCATAGATCTCGAAAACGATGGTTCGGTGGTCTGGTTCCACTTCAACACTTTCCACCAATAAAAGAATATGGAAAGGAGCGAGGAATGAAGACGAGGAATCGCAGTAAAACACAAATCGTGAAGTATATAATTACGTTTATTTCCAGTGTATATTTCCGTCGACGCTTCAAATCATGACACTTGTTGGACTAAGCTCGGGCATCAGTAATCAGTAATGGGGCGGCTGTTCCTATTGCCCCGCCTCCAAGACAGCCCGCGATGTTTCCTATGCCAGGGACTAGAGTTGCAATGAAGAAACCCGAGGAACAACCCATCAGCAAACCACCAATCATGTCGAATGCCAACTTTGATCTGGGATTCTTGGCTATTTGATCGAGCCAATTGTCGATCCTTAATGCTGCGTTTGCGCTCGGAAAAACTGCGCACGCGAGCGAAACACACACGATACACAACAAGACTTGATTCTGGCAAACGGACATCTTTGATTTGTTTGGGGGGAAACAAAGGCAAGCGAATGGTAACTCCTCACCGATCATGTCTACATTTATATAAACTGTATTGGTCCAAGTTGGAGTAGGGTACATCATATGTGTGGACGAGGCTCATTATTCGCGAGGTTATTCTTCTTATTTGGTAGTTCATGACATGTGATTCTTTTTTTATCTGGACGTTAAAGACCCACGTAGTGTGGCACTATTCGTCGTCGTAGGTGCCACTATTGTCACAGGTGTCGGGGAAATAAGACCACGACCGAGTGAACAAAGTGTCTCTACACACACTCAAAACGATTTGCATCTGAACATGTTGCAGTACTTGAAATTTATTGGGCTTGAATGAAGTACAAAAAGCCAAATCTCTTAAGTTTCATGGTACGTTTCAAATTTGATATTAGTAAAAGTTATTCAAAATAATAGATTTATATAATTTTCTTGAGATTCAGTACCAAAGATTAAATGAATAAATAAATAAATTCGAGTAATACAATTACATGGCATCTCATCATTATTTGATGTCGATGGCAATCCAATTTATTCAGGAAACGCTGAGAACTCGTTAATTTGTTTGTTTGTTGTATCCTGTGTGTTCAATGCTGCAGCTTTACATTGGTAGCTGTTATAATTCTCAAGATAGAGTATTTAACGATTACTAAAGTAAAAGAAGAATATTGGAGAAATGTAACGTGCATCATATTATATACTTATATTATTGTATTCTTACTTCCTTATAATCTTATATTATTATTATTATTATTATATTATTATTATTATTATATTATTATTATTATTATTATATTATTATTATTATTATTATTATTATTATTATTATTATTATTATATTAGTAGTAGTAGTAGTAGTAGTAGTAGTAGTAGTAGTAGTAGTAGTAGTAGTAGTATTCAAAATAAAGCTTGTACATCGATTGATATCAACAATTACTCTTTTATGTTATACGTGATCATAAACGCTCATTTCACGCATCGATTTCCGTGCGTGAAATTTGCGTTTGATCACTTATAACATAAAATATCGTCCACGCATTCGTGTGACCCCCTAGCACTCGTTCGTCGGCGACTCGTGCAGGCTTGTCACACTGGTACGTGAAATCGCATTTCAAGCACTAGTTGCATATTATATTATTCTATTGTAGTGAACACCCTCCATAACTCAAATATTGTATAAGTTTCCGAAATATTGTATAAAGATCGACCACTTATACAATAATTACTCTTTTTATTTATTTCTTAAAGAGTTATTGTCTAAGAATCTACTGGAGAAATGAAGAATATTAATTTAAGTATTTCAGCCTTACAAATATCCTATACAATAAATTATGGATGAAATGACAAAATTACGATACTCAATTAGAATACTTTAGTTGTACTCAAATTTGATTCATCTAAAATAAAGTAACAGTTCATACTTGCATCAAAGAATCATTTTTACAGTGAAGTTGGAAGGAAACTATCGAAAAATCTCACGTCAGTACTCTGGAAATAAATTATTCAGCCGGGTAGTCACATATGTATTTTATCTTGATAACCAAGAAAATATTTTAGCATATCAGTACAGCGAGTTAGTTAAAAATAGATTCGATCGGTTAACTGTTTGGTATGACACGTGAATAGCACCAGGCGATCCGACCATAATATTCAAAGAATTTTTAAAAATTATACAGAAGTGAGTATGTGAAGATTGTAACATTATACGGGATTTTTTATGCAACTTTTGCAATTTCATCCTTAAAAATGAAATTTAAAAAAGATATTTATCTTATCGTATTCGTTGACATTAATCGTATTGCATATGATAATAAACAAAAACTCCACATGAGCCATTTTACGACTATATAACGAGTGCATACAGTTACCTAATAAAGTGATTTCGTTTTTCTAGTGGTCTTTTTCCAAAATTTCTCTTTACTTTGCATGAGGAATGATGGACTTGCAACTGCTAAATGATTATTCTCTAATTACTGAATGATTAATATTCCCGATCAGATAGATCATTGATAATAGTATATCATGCACCCGAGCGAGGTTAGGCGATTTCGGCACGAAACGTTTTGTCTGAGCGCAGCGAGGATTGCAAGTTTGCGCGTGCCGAAATAGCCTAGATGCCTACTATTTTTCGTACCCCGCGGGAGGAAAGTGTCATTCTTTGCAAACGAAAGGATGCAAAATTCGCTGGGACGAAAAATTCTTTCCCAACTGGTTAATCCGTTTAAGATCGCAGATACGAAACAGATCATTTTCATTTGTAATTGAAAATGTTCTAGTTTGTTCCAATATTTAGAAATCTTGAGAAGTCAAGTTCTTGAATGACTTCAATTATTCTGAAACAAATTTGAACTTTACGCAGGATCATATGCGCATTTTATCTTTTTGTAAAGGCTTTTCTCGCTATTTTCGTTAACAAGTAAAAGCAAGAATCATATTTATATTCCAGCTGTAATATAACGAGTCCACCATAAAGTCTCATGCGATAAGAGAATGATCACCACAGATAAAAATTCGAATAGTATGTTCAAATACTTTCATGTTAATTTATTAACACAACGAAATTATTTCCAAGTAAAGATAGACTGAGAGATTTATTCTCTCAGGATTTGATCTCTAGATTATCTCCAAGATATCAACAAAGATTTCACTGATATTGAATACATAATAATGAATTTGGACATAATAAACAACCACCTTCTGGGGAAATCAGAAAAAACTTCTTTGTCGTACCATAGAAGGTTACAGCCTTTGAGTTTGGCCTAAGGTCGAAGTGAGTAAGTAAAAGAAGAAGAGGAGAATTTTTGCTTCTAAAATGGAAAACAGTTTTCTATACAGCCTCTCGGCCCGATACCGAAAGCGAACTTTGTAATATAATTATCATTATCAGGTTCAAGGTTTTTTTTAACAACTCTCCCGGTACACGTGTATACGTTGATTTTATTTTTCAAATTTGGTGTTTTCCATTTGGTGACGTCTTTACATTCCGAGCCTTACATGCGCACATTTTACCACCGAAACTTGTCAACGAATCGGTTAATTGGGAGCGGAAGCCACGGCCAAAATCCTCATAATAGGAAACACATGTTTCCTATTATGGAAAAAAATGTTCTATTCCGATTAAATCCCCATGACAAACTAGAGTGTATACGATTTTCTTTTTACCGCTCATTACAAAAAATTTCGATTCAGGAAAATCGGACATTATTAACTATATCCAATTGTCACGCGATGTACGGCATACTCTTGTGTGATTGTTAGCAGATCGTAAAAAACAAGAATTTTGAACAATATAGAGGGTGTGAAAACAAATATATCCACTATATCTATATTTCTATTTGTACACATGAGATTTACGTGTAAAAGTTGCCGAACGCTCAGGCGCTTTGCTTCGTAATATTCAATACAACGACGCTCATTCGGTCACTATAGTAGAATTGTATACAATTCTCTTATCGCGTTATTGCAATGATTTATTCAAATATTGATTTCAGTCAACTTTTTAATCAACTTTGATCGCAGCTTTTGATATTGTGGCTTACGTATATGAAAAATTCTGTTAACATCAATTCATCAATTTTTGTGAAATAAAGATTTCTGGTCATTCAATCATATTTAGAGTTTACTAGCTACATTCAGACGCGCTGCGCGCGATTTACGCTTTATTTCATTATACGCAATTTCAAAACCTGTATTTAGATTTTATTCAACATCTGGCAAAAAGATTTGGTTGTTTCAACCTCAAAACTTTTTATTTTCTTTTTAAGACTACAGTACGTGCCTAAACCTCAAAATTTTTTTGTTCTTTTATTTTTCGCTTGCCTGCATTCACTACCTATATCTATATCTATATTTTACTCGACTCGTCACCTTGTTAGGTCTACACCAATCAAATCAGGAGTTAACTGGCTTCACTTTGACCCCCATCACTTTTTTATATCACTTTTTTATATAAAGATCAGTAAAGAACGTAAAAGTCAACGGCCATGTGATGCTCTAACGATAGAATTAGAAGAAATGCTTTCTCAAAGAGAAAGCTTTGTGGTAGATTGAAAATTGAACTTTTGAAATAGACTTCGGAATCTCAAATTTCGTTTTCAGAGGAAATATGTTGAAGGTGAAAGATGAGGATAAATCGGCACTCTAGAGGTTATCCGAGTGTAAACATAATAGCTTTCTGCTTCAAAACAGCTGATCTCACTTACTAAGTCCAGTACCGGATTAGCTCTCGATAGTCCAGACGCTCCAATTCAACTTGCGAGAGCGGCTCGACACCTATAGTGGCCTGACGGAGACGCCGGAGCTGATTTGCAAATTATTTTCATACTCGGCACAGAAATGCTTCTAATTGAATAATGATCGGTAAAAATAGATTATGACTCTTTGGGATACAAAATAATGCCATATTGACAAAATTTTGAGATGTTTGTTTTTCCACCCTCCATTATTCGAAAATTCGTATTAGTTGCGATCTTTGACGGCCAATCCGTGATATGGAGTTCAAATGAAAACTCCATGTATATTGATTTTCAGCGACGTTTTTAGATCGGACGAAAATTTGGAGATGATTGATTTATTAGTTTAGGTGATTTATTCGAAAATACAAATAAACGTTCCCTCTTTATATAATCTTGAGAGTAAGATATATGGAGTCACTATTGTTTTGAAAGCTTTCTATAAAACAAAGAAAAATTAAACGAATTGGATAATAATTTTTGAATAATTGGACATTTATTAAAATTTCATGAACCAAGAGCCTTGAGATGTCTGTTCCAAAATTATCCCCACAATACAAATACGTTTATATATAAATATAAACATCAAATTGACACTCGAAACGAAGCGTAGCGCTATTCCAATTCCCGCAAAATGTATACGGGATCTTTTCATTTTTTTGTTGGTGAGAACCAAACATTTCCGATTTGATCCCATTTGAACCACTAAATTGAACTACTAAGAAAACTGACCAGGCAAATTCACTCTGACGGCATCAAGTCAAATCGTGGTAGTTCGCGGCAGAGCGTCGGATAATATAATGCTACTCTTCGTGCGAAGCGACGAAATTATGTCATGTATATTAAAATATCGCTTATCATGAATTAAATAATGATAAAAGATTGCAAAAGATTTTTTGAACATATATCCATCAAAATTCCTGTTGATTTAGTGTCGGGAAATATCAACGTAGCAACAAAAGTCATTGTTTCCCTGAAAATTACTGTATTCATACGTATTGTTGTAAGACTAAAGAACTGTTCACGGTATCCTGTCGTTCGTAAGATTAATGTGCGCATATACATATGTAATTATTTTCTTATGCACATGCTGCCGTTAAACGATATAAATGAGAAAATTTCTGAATATTATCAGTAGCTTAACACAAACGTTTCAAGATATTTCAATATTAGTACGAAAATTGAAATAATCAATCGCGCTATCGAACAATTGTCGTAAGTCTTGGTCAATTGGTACCAGAATAGTTGCCGACATGAAGGCATACACGTTGATTCTGGCCGTTGTAGCCGCCAGCAATGTCCTCCACGCAAACGAATACGCACCTCAGATTCGCGGGTATGTATCGTTGTTCTGAACTTTTCTTATACTTTATGAATTTCTCCATCTATGCTTCTCACATGAGCCTTACACTTGAACATTGAGAAACAAGCAATAGTTTCAAAGAAGTACAGTGGCAAATATTTTACCAAGGATCAATTCATAATTCCCCTTCTCATCACATCATGGTGAATCTTTTTGAGGCGGATATAGTCAATAACCTTATTTTACGTTTGATTTAAATCATTCGGGAAATTGGAACTTTGTACACCCCCAAAAATTTCTGGGATTCTACATTGGTCGATCAATAGATTACACGAGATTGAAGGTCCGGTGGTTCAATTCGAAAGTTCAATTTTTGCCTCATTACAGTGCTTTCTCATTAAGAAATGAATATGCATCGATTATTTTAAAAAATTCCGTCAAAACAATCAAATATCGATTTTCGAAAACGATCATTATCGATAGCTTGAACCATATATTATTTGTAAATTATTATACATTCTACTGGATGATGCTGTGAGATAAATACCTGATACGTATGCCTTTAAAAATTATTTTTTGCTTGAAAGTTATAATAAATGAGTTGACTCTACTGTAAAATATGCTTGGTGCATTATTTAACGAATTTGATATAGATTCATCATGGGATTAAATGTATATCGACGCCCCTTACGAAAAAAGCCCCAGTTCAAACTCTTACGAAAAGAGACCCAGTTCAAAATGTCATAGCGAAAAATGCCCAAGTTCACAGTTTGTACCGGAAAACGCCCCAGTTCACAGCATTTCTAGTTTCCAATGAACAACTGGGGCTATATACTTCGTGAGCTGGGGCGTTTTTCGCTATCGACTTCATGAACTGGGGCTTTCTTCACTATTGATGGTGAACTGGGGTGTTTTTTGTGGGAACGCTCCGAATTGGGTCTTTCTTCGTAAGAGTTTGAACTGGGGCTCTTTTCGTAAGGGGCGTCGATATATTCAATCATGCTTACTGAAAGTTCGCGACTGAGGTTATCGTGATATATAGTTTCTGATTCGTTAGAGACTTTGAATCGAATTTTTCGTTCTTTCTATTGCAGGATGCAAATCTTGAGACTGACCACAGATACTAAGGCGAAATTCGACTTCGTACAAAAGTACCAAGACATGAGTGGTTTCGACTTCTTAAAGCTGCCGCGTAATACAAGTTTGCCCATCGAAGTTCTCGTTACTGCCGATCGATTGGATGGATTCAAGCGCAGCTTGAGGGCCAACCGGATACCATTTGATGTCACGGTGAACGATATGGGAAAGGTTATCGAGAGGGAATTCGTTTCGCAAAGAGCCGCGAGCATCCACTCGAGAATCGAATCCCCGAGCAATATTTCATTAACGTATTATCCACGATACGATGAGGTAAGACTGATGAATTTACAGTTGTCTACCGCGTGAATATTCATATGAGCAAATATGATTTTGATGACAATCCGTCGAGGAGGAATTGGCGTATTGCACACAAGAATATTCGAGTTCTTGATTAATAGTCGTAACATGGTTGAATGACGCCGAATTCTATATAAATTCACGTGTTTTTACCGTCTGATCATTCGAAAATTTTGGACACAAGTAAGGGGTGGCAAGATGAGAATCGAGTTAAATTTCCCATAGCAACTGTTGCTGACGTGGAGCAAAAATAGTCGGAAGTTGATAGAATTTCGGTGGTAATTTGTCTACATCCCTAGCAGTCGTTGCCAATGGAAGGGAAAAATCATATCGAAGTCAACTTTTCATAATTTCAACGTGAAACATTTCAAAATCTCTGAAATATTTGATAATCTGCAACTACCGCTGCTTAAATCCTAAACCACTCATATCAATTTCTATAGAAACGATTGGAAAGGTCCAATTTCAAGATATCTCGATCCACCGTTGAGAAACCAAACTGCCAATTCACTTTTTGTTCTCAATCAAAACACTACTGTTTCCAGATCGTTTCCTATCTCCAGCAAGTCGCGAAAATTTACAGCGACCGAGTGGAGCTGTTCAGCATCGGCAACAGTTCCGAGGGCCGAGAAATAGTCGGAGTGAAGTTCTCCAGCGGAGGAAATGATAAGCCGGCGCTGCTGATCGACGCTGGGATCCACGCGAGGGAATGGATAGCCCCGACCACCGCCTTGTACGCCATAAAGCAGCTCGCCGAAAACGCCAGCAACAGCTACTTGTTCAAAGACATCGACATATACATCATACCTTTAATCAATCCTGACGGATATGAATACACGCACGAAAGTCCTTCGGTAAGCCCAGATAGTGTTCTATCGCAATTTTATACTTTCTGGATGGTTTTTATTATTTTTGGTATCTACAATCGGTTTTATCTTCAATTTTTCACACTGAAAGAAACTTGGTTTGAGAATCCTACTATACCGTATAGAAGAGAAAAATATAGTGAATCATACTATATTTATATCTGAAATTCACTATATTATAATTATAGAGAACTTCACTATCCGTTTATAGTCAAATTCTGTGCATGATATTACAATACAAAATATAGTGTCTGTAATTATATTTTTGTAAAATTTCACTAGATTTTTTACTAATAAATAGTAAATAATCATATATAGGTATAGTTACTGGCATCATAGATCCACTAACTTTTGTATAGAAGGATTCGCTATACATAGCATCGTTTAGCCTGTGATGGGACAGTAATTACATACCATTTATTCAAATATTTGTTTTTGAAAATACAGATATATTTTTATACGCATTTTTGAGAAAGTAATTAAATACGTGTAGTCAATTACAGTATTTGAATAAGATTTTCCCAAATACTTTAATCAAACACAAAAATTCTGGATTCTGTATTCAATTAACTTAATACTGAATTCGCCCGTCTCTGATTTGTTGTACTTTAATTTCTAGACACGGCTTTGGAGAAAAACCCGTTCAACCCATCCCTATTCCACGTGCCGAGGAGCTGATCCCAACCGGAATTTCGGATACCAGTGGTTGTGTGAGTGAAACTTTGAAATAACTTCTGTAGAATCCTTCGTGGCAATATCGGGATTATTCAATGGATGTTATGATTCGTGTAATATTTCCATTCAACAGTGATCGGAGCTTCACTAGATCCCTGCAACCAAAGGCAAATTTTCGCCGGAAGGCAGCCATTCTCTGAACCTGAAGCTGCTGCTTTGAGGGATTTTATACTACCCCGAAAAGGCCTCATTAAGGTTTACCTCACTCTTCACTCGTTTGGGGGCGTAAGTTTTTCCAACAGTTTGGCTCTATATATATATATATACAATATTGACGATACTCACGAAGAATAATACGCACTACGTTGAAAAGAATCCCCTTTCAATTCGTTCAATTTTTTGTCTGGCACACGTCTAGCCCGTGAAATTTTGTAAAGATCTGGCACGAGTCTGGCATTGAAACCTAATGCAAGACTTTTATTTATTGTTAATATATTCTTACACTATTTCCAAACTTTATGCCAGAAATTGACTCAGCCTTCATTAGAATATTAAAAGTCGGACAATAAATTTGGCACAGTTTTATGCCAAATTTATTCTAAAATAATATATAATATTTGTTAATTTCGATTTTGTTTCCTCAACCCGAGTACTTATCTGACGGGAGAAAGAATCTAAAAAACCTTTCGAAGAAGTTTAGGACCATCTCAAAATAAAATAGAAAGAGTCCACAAAGTACCTCATAGCACGAAATCTGGTATTATTATACAGTGCCAGACGTGTGCCAGACATGTCCAAGACTTGTTATCTACATGTGATATCACGTTCTGGCTTTCCACTTTTCGCGAATTAAAGTGGAAACGGAACACTTTTATTTGCAATGAAAAGTCACAAAAAGACGAAAAGTGTTCCGATCAAAGACCATTGAATAAAATATCGATACATATCGTTCGTTTTTTCTAGTACTTCCTTTATCCATGGGGTTACGACAAGGACCCTCCTGCAAACGAGCCTTCCCTGGTGAGTGTCAAATCCTATTTTGTTGAATACTCGGATATTCCTCCATATCCTAAGCATTGTTTTCTTGTTTGTCCTGGAAATTATAGAAATGCGTTGCCAAGAAAGCTGTTGCTGCTCTCACGGAAGTTCGAGGCACTCGCTACAAAATTGGAAGCTCGGCCGCACTTTTGTGTAAGAATAATCTAGACGAATGACAATTCGATTTATATCTTGATACTTTCTGTTTGTCATTGAACTTCTATCCTCGAAAAACTACTGTCACAGGCTGTGGCAATATATATGCAATTGCAACTGTATACAGAACAAACGCATCTTGATTCTGGGATAGTGGACAGTCAAATTTTCTCATTTTTTTGTCCGTTAATCTCCGGATTATGCATCGCCGCGACATATTCCAGTAGTTTAGACAGTCGTTGTACATATCAATACTTGTTTCAATAGTTGCCATCAGGTTTAAAGTACTAGTTTCGTTACGTATAAGTAAGTAGAAGCAGACGTATCGCGAAATCGCGACGATTTTTCCCCGAAACTGAAACAGAATATTCAAAATTGACTGGGACGCGATTTTTCATTGAAAAAATCTATGGGTCCTATGAGGCCTCAATTGAAATTGATCGGTCCTAAAATGAATAAGTCTCGTAGCTGACCGTAAACGGATATTCCTACGAAGTTTCATCATCCGTTTCACGAGAAATCATCAGCCAAAAAATCCTGACTTACACATATAGATATTTTTGGGAATCAGCATTTTTCAACACGAGGAATTCGAATACGTTTACAGCAATCCAGAATTCGGAAATTGGATTTTGTTCATGCTACAAAGCTTCGGGAATGTAAAATACTTTCACCAAAATTAAGTGATTGCAATAGTTTTCGACAGTCATTAAAAACTTAATCGATTTA
The DNA here is from genome assembly GCA_020882685.1 of Aphelinus atriplicis. Lineage (NCBI taxonomy): Eukaryota > Metazoa > Arthropoda > Insecta > Hymenoptera > Aphelinidae > Aphelinus > Aphelinus atriplicis. Next base: position 52,029,383 of record CM037073.1, read on the forward strand.
ATATATGTACAACTGCAGAAAGATGTGATCACTATTTTACGATTTTGAAACTCTAAATTGAAATTTTAAACAACTTAATGAGGATTACACCTCTCAATCGATTGCCAACGAAAGTTAATGAGCTTATGAATGAAGAACCAATTAACTTCCAGTCATCGGCAGATTTATTAAGATTATAATCTCCCCTCTTCAGACTAATATCTCAAGGTAACTCATTCTTAAAGCGTCATAAAAAATTTATCGCCGAGAGAGCGACTATCGTAAGTCATCTATTTCCAAGATTTTTTTTTCAATTCTTCCCGCTGAGATAGAAGAGATGTCCTCCGTCATGTATAATTGACGAGCAGGGCAAAGTCTGTATTAGGTGGAATTAGTCTAGAAATTTAAAAAATTGACAAATGGTGATAGTTTGATTCTCCACTTGAAAAGTTACGGTGGTTCGCGGGCTGGGGAACCTGAATAATTTTTCAACATTTTTCCATCTCTATCCTTTCTCTTATTCTAATCTTATTCTAATTTGCTTATAAATACTTAAGAAGAAAGAGTATTATATTGTAATCATGTCCCACTTGTCAAATTTATCATAATTAATTTTCGGGTTTTTTTTATCTTATTTCGTCGGTAACATGTGATTTTCTTGTGTATATTGCAATCCACTCATAAATAACCAATACATTGAATTTTTCATATTTTTTATATTTTTCATATTCAGTTTAGAAATGATTCATCGATTCTTGTTATGAAAACGAACGTGAAAAATGTCATTTTTATTATGGTTATTATATGAAAATGAGCTCGGTGACCCACAATCCACGTTGATTCATAAGCTGATTTTATCAGTATTTCCAAAGAATTACGATTTTCGATGATTCTGATAATTAATCAATCTTACTTGCTCAAGTGGTTAACTACACTTGCAATCACGACCTGTACAGATGGCATGTAAATATTTTCGTATGGACAGAACGTGTAGAGCATTTCTTATGTGTATACTAACATTGTTCTAATATGCTACTAAATATATAAATTATTATACTATATATACATTCATGAATCCACCACACGCAATTACAAAATTACCATGTCATGGTACCATCCACTGAAAAGGGACAAGTTCTTTGAAAATCTCGACACTAAAAATACTCAATCGGAAAAAAGAAAATGGGAGAATACATTCAACTGAAGAATACAAATGTTTACTCCTGATTTAAGATCCAGCCGCAGGTGGAAGTGACGACTGGGCAATAGCAAAAGGTGGCGTTGACTTGGCGTATACCATCGAGCTGCCCGGTCCAAGTTTTACTCTGCCTCCAAATGAAATCATCCCCGTCGGGCAAGAGACTTTTGAAGCTTTCAAAGTTGTCACTCGATACGTAGCAAATACGACCTGTGAAACTCTCTGAATTTTGTGATTTGTATAATAAATATTAGTTGTACAGTGTATAAGTATGTGAATATTATATAAAATATACATAATAGTCGTAGAAATAAATTCGTTAACTGCATCAAAATCAGTTTCTCGAATTTAATGGCATAGTATGCACCCTTGATATCTATACTAAATATACCCCAAGAATTCACCAAATGGCCTGGTGTCCATATCAGTTCGTATGGAACGATGAAAGAATCCGTACAAGATTTAATCTTGCGAAAACCAAAGAAAAATGATGGGAGGGTATAGTGAGATTCTATCCACTACTGCCATCTCATACAACGTTCCAACAACGAATTTTGTCGCGCAAACTCGCGGACATTTCTCAGCCATTGTGTAACATTGCTATTTCGTTCTGGAGGAACAACTTGTTAATGGAAAAAACAGGAAAATAATTAAAATTTACTAATTTAACGAAAAATCGCTACCAGGAGAGGTCCTCTTGCGGCGCCGAAAGCACAGCAATTTAACAAGAGCTGCGATAATATATGTATAGTGTGACGTCACGCGTCGTATAGTTAGCAGGATGATTTTTTTTGTTGTGTGAACGGGTGTAAGGTGCAAGGGCGAGAGCGCAGGCCAATACGGCCATGTGGCGCGCTAGCGGCCTACACTGTGCGCGAGGTCCCTCCACCGACCTTCGACGGGGGCCATAAAGTCGGCGCTCGCCTCCCGTTCACGCGCCGCTATATCTATATATACGTCTCCGGAAAAGTCGAAACGAATATTTCGGTTTATCATAGTTTAACATTTGAATTTTGATTTCACGAGGCCGCGACCTTATGATTATTGCAAATTTTCTGATCTTTCAATAGAGACCACACACGACATAGTTTTCTAATAATGAATTTTTATCTAAAATCAAGATATAAATTTGCAAGAATGAATATTAATGAATTAAATAGATGTAATAGCGAGTTTGCATTTGAATATCTAGCGATCCTAATGATTTATATTCTAAAGTTAAACCCTATATTGATCAGAGATTCATTAAGTTTAAGATACATTGTAATCATGCGATGGTTATAAATATATTTATGTTTAACAATCGAAGGCTGATTTTAACGTTAAGAGGGCGAGGAAAATTTTGAATCACAGCGTAGTGCGTTGCAACGCGATGCACGTGCAGCCTGCCGCGCGGCATAGCGCCGTGGCGCGGAAGGGCCTGCTATCTCGCAGAAAAGCCATAAAACTGGCAACCCTCGCTTTCCCACCCTCGATGTGCGCTTTTCCAGCCTCTTTACCGATACACAGGCATAAGTGAAACGCGCGTAATATTTCGGTTTTTTCGCTTTCAGAATTCGATTTTTCATTTTAGAGCAATTTCACCTGATTATTTTTTGCTGGAAATTTTAATACGGTTCGATAGAGACCGCACACGCCTGGTTTTCAGTCGATATTTTATAAAAATCATTCGATTTATTGTTATTTTGATTGTATATTTGAGTCGATATATTCGACTTGCAGACTTTCAACGTCGCAATTCCGAATTCAAATCGCGAATTATCAAAAAACCATGGATTTTAGTTTTTAGAATGAGAAACGCGCATCCGCACTTATCGCGCGACTAGCGATGCGAGAGAAGGCGAGTGCCACGGGATAGTTTTTAGCTTGTTAAAATTTGGTTTTTCGTGTTAGAATAAAATGAATTAGTTATTCATAATCAAAATTTTGAGATCTTTGAGAAAAGACCTCACAACATATAGGTTTGGTCAAATTAGTAAGATAAGTTTGTCGAATAAGTGCATTGTAGTAACTTGTGCGAGTTGGCGAAGCGAATAACGCGCAAACCTGAATCGCACAGGTCGACTCGCGATTCTGCGCATATCAACAAGTAGATTCATACGCGAATAGCCTGCGGGTATAGATGCAATATGCACATAGTCATAAGTAGCGCGTAGATTTTTCCCACCACTTAGTCTAAGGATGATAACATGTGCGGGTGGTTTGGGGAGCGGAAAAGGTGTTTCCTTCGGGCTTCTCCCAAAACTGGGGAGCCAATGGAGACTGAGTCCTGTAGTTGATAACCGATAATTGGAGAATCGGTATGGTAGGTTAGAGGTCATTGGAGTGTCGTGACCAGAGGGCGGAGGAATGAGACGGGAGTGAGGGAGGAAAATCCTCTTGCTCTCTCGCTCGCACCAATGTCCGGGGTATATGGATTGCGTAGGAGTGAGAAAGATAGGATACAGGCTCTCTCTCTCTCTCTCTCTCTCTCTCTCTCGCTCACATGCAAGGGATATATGCTTTGCATAGGAGTAAGTGAGAGATCCGATAGTGCCGTCTCGCTTACTCTCATGGGTCCTTATGGCCCAAAAATCATATAAAAAGGGCAACACGACTGAACGAGCCAGCACAGTCACGCGCCTCTCGAAGGTAGTGGGACTGAGAAGGACGACTAGGTCTCCTCTGCTCGCTTGGCCTACGTGCCGCTGTTTCAGGCCTTGGTCTCCTCCTCTTCTTTTTCAACCCTTGGGCCTTAGTCGCCGTCGTCCAGGACTCAGTCTCCAGGATCTCCAAGCCACCTTCTACATGTTGTATCGGCCTGCGTCGCCGAATTTGGATCAGTCAATAAAGGATTAAATCAACAGTAAGTGTTTCCTATTTCTCTCTGTCTCCCAATTTTTCACATTTCTGTAAATTCTATCCTTTCGTTTGCTGGAGTACGCAACTCTTTCGTTGTAATACTGAACTCGGTATAGACAAAATCTTTACCTTTCTTTTTTGCGATCGGTACGGGACCTTAGCGTCATTCGGACTGAGCAGTAGAATCACAAGTAGTAGTAATCGGTCCGGCTGTGTTATAGAACACAGATGCGGAGTGATTACCCTTTAGGTTAAAACGAGACGGGGTTCGAAATCGGCAAAACCGAGACTCCGAATCGTCTGATATAATATTTAAGAAGTAATGAAAAAACATTTATGCTCGCAATTGACTTGAGTCAAAGCATAAAATATTATTCTTTGCATTGATACGATTGTACCCAAAATCATATCATCATTATTAGTGAAGGCATCGTCGAGATAATGTTATCAGCTTCTCCAGAATAAACATTGCATTGGATCGATTCAAAACGTAATTATTCAACAAGACATCCTTATTCGTGTCTATCTGAGTAACGCTGCATCCAAATAGAAAATTTTCTCAGTCTCTGTCAGTATCTGCTGAATCACTATGCTATTGACTCGGCTGAGTGTTATGAACTGACGCTGCCTCCACCCTCTCGAATTTGGCGCGGTACGCCGCATTTTCTCGTTTTCGCTACTCAAATTCTCGAATATAACTAAAAAGTCCTGTTTTTTTAAAGATTATATCGACGGAAAAAACGTCAGCTTTCAATTTAGACTAATAAAAAAAATTTTCTTTTTGAGATATAATGCTTTTTCCCTGTGAAAACGTAAAAATTTTGAAAAACTAAATTCACCATCGGAAATCTGAGAAAAAAGTGCATCGATTTCATATCCCACATTATTTAGATATTGGTCTAATAGAGTCGAAAGCAAGTCTGAACTAGTCTCAAGTATATATTACGAAAAATGCATTGTGTGTTTCAATCGAAATTTTCTACTGGAATTACATCGTTCTCGCAACCCTAGAATTAAATTTTCTCAGCTCCATTCTATAACTGTCTTTTTATGACTCTAACAATTGTTTCGATTTCAATTCATTAGAAATCATTTGTACCCAATCTATGCTTTTATTTTTTAATATATTCTCTCAACTAGAAAAGTAAAACAATGAATTATTTTAATCCATATGAGGATATTTAATACATGTTCATTTTATCAATCGTTTCAATAGAACTCCTTTTTTTGTCATGTAAACCCAAAAACGAAACTACCCTTCTGAGTCATTGTCATAGATTTTAACATACTTACTTGGTTTCACGATTTTTAAAATGAATTTCAGACGATGCCTCCAATGAAGAAAAGCACATTTTGTGAGAAATCGTAATAATGTTAAAATATTCTTGTATTATTTAAAGGGTCGAAAATTCGGTTGTAGTGCCAGGGTCCTTTTGCTTTCTCAAAGAGAAAGCTTTGTAATGGGGCAAAAATCGACCCAACGAATCAGACCTCGGGACCTCGATTTTCGTGATCTACGGGTCGAAAAACATGGAAATTCAAAAGTGTCTGTATGTATGTATGTGTGTGTGTATGTGTGTGTGTGTGTGTGTGCGTCCCGTTTTTTTTCGTGAGGAATGGTCCGATCGTCGAAATTGTTAATCCCAAAATCATTCATCATCCGTTGTTTATTAGTGTTAAATTTTTTTTCGCATCGTCGAGATAATGTTATCAGCTTCTCCAGAATAAACATTGCATTGGATCGATTCAAAACGTAATTATTCAACAAGACATCCTTATCCGTGTCTATCTGAGCAACGCTGCATCCAAATAGAAAATTTTCCCAGTCTCTGTCAGTATCTGCTGAAGCACTATGCTATTGACTCGGCTGAGTGTTATGAACTGACGCTGCCTCCACCCTCTCGAATTTGGCGCGGTACGCCGCATTTTCTCGTTTTCGCTACTCAAATTCTCGAATATAACTAAAAAGTCTTGTTTTTTTAAAGATTATATCGACGGAAAAAACGTCAGCTTTCAATTTAGACTAATAAAAAAAATTTTCTTTTTGAGATATAATGCTTTTTCCCTGTGAAAACGTAAAAATTTTGGAAAACTAAATTCACCATCAGAAATCTGAGAATAAAGTGCATCGATTTCATATCCCACATTATTTAGATATTGGTCTAATAGAGTCGAAAGCAAGTCTGAACTAGTCTCGAGTATATATTACGAAAAATGCATTGTGTGTTTCAATCGAAATTTTCTACTGGAATTACATCGTTCTCGCAACCCTTAGAATTAAATTTTCTCAGCTCCATTCTATAACTGTCTTTTTATGACTCTAACAATTGTTTCGATTTCAATTCATTAGAAATCATTTGTACCCAATCTATGCTTTTATTTTTTAATATATTCTCTCAACTAGAAAAGTAAAACAATGAATTATTTTAATCCATATGAGGATATTTAATACATGTTCATTTTATCAATCGTTTCAATAGAACTCCTTTTTTTGTCATGTAAACCCAAAAACGAAACTACCCTTCTGAGTCATTGTCATAGATTTTAACATACTTACTTGGTTTCACGATTTTTAAAATGAATTTCAGACGATGCCTCCAATGAAGAAAAGCACATTTTGTGAGAAATCGTACTAATGTTAAAATATTCTTGTATTATTTAAAGGGTCGAAAATTCGGTTGTAGTGCCAGGGTCCTTTTTTATTTCTCTAGAAAAAAGAGAATAAAACGATTGAATACGTTATATCTAGCAGGCTTTGAATTTACTGATTGTTTGGAAATACATCTATACACGCTTCAGAAAATAACATCAATATCAATATTAAACAATAATACTCAATCGGTTCGTCATTTATCGCGAAACGTGTGTGATTAAACCGCACGATAACGTGAAAGAGAACGTACACACACACTCACACACGTAGTAGAATTGTCTACTGGATTATTTTTTCTTCCAATCATCACAGGTATACGTCGAATCTAAATCTGAAATAGTCAAAAACTAATGTTTGACAGTATAAATCACACAACTGATACAATTAGTAGATATTGACTGAAAAATAGTAAAATTTTACTGAAAAAGAAGTAAACTTTCACGTAATTACTAATATATAGTAAAATTTGACTATTATTTTAGTAAATATCTACTATTTTCATCAGTTGCCCAATTAGTCCTATCAAATAGTAGTTTTCTACTACTTTAGATTCAGAGTGTATGCGCCATCCATGATAATCGAACTATTGTCCAAAACCCGCGGGGCATTCCTCACGTGTTGAAACACTCGTCTTGCGTACCGACGATACGATATCGCGCCTCGATTTTTCTCAGTTCGGGGAAAATCGATAAGTAGATATAACAGCCTCAGGTGCTCTCGCTGATATCGGCTCATCGGGATTGCCGCATATAAGATGCCAGCAATTGTATAGGCGCCCAGCAAACCACGGATAGACATGAGGGGCGTCGTTGTGATTTTAGCCGTCGCGGCTTGCAGCCTAGTCGGTGCTAGTGTCGATCAGCCTTCCATCTATGGGTGAGTGGAATTTCATCCAAGTTTGAATTTGCAAAGCCGAATTCAGGCGATCATGGGACTAAGGGTGAGTTTGGGAATGAAATCCGTTTCGCGCGGCAGTGAAATCTTTTGAAAATATGAATTTGAATGGAACAAAGAAAAATACGATATAATCATTCTCTGAATGTCTAACTATTGCTCATGAAAAAAAAGCCAATTTTCGTCCCAGCGGGAGCAAAGTTTCAATTTAGCTCCCTGGCGTTCGCTAAGAATAACACTTTTCTTCCACTGGCCGAAATCACTATTCCTATGAGTTTAAGGAGATAGATGGGTCACATACTCACGGATCACCGGTATTTTCCATGGCCTCGGCACACTCACAAAAGTGTCTTATTATTCCCAGAGGAATCAGGCCTCATACAGAATTCCGCTACTTCAAAACATAATATATTGTTGATTGAAGAAGAATAGTCTTCTCTCAAGAAGATTCTGTTCGGAAGTAGCAGAAATTCTGATTGAGGCCCAATTCCCTCTGGGAACGAGAAGATACTTTTGCGAGTGCATTTTGAGCATTGGAAAGAACTATTTGCCACCCGAACGCCCACGGCTACTTCGAATTATAGTTATGTTCTTCAAGCTTGAACAGTAAACTGTTAACAAATTCGTTAGTCGGGATGTCAATTGGTACGAAGATACATCCATTTACTAAACGCGTTCCAAACCTATATTTTCATAGCGCAGATGCTATAATTCATTTTTCGAATCTTACAAACAAACATTTTCTTTCTCAAATTTGTAGATACATTCTAACATTTTTCAAAAATCTCTTTCATTTTTCGTGATACTCATATTAAAAGCTAGCTCGGAAACTCTAAATCTAAAATAGTAAAAAACTACTATTCAATAGTAACAATTGCACAACTTCTCGAAATAGTATAGATATTCACTAAAAACATAGTTTAGTAATTTAGTGAAAGTTTACTATATTTTAGTTAAAATTCTACTATTTTTTCAGTAAAATTTTACTATTTTTTATTGAATATCTACTATTTTCATCAGTCGTACAATTTGTACTATTAAATAGTAGTTTTTACTATTTTAGAATTAGAGTGTACAGCGTAATCCGACGACTTTGTATAAAAATCATATGGATCACGATATACATTTCCACTGGGAAAGAAGCAATGGAAAAGTGTACAATCATTCGGTTACAGCATGCAACTGCTGAAGGTGTCGTGCGACACCAAGGCGAAGGTCGAGCAGGTTCTGAAGTACGAGAACCATGCTGGTTTCGACTTTGTGTCGGTGCGACGCGACCCGAGCATGCCCGTCGAAGTCCTCGTGGCGGCCGACAGGCTGCGCGAGTTCAAGCAGCACCTGGTGGACAGCGGCATCGGGTTCGAGGTCGCCGAGGACGACGTGGGCCGGCTGATCGAGAGGCAATTCGCCCAACAGGCTCTGGCCAGGAGCCAGAGGGCCGGCGAGAAAGGCCTGTCGCTCAAGTACTTCCCCCGCTACGACGAGGTAACGGCCAAACGCCAAAGCTCACTTTTAAAACCATACGAATGACTGACAGTCTTCTCTGGGAATTTAAGATAGTGAAAAAAAAAATAATGTTCGATGGTACAAATTGACAAGTGGTGGAAATAGGAGGTATTTAGTAAAAAGAAATAGCAAAATTTTATTAGTATTGACTAAAGTGAATACGTTCAATATTCATTTATCGACATTTTACTATTTCTCTGTTGAATATCTACTATTTTTATTAGCTGTGCCATTTGTACTATTAAAGAGTATTTTTTGTACTATTCAAGATTTAGAGAACTCCAAATATACGATCTGTGTAGCTAGATACTGCTTTTCAAGTCTGTAAATTTATTAGAAAAATTTCAATTCGTAAAATTGACCTACAGCGCGATTTTCATTTCACGCATATTTTCATCATGCATGCAATGATTCAATTTGAAACTTGCATTATTTATCACTCACTCATAAAAAGGAAATCTTGGTTCAAGAAGAAAAATCAGTTTGTCGCTGTGGCAAGAGGATTTCCTCTAGGTTTAAGATACTTTTCTTAATTCCAGTGAATAGCGTCAAACAGATTTTTCTTCTTGGACCAAAGTTCGATTTTTATGAGTGCTCTCGTTCTACAGATTAGCTCGGTACATACGCACGCTATCTCGGCTATATCTCATGAAAATCTCCTCGATTATCTGTAATCGTTCACTTGAAGATGCGGGTCAGCGATTAAAACCAACTAAAATGATATGCAATGAGTGCAGAGATATAAGATAACCCCGAGATACAATTTTCTGTTCTTACACTGAGAGTAAAATCTTTTAATGCACTGAGCAAAATCTCCTCAGTCAAGTGTATTCTACTACATGTTATAGTAGAAGAATTTATCGTAGAATCTACTATAAATATCGTTAAATCAACAATTTCGTGCACACGGAAGTGACATTTTGGCCCTATTTTGTGCAACGGTTTTACGATTTGATGTCTAGATCTGATTTTAATAAATTAGACATTAAGATTGGAGGCAAAACATATACACTTACAAAAGTTTCTTGTTGTTCCCAGAGGAATTCAGAGTTTCTGTTACTTTTAATCATAATACACTGTTGATTGGAGAAGAAAAGTCTTCTCTCAAGAATATTCTGTTTGGAAGTAGCAGAAATTCTGACTGAGGCCCAATTTGTCTGGGAACAACAAGAAACTTTAGTGAGTACGACAGCGCCATTAAAACACTCTGTTTTAGATATTTTTTTTGAGCCACACTCGAGGATGGCATACATTTTCACAATTGGAAAAATCAAACCGATCGAAAACTTTGGGCAAATTTTCCAGATCGTGTCCTACGTGAAGTCGATCGCGGAGGAGTACAGCGACCGAGTGGAGCTGTTCAGCATCGGCAAGAGTTTCGAGGGCCGGGACATCGTCGGAGCCAAGTTCTCCAGCGGCGGGGAAGACAAGCCGGCGCTGCTGATCGACGCTGGGATCCACGCGAGGGAATGGATAGCCCCGACCACCGCCTTGTACGCCATAAAGCAGCTCGCCGAAAACGCCAGCAGCAACAGCTACTTGTACGACGACATCGACATATACATCATCCCCTCGCTCAATCCCGACGGATACGAATACACACATTCGAGTTCTGTCGTAAGTCTGCGGCGTATAACGGCCCGAATTCATATGGGAACCATTTTTAGAAACCCAAGAGACGTTCTTGAGAAAAGCTCTACAAAGCTCGATACGTCCGTCCTTCTTGGCACTGTGAGAACGTTAAACGAATTACACGAGCCGAGAACCACTAAAAGTTAGTGAGTGATTTTGATTCCAGAGTCGCCTTTCTCAGGGCATTAAGAATTCCCCATTCATTTGAAGATTGTGCAACGCTCGTCTGTCCCCCGGATTTTCAAGTGATTCAAATTATCTTTAAAGCTACGTTCCAAAAATTTTACTGGGTAATAGAACGTTCTTGCGGGACGTTGCCAAGACGCTCACGCTAGGACCAGAAAGGGCGGACACGCCGGACACATAGAACCTTGTTACGGTTTATTCGGGTTGCGTTTAGACGCTACAACCGTTGTATAGCGACACGGCCGGCTGATCAATGAGAAAGACAAGAACCGATGACGCTTGTGTTCTCTCTTACACATCAGTGAAACAGGCATTCGCTGCAGCGATTTGTAGTGTGTAAAAATGCACCTTTAGCAAATGTTCTTAGAATGCGAAAACGTTGACATACGAGAAACGTTCGAATAACGTCGAAAGATCACTCGTACTCTGCTGATGTGGGAAATTAATTTTTCAGAATCGTTTGTGGAGAAAAACTCGCTCGATCAACCCATCGTCCGAGTGCCGTGGCGCCGATGCCAACCGTAACTTTGGCTACAAATGGATGAGTGAGCAAATAATCATTTTCAAATCACGACCGAATTTAAGAGAGATCGTTCCTAAGAATAATTTTGTCTATCCATACAGCCAGTGGTGCTTCGTCGAATCCTTGCGATTTCCAAACTTACGCCGGAAGCAAGCCTTTCTCCGAGAATGAGACAGCAGCCCTGAGAGACTTTGTTCTCGCCAAAAAAGGCCTCGTTAAAGTCTACCTCACAATCCACTCGTATGGAAGGGTAAGTTCCCGTCAAACAATCACTCTGTTTTCGATAAATCCGACAATGTCTTTTTTTGCGAGTTGAGTAGTGGGAAGTAATTTGATGCATATTATCAAAACAACACTTTTTCAATTTCTAGTACTTCCTTCACCCATGGGGTTACACCGAAGATCTTCCTGAAAATGAGCCTACTCTCGTGAGTATTTATTTTTCATCGTTCGATGGGAATTCTCATATAATTTCTTTTTCTAATATTAAATTTTACGCTATTTTATTGAATTGCAGAGATGTGTTGCCGAGAAAGCTGTGGCCGCACTCACTAAAGTCCGTGGCACTAAGTATACAATTGGAAGTTCCACTCGAATTTTATGTGAGTATTATTCGAGATGTCATATATTACTTGAAGTAGCGACTGATTCGAGTACACATTCATGAAATCACATAAAGAATTATTTCTCAACCGCTCAAAATTTAATATCGATAGGTATATATTGTATTTTTTCCATAATCGCTAAAATTTGAAATTCTAAAGCCCAAAATTATACGTATACATATTGCTTAATTGACGCGACTATTGCGATGATTGAAAAAATGATATATTCAATCAATCATTGTACTAGTCTTGAGTAAAAATGAGACGAGATTCGTAATCAGCAACCCCGATAATCATTTATAGGATGACCAACAGAATGTCTCATCAAGAACTCGATTGGATTGATAAGAAGAATATCAATCTTCTCGAGTCTTATCGAGTTGAATTTTTTTTCATTAACATACACTTCAATTTACCCCTCGAAAAAAAAGTGGAGATATGATCTTGAAGCAAATTTCTGAACATGATGACATTATAAAACGTAGGTACTTTTGAAAAAATAGAAAAAGAAACCCAGAAGTAGATGACGTGTACAATCGGTCGCCCTGATGTATCGATTTCTCGGAGATATTTGCAAATTATCATTTATTTCATGTTATCACAGTATATTTATATTTATGAGTTTTTCGTATATAGACACACTGTTCATGTATAAAATCAATAATAATTAGCGAACATGTCCAAAAAAACTTTAGACCAAACGACTGTAAGCACACGCAATCTACCAGGGCACCAAGTTTCAGTTTAATTCTCAGGAATAAAATGATTATTTTTGAGACAGTAGCAGCACTAAACATGATTCTATCAATAAGTAACCTTTCCAATCTCTTTCCAAATACTATTTAATTGTTTACTCTCACCCATTTAGTTTCACCACACAATATCTGTTTCACGCGCGATCGTTGGTTTATCTGAAAGTATTATTACATTGAAAAAATATTTCCAGATGCGGCTGCAGGTGGTAGCGATGACTGGGTACAAGCGGAAGGAGGTGCCGAACTATCTTACACCATTGAGTTGCCAGGACGTAGCTTTGTAGCATCTACAAGCGATATTGATATTGTTGGGCGAGAGACTTTTGAAGCTATCAAGGTCACGGCACAACACGTTGCCAACAGGATATGCTAGAATCTCTGGATTATGCGGAATCCCATTCAAGTTTTTCACAAGATAATACTCGATGTGATATTTGTAATGTAACGGTTCATGAAGAAAGTTTCCTAGATTACTCGTATAACAGAGACTTGTGATTGTATTACCATCGACTTGCCTTACAAAATGTTTGGCTCGGTGAGACTGATTGTGAATTCATATGTATAAAAGAATGTAAATGTATTTAAGAAAAGATTATTCAATAGCTATACAAGCGCCGGATACTAAGTCACTAAAATATTGATATGAGTACATTTGAAATGTAGCTTTTTGTCAATAAAAGTTGAAATATGTATACGTAATCTCCGAGTTAAGTAAAGAGGACTACTAAGTTTACGAGCTGAACCAGAACGGAATGGTCTTACGAGACTTTTACATAAAAAAATCGTCTCAAGTGAGCTTCAGCATAATTAAAAAAATCTATGATGAAAGTATCAATTCCTATGAATATCCTACGCTGTCTATCATGATCGTAACGTAACGGGAAAAATAATAAATCTTTTAGCAATCGGACTGAGCTTATTCGGTAACCGAAACACAAATAATAAACTATGGGTTTGAGGAGTTTGTATAGAGATGAAGAAAATGGCTTATGGGAATGTCAAAAACAATTCTAGGCACGTTTCAACATGTTTATTGTTTATTATATAACGTAATTGCTGCAGGTGTTTTAACAAATGTCATTCATTCATCATTACAAATACAATAACGCAGGCCTGCTTGAACCACGAAATAGTTGAAAGAAGTACAGCGTTCAAGTTACTCGCAAATTTTATTTGAAAAACAACAGCCTTCTCTCATCGCGCTTACTTAAAACTGAATTTAAAAAAAAATCATACGCTTTTATTATTGTTATCATATGATTGCCGAGCCTCGGATATTAGAAACGAACGCAAACGAGCACCAAATCGGACAAGACAATAATCAGACCCGAAGGGTAAAAATTTATAAATAAATATACATGTAAAAATTTTTTCTCACTTGATTGATAATTTTAGACAATTCATTTGTGGCAAAGTGGCAGAATGGCAAAATAGTTAAAAGATGTAAAAACGCGCAGCATACAGAGAAGACATTGAAATACGTTGGAGCCTTATTTTTTGTTAAAAAACATCTTCATCGTCTTGAATATAAAAGTTCGCATCAAGTGAAGGGATAAAAAATAATTCACGTCAACAGCGGTTGGTGCGGACATTCAACGTGTAACATGTAAAATTTAAATGCTTGAAACAACATATTTCACATTTAGCAGTTATCCTCTGAAATTCTCTCTTTCACCAATCGTAGCCGATCGGATTTTTTACGGAATCTCTCGAATACTCAATGCGGCGTGTCATTTTTCTTTCACACTGCATAAAAAAAATACTGCTCTGTTGCGCTCGCACGAAGGCTTCACACGTTTCATCTCCTTCTCTACCATCTATTACTTTCGTTTTCCGAATACGTTCACTATATGTGTCTGGTTTGTTTTCTTTTTCTTCAACGAGTATGCGTGTGCATGTATGTACCACTTAGTGACTAGTTAAACAAGTTTAGAACGCGAGACCTGCTTCAGAATAAGTCGTGAAGATCTTTTCAATCGAATTCACGTACGCTGCCGACCTCAAGTCTAGCCCAAGGTTGAACTTCAATGCCGTCTTCATTATAGCCTGGAATTGATAAAATTGTATTAGATACAATATTGTCATTGTAATTAGATTTTCTAAGCTCAAAAGCTTTATACGACAACGTTTGATATAATCATTGAAAGAAACATTATTAACATTACAAATCGAAATTCGACTTCAAACCCTCTTTTTTAGCATAGAAATTAGGATTACAAATATCCATACCCTGTCAATGTATTATCATTCTATACGTGTTTGAAATAGTATATTTGAAATCTTTTCTTATAGAGATCGACCAAAATAATATTCTACTCACTCTAGCAGATCGTTCCATAGTATAATCTAGGCCTGAATGTACAATGTCCTTTTCCGAAGCGCCAGAAATGCGTTTTTGGAAAGACTCTGAGGGGGTCACGGGAATGCGGCCTCCTACACGTCCGAACCTACGTTCCAGAGATTCCTGTACAGATTCTGTAAGAAAAAACAATTCGAGATGACCAATCGGTAATCATTTGTTCTGAGAACATAAGCTCTGCAGCCGCTATTGAGCAGACGTGAAAAAATAATTACCGAGGAGGTGGTGGTTTGATTCCCTCTCGTATTTGAAAGTTAGCCGACCGTACGAGACGTGGTTGAGATCCTTGAGCCATTCAAAGAAGGAAACGGTCACACCGCCGGCGTTAATGTACAGGTCGGGTATTACAAGGATGTTCCTTTCGATGAGGATTTTGTCGGCTGCCGGTGTGGTTGGGCCGTTTGCTGCTTCAGCGATGATCTTAGCCTGAAAATGAACATTTCAGCAATTACGATTTATGTGATTTTGAACATCCTCCACAATTCGAATAAATTTTGTCAAGACAATCCTTGAGAGCCAATACTAAGGTAGTTGGAATTGAGATAATTCAAAGATTTTAATCCAAATTCATCTTAGCGTTTTAAAAATAACAAGATTTGACGTAGATAACAAACTTACCTGGATACGTGAAGCGTTTTCTTTATTAATAACCTTCTCGATTGCAGCAGGGATGAATATGTCACAGGGCTCATACATCAGATTCTCACCAGTGTAAGGTGTTGCGTTAGGGAAACCTACGATACTTCCGGTATCCAGACGATACTCTTCAAGTTGCTGCAAATGACGGGTTGATATTTGAAATTGAATAAATTCAAATTGATTTCTTGGAGTATTCATGTCTCGGAGTGGAATAAAAATTTGAAAAAATCCGGAATAACATGACAGCTTTCTTTCAAAAATATATAAATAATAACGTTAAAACAACTGCGTTAGTGATCCTTTGATGAGAGAACAGCATATAATGCAACTAGCGCGTGAAAGCTGAATGACGGGTGTTACACGTCCGCACGAGTATTTCAAATTTTTATACAATAATTAATTTTGTGATTAACCTTTAGAGAGACATTTGAAAAAACACACGCGAATCAAATGAAAAAAATTTTCGTTCAGAGAGTTACAAAAGTACCTTGGGGTCAATGCCATCGGGGTTGATGATGGAGCCGTCGTGCTCGATCACGCCGATGCAAGTGGCACCAGCTCGGTGTAGGTAGCGCATCGTATGTAGACCCACGTTACCAAAGCCCTGGACGATGAAGGTCTTACCACCCCAGCCCGGCGTCGTACCTTAAAGTATTTGAAAAAAATTACTCAATTTACCTGTCCTTTAATGCTGTTGAAAATTTATTGAGCGTGGGGTCAAGATTGGGAGAAAGAAAAATATTAAGAATACTCAATTCATTCCATTTGATCTTAATCTAATATTATAATTTCTGTTCAATCATATTTTCAATTTATTTTCAATCATTCCAATAACAGACCTTGGAGCGCTACTTTCGATTGTATTTCGATCGATTTCGATCTTTTGAATTATTTCTAAATTTTTTCATGTTAAAATAATTCACTATTTAGGTATACATATCTACAAACTATTTTCATGAACTTGAAACGAAAATATTGTTCATTTTTTTTTTCTTAGACAATTTTACGAGACGCTAGAGTGCACGTGGTGAAGAAATAGTTATTGGAGTCACCTTCATGTTCGTTATAATAACTTGCCTAAACTGTTTTACAATTATCACCAAAAAACTCATTTAAATTATTCATTAGGATAGGCCACTGTAACCTTTTCAGAAAACGCATTTTTTCAATGGCTTGATCGTTGCTTAAACTGTTCAAGAATATAACAAAGGTCGTTTTTTCCGGGGAACATTTTTTTCTGTACGTTCAAGCACATAAAGTCACATGCCGTTGTAGAACGTACGATTGAAACTTGAAACCCGATTATCTCCGAACTGCATTTTTCAAATCAGCTTGCAGCATAGCTCGCTCATTTATCAGCCGATTGAATTGGGATTTCAATTGTAGCTTCTGGATTAGATTTCAAAGTATTAGAAATTGTTCAAGTTATTGTTTCAGACGATTTTCAAAAATTAATACTTTCTAAATCTTTTACGTATTATTCTAAATAATTTTATGTAGATCAAGGAAAAATTTTTTAATTTTTTTTAAACTACCGAATACCATTAATATACGCTGCAAACTCCGAATGCACTTTTGAAAATGATGTCTGTAGAAGCTGCACTGTGCCGACATTTCGTAATATTTTTTTGTAAAATAATACATATTTGTAGCTTAATATGTAAACATGAAGTGAATTGTCGTTTAATGAATAAAATTTTTCTTCAATTCACAAAAAAATGTCAAAAAAAAGTACTTAATTTCAGGCCTGTACAGTGGCCTAACCAATCACGGATTTATACTATTCAGCAATTTTTTTTCTTCCTATTTCTACTTTATTGGTTTGAATGATGCATAAACTATTAAAAAATGATATCCATAACTATTTGGAGAGGAAGGAGAGATGCAACTAGTGCGTGCAATTTTGAAAACGCATGCGGTAGTTCGCACGAGTGATTAAAATTGAACGCACCAGTTGGATACAATATTTTATGTCATGACAGCTCATAAGACGACCATTTAAGTAAGACATTATATTAGTGAGATCGTGCTTCATGCATCGACTAACATAAAGTATTTTTCGTAGCTTATTTTCCGAGGATCCTCTTGATGGTTTTAAACGTTGAAATAAAATATCAAACGCGTTTTTCTCGAAATTTCATCTGTTAAATTGGCGGACAGGGTATTTCACTCATATAAATCGTAGGAGAGGCTTACCGATCATGCTCATGTAGTTGGCCTCGTTAATGAAGTTCTCAAGGCCGTGGAAGACGCCCCGGCCGGTGGCAGAGATGCGACCGTGGATGCCTCCCTGGTTGATGGGCTTGCCGGTGACGCAGGCATGCGCGTTTATGTCCAAGTGGCCGATCGTCTTGGCGTACGTGTCCGCGATCCACGACATCTCCCGCTCGCCCGTACCCATGTCTGGCGCCGGCACGTCCACGCCCGGCCCTGAAAACAATCAAGCCCTTCCTCAACTATTTCATACGATTTTGGAGAGATTTTGATGCTGAGTTGGTGGATTTGTACGAGCCGCAAGTAGACAATTGTATTTCACAGTTATCACTCATTTCAGCTATAAAATCAGTCATAGGCCGTAGCTTTCATCCCAAATTTTACATCATTACGTGATGAGCTATAACGTAAAATGGTTATGACACATAAGTTTCGTTCAATACCATACGAATAAAATCAATGGTTAATTTTAGTATTGAGCGTAAAAAGTATGAAACTGATGTGTAAAAACAATGCGAGAATTTAGAAATCGATGACGAATGGGTTATTTGAATCTTTCACCAATGTCAAACGAGTTTACACAAGTATTCTACCAGACGATGCTCGAATACTCATTATGTTGTATGAATAAAATTTCTTAAAAGTTATCTCAAGTTAATTTTTATTAAAACATCATTTCTTTCTCAAAAATGAAACTTTTAATGCGATAGGAAATCCATTGGTCGGCAGTGGATTTTCCTCTATCCGCCAGAGAAAATGGGATTAGCACCGAATCAGTAGGCATTCCGAACGGAACAATCGGATTCCAATTGTATCAAGCATCAAAGTTTCTCAGTATAGGGGTCTCAAGATGCAGCTGGGTCCACCAGAATTTTCATCTATTTTTGATGATATAACAGGATAAATTTTGCTACCATGGCCATCCATCCCTGTTATCTGTCGTATTTTTCCAACAATAGTACGATTCATATAGCTGATTCTATCAGAATTTCCAGAAAATTGCATTTCTAGTTGATTCTGAATTCAAATTAACTTGCACAAGTCTCACTACACTTGTAATTACGACAAAGTCAAGAAAATTAATGTATGTAAAATATGCACTCATTGCGAAAATTAGTAGTTCACTGTAAATAGTGTGGAAATTATTGGATTCATCTGTAAATCAATTAATGTTGACGCGATTATTAAAGTCCCGCCGATCACACGTGAAGTTTGTATTCCTGCACTTGAAATAATCTCGACTAAAGCTTGTAATAACGTACTAGATAAGATTCGCGTGAAGATATTTACCCTGTCAACTGACACACAACACGTTTCATCGTTTACTGTAATATTCTGCATTCTCAATAAACATAATTGATTTATGACTGATTGACATCTATCGCACACGTCATCTAAGAAACGGGCCCAATTATCATGCAAAATTCTAACGTCCTTTCACGCCTCGACATGAGAAATACACAATGTAAATCATACATCAACAACAACGGCAAATATCAAATGGCACCAACATAACAAATCATCCAAAACCCAATCAAGTATTTTGTTTTCCGACTTTTGAAAGCTCTATCCGTCTTACGTGTAATATGAGTATTCATATTCACAGTTAAAGGGCAGACATTATTCTTTAGAAGTAAAATTCCTCTTTCAATAATGTTAGTCTAAATACATACATGAATAACAATAGCCAGAAGTTGTTTTTTTTTATTCTCCAGTATGATTAACAAATCATATAGCTGAGATTCTATCAGCATTTCAGAGACAGTTAGATTATTAAGAATAAACTAAAGATGCAGTTATCTTGCTCAAGTAAAAACTTGACTCCCGCCCTTCATCCTTCAGTTTATGTATACAATGATACAGTGAATTTGTAATTGTTTGTGAATATGGTATGATCAATATGCATTTACTGATATTTTATAATTTCCTAATATTTTCTCTATATCTCATAATTTGTTATAGCAGAATTTCAATTTAAAATAACCATTGAGATTAATGTTGGTATTATTTATTCTTCAGACATTTATATCTAAGGTTGAATCTACCTAAAAACCTTACTTACTTATGAGTTCAATCACATAAAATAATACTAAATATAAAGGATACACCATACATAAAATTTATCATACGCACATATTCACAAACAATAACAAATTCACCATTGCGAATCATTTTACAAATCAACAACTCCTAGGAAGTAAAGCACATTTCATAATTTCCCGGCTAAGAAAAGCACATCAGACGGGGGTTTTCCTGAATTCACTTTACAAGTGATATGTACTCAATTTATCTCTGGCCAACCACATGGATTCTTGTGTAATTTCCTCGTAGGAGGAACCCAGATATGTTGGTCTGATTTTTCGAGAAAAAAAAAAGGAGAGTATGTCATTTTTACCCTGATAGTATATCATGCACCTAGGGAACAAAGTGGGGGAAATCTGAAAATTTGAATAATTTTGGATAATAAAGGATGTTATACTATTCTTTAATTTTCCGAACCAGCGAATGATATGGGTTTTTAAACATTACGAAATTACGCTTTTTCACGAAATGTGCTTTTCTTCGCAGGAGGCATCGACATACACTGAAGAGGATTGGGGGAATTTTCATTGAAAATCTTGGCTTTGTCTTGATTTCAAGTGTAGTGAGAATCACCTGAAAATTGCACGTCTCTGGAAACTACGGTAGAATCATCTATGCTTACGAATCCTATTTCTTCTATTTGAAGCTCGTAAAATCAACTTGTCTTGGTGTGATTCAAGTCACCCGACTCTCGGCTATATATAAATACATTCACACGCACCGATGAATCCCTTCTTGGCGAGCTCGAGGGTGAACCTGCGAGTGATCTTCTCGAGCTCGCTGTCCGAGTACAGCTTGGGGTTGATCTTGACGCCGGCCTTGGCACCTCCGAACGGTACGTCCACGCAAGCGCACTTGAAAGTCATGAGGGCCGACAGCGCCTTCACCTCGTCCCTGGATACGTCCATCGAGAATCTGATACCTGAGGGGGCAATCAAAAAGTTATACTGTGTTTTCGGATCGATTATTATTATAGCAATTTTCAGTATGCAACCGATTATTTTTGGGATGATGAAACGAACTCGAGAATCGGTGTGCTTTTCCATACCATTTCGAGTTTTTAAACGATGTCGAGCTTGATTACATAATCCCTGTATAGTGAAATACACAAACGGGAAAAAATCATACAGTATAAGAATTAGCACTTTTTTTCTAGTAACGCAGTGGTAGAGGGCCATTATGATAATTTTTTTCACACGCTACCGTCAAAATCAATATAATGTCTCTTTGATACTATGTTACCAAGAAAATGTTCTTATAATATTATTTCTCTTCGTGTACTAATTTATCACATAAACTTGAAGTTAGAAAATTAGATCGATTGAAATACGCATATTCAAAATCACATTGAAGCTCGTCTTAATAATTCATGAACATGACCATTTTTTCGAACTGTTGAAATTCACCGTTGTGTAGACCCTAAATTGGCGACAAGGAGCGACTTTTCTCGATGGTCAATCAATGCATATCCATTGATAAACAGATAAATGAATGAATAGTTCATTCCAGAGCAGGAGCTACTTTAGTTTCAAACTAATTTTGGAACTATACTAAAGAAAGAACGAAAAAAAAAATTGTTCCAACGCAAGGGATTCACGGAACAATCTATAGGGTAAACATTGTCCTAATCGATTAATAATGTCGTTGAAGTATCAAGAGACAAGATAATTTCCACCTGAAATCCTCACAAATGCTCGATCGAGTATTTGCTCGTCCATTGATAAGGCCTTCGAGGAGACGAGATCTATTTCGGCATCGATCACCTGCGACGCGAGTCCGAGAATAGCCGCACGTGCCACGCGCGCGAGCAGCAGTGCGCCCCTCCTCGAGTTGTACTCATATCAAGCGGTACGAAATGATGAGTGAGTAGAGCACGTCAAGCGCTACTCCGTCGGATCAATCTGTTGGCTCGGCGCGTACTTCTCTTCGCGGGTGGCAGGACAAAGTTTCAGCAGCGCGTGGAATTCGGAAATTTTTCTTATTCTTTTTTTTCTCTCTCGGACGATCCGGGACCGGTGCCACGAAGATCGCTTATCAACTCTTGCTCGATACCAAAATAGCATTCTATGCTCGGACAAGTCGAACCAACAAGTTGAGGGGGCAGGTCGGAGCGCGATATACACGCTGGTTGGAATGTTGTTCGTGTTTTGTTAAGCTAGCAGCTTTATCGATATGCAAAAATTTATTTTTCACGAGAATTCTTTTTTTCCATTTACCAATTGAATCGAATCACTAATCTGCGAAACAATGACAATTTCTCAAAAAATCCAAATAAGAAATGGAAATTGAATTTTTACGAGGAAAACGTTTCCCTACGACAGATGCGTCGTAAGCCTTTTGCCCCTACAATCAGCTGAATGGCGAAAATTCAAAGTGAGGGAAGCCATTCAAAATTTCGACTCCTAGAGCTGATCTATTGTTATCTCAATAGAATACTGTGATCTCAGATAAAAACAAACGCGTGAGTATATGGGTCATTCCCGCGGACTACCAGTATTTTCCATGTCCTCGATATCGGCTACAGGTAGCTCTAATCAGTTATATTATTTTAGTTCAAACCGCGAACAATTATCGAAGCTGTTACTTAGGATTTTAATCAGACAACCAAAACAGGTCAAAACTTTATTGGGTTAACACGTCCCAAACCCAAAATTTTACCTAATATCCATTAGAAACATTTTTTTTCTCTTAAATGTTTGTCAATTAAGTTTTTCTATTGAAACTCGCTTTATTTTTACATTTTTAGTGCGAATCTGAATCAATTACTCTGTGTCCAGAGATTTCACCTATTTTTACGGGTTTCAGTAGAAAAATGTTGAGATCGCTGTTTTGATTGCTAAATCATTTCTTCAATAAACTAGCTACAACAAACGCGCTGCGCGCGATCTATACATGTGTGCGTTTCAAAATCATATTTCAATTATTGTTTCCACAATTCTTGACCAGAATAGTTTTGACGTACATCTCAATTCATTTCATGATGTAAATTTCTAAAAGCTAAATGAATAACCGAACCCTACATTCCTATGATCCGTGTAAAAACTATATAAGTATTAGAAAGAACCATCGAGCACTGACATCAATTTCTATTTAAATAATCCTGAGTTATCGACCCTTGAGCTCGCAAGACGATTTCAGATTTTTAACACTAAACGATCCATCAAACCACATAATACATAAAACTTGCAAATCAGACATCTTAACCTAACAGAGTTATCCTATCCGGCAACTGTTGAAAACTAAAAGGTAGCCTAAAATATCCACGTACCATCAAATTCACATACCTACAATTATAGTTTTGAAAATAAACTGTCGAAACTTATGACAGCATCGCGAACGAAACTGACTATCCTAACCTATATAATATCATGTCATCGGCTAATCTCTATTTTTTTTTTTTTTCTTCCTAAGGCTATCACCTCCGGGGTATGTGCCTGTAGGCTAATCTCTATCTATATATACATCTCACACTATATCTATATACACCCCACTACAAATCACGTGGTTAGATCTACACCAATCATATCACGAGTTAATGCCATCACTCTAGAGGCCATCACTTTTCATATGAGGATAATACCAGGAATCAAATGGTAATGATTATATCGTCACTTTGGACCTTAAAGTCGACTCAGTAAAGTTCGTGAATCTTGCTTGAAACTGATTACAAATATATGGCGTCATTTTCCTATATTCTACTCGTCACCAACGCGTAATTTATAGACTATTTCGTAACATTTATATATACACACTATAATTGGCCCACATAATTCGCGATACTGGAATGCATTTTTTGGTTAGTGTGATGGAATCATCGAAAAAAAACGACAAAAATACAGAATCTTCGTTCTCATTATCTTTCGGAAATTATGTTTCTTGACCATACAGTCAAAATCGGCACTGCCAATATATCGATGAAAACCAAATTTACGTATTTTCTTTTCCGTACTATCTGATGTACTCGTCAGATTTAGAAATTCTGAACTTATTCTTTCTAAGCTCGATTCGTTATCGCTCCACGGAACGTGTCAATGCCGTAACAGCTGCAGAATCATAAAAAAAAAACAGGTATAATTGACTGAGAAAAAAAAAATTTATGTCATTTTCGAGAGGCCAACAAGTAGTCTTACCATATGTCGGTACCGAGAAACCTAATTAACAGAGGGAAGTGGAGACTCTAAGATGATGAACCGCATATTTCCATTTTCGCTATCGAAGAATACCGTTTTCACGAGAAAGACCCGATATAAGCTATTTCAAAGTTTCGGTATTACACACAGGTATACGGATTCACTCGGGATACGAGTCGAGTCCCATTTGCTTTTTTTCAATTTTTCATATGATATAGTCGATCGCTTTTGTTTCGAGCAAACATGCAGGGAGGAGGGTCTGGTATTCGACGTGTGTCTAGGCGCTGCCAGACGGTCTAGTGGCGCCCGAAACTCCCGAGCACACACGTATATATACAGGTATACTTCGATCCGCGGCCCTTTGCCAAGTCGGCTCAGCCGATCGATCGATCCGTTGACTTAATCGAATCAAAATCGTTCTGTAACAAGTTCTACTCGCACTGGCCTAATCGGGCTTTCATCTCCTGTGCGATTTCTGAGGGTTTCGCACGCCTATACGTCGCTCTTGATTACCAAACTCAATTGCAGCATTGGTTATTATTGTAAGTCGACTATGCCGCTTTCTGTTTTGTTGGTCTACTATAAAACGCCGAGATACACTTCATATTTGTAAATTTGTACGTGGAATCGAGGAGGATATGTCGAGGGGCTTTTCACTCTCTGGTACTTCCTCCAAATTTCGACGGCACTCCCATCGTATTTTAATACTCCACGGTATCAAATTTGATGGCATATTCGGCGTTTTTATCTCGTCAGCATAAATTGATTGTGTATTGATCCAGCTTGTCATAATCTGAGCAACAGCTCTTGATTAATATTAGCAAGAAGAAAGAGTACCATTCATCCAGTACTGCAGTGAGAAGCCCCTCGTGATGTGTATAAGTTTCTGATGAAAATTCATTCACGGCATTCTATACTGCAATCGGCGAAAGTCAAAGTAATCGCGGCTTCCTATGATATTTATCAAATTTCGCCATTTATGATTCAATTAAAATTGAGGTAACAAGAAAGGAATTACTTAGGACATGTCAACTATTTGGGTAACATAAACAATTGACTCGACTCCCGTCCTGTTACCGGAATTGACGGTACTATGAAAGTGCTATAGAAAAAACTAAAAGTCTACCAAAATCAATGAGAATGGAAGACCCAAACGAATCCGAGACGAAAGCTAAACGATCGTTTTGAGAAACGGTACATTTCCGCAACTCTGGGCCATTCGTAAACCGCACCGAGATATCGCTGGACGAGTTTGCGAGCCTCATTTTTCGAGCCTCCACTCATTCTTGATTAAACACACACATGCAGAATCGTGAAAGCGAATGTAGCAAAACTCTATAACGGCTCATTTCGGGGACATTGTGTATTAATAGACGGCGGGAGGCTCGTCCCGCTCGAGTCGCGCGAGACTCATATACATGACACATGTGTGGCCGTTCACATACACGTATATCGCGGCCCCGCGTAAACAAGTACGCGCGCGCGTGATCCTGTTTTTCTCATCAAGCCAATTGCCACGATGATGTTTGCCTACTGCGCGTCGTGTCGTTTTCGCTGCGTTCGTTTGAATTTTCCTTGGGCAAGTGGAAAATCGGATGGACTTCGGGTCCACGACGCGAGATTCCCCGTGCAACAAGCGAATTGTTATTTTCGAATTTCGATTTTTTTTTCGGCTTAAAACACGTATGGTATAGCATCGCCATTGTAAGTGAGACATATTTTAGAAAATGTTTACAGCTTATTTTATTTTATTTTATTTTAACGTTCCACACCTCCCAATGGTATGGAACGTTAAAATAAAACTTCAAACACGATTAACTCGGAACTACGTTTTTCAAATCGATGTGTAGCAAAACGTGATCAATTTTCATCCGATTGACTTGGAATTCTAACTGTAGCTTCTTAGATACATAAACTTCACATTGACATTTTGCGATCAACTATGAAAACTAAATGGTCCAAGTGGTAATGGAACAATTAAACGCTTCTGGTGTATTGCATTTTCTTATGTGGATCACGGTGGAAGAAGAATCTCGTTGTACAGATTTCATTGTATTTGATACTAAAACACACTCCTTGGGTGATAATAAAAGTAACAACTCGATAATTTATCGATCATCCTGAATTTGAGATATTTCATCTCAAATTCAGACAATGCTGCCAAAATTGACTGGAAGGATCGCGAGATGATCAAACCAGTATTCAATCCGAATATTCATAACTAATACGAACCGATTTTTTTCTTGCATATGTACATAGACCTTAAGAACGTCAAAAGACGACAATGACATTGGTTAGAAAAAAAATCTCTTCACGCATTTGCAACTGAAAAAAATTAGAGCTTCGTCAGCTGAGGCGTGAGAAACATCCTAAGCTTGCGAGAAACGCGAACGACGCGAGACCGGCGAGGACAGTCGACATCGTTTACCAGCCGATGCAGAAACATTTTTTTTTGGCGAACGGAAAGAAAGTGAAAAACTATATACCGTATGCAAGCACGAGTGTTTATGGGCATGTCGCATTGGCACTCAAATTTGCAGCTCGAACCATCGATCGATCTCTTCGTTTCTGGCGCAAAAAAAAGTTTGTAAAAGCTGTCTGGGCGCGGTCGAATCAGTAACCTACTTTCCGAATGCAAAGCAGCTGAAAATTTCGTTGGTGAAAATTGCACAGCTGATAAACATAGAATACTCGCTTGATTAAATAGAAAATTTCCCTTTATATCACGAAATATCAGCGATATTTCACGGTTTATTGGTAGGGAGAAACTTCAAGCGGGAATTCAATGTCATTCATGAGTTATGCAATTTTTACTATACTAATGGTAAGGTAACTCTAACCAATTTGGCACTGTAGTCAATTTGGCACAATCGTCAGATTTCATATTTCCGGTGCTCTCTGAGCATCAGTCGCTCTTGGGTTATGTTGGGGGAATTAAAAGAAAATTTTCGGTACCTTCCCCGCCCATTTAGTCCTTAAATACACTCTCCTACAACATTTTGAAGTGTCATTTACTCATTTTTTCACCCTTTTCTTATTTCACTTTTCATACTCAACCTAAAAAAACAGGAGTAAATAATTTTTATCTCTCAAAGTGTCATTACTCTTTTTTGTGTAAAAACATCTCAGCTTTCGATTGGTCTCATCAGTTTTCCCAAAATTATTTTCTAAGCCACTCAAATTGCTCCTTTTCGCATCAAAAAAAGTGAAGCCAATTTGGCACTTTATGCGTTTTTAAATGGAAAGACTGAAATCGTTGAATATTTGTATAAACATATTACGATGATTTAGACGAGTATTTTTGAGTTGGATGTCAAAAGTTTTGTATAAATATCACTGGGAACATGATTGAGAGTTTATTTCAATGCCAATTGGATCGTCCCTGTAGCCCTATACAGGCTGTATCAAATGATTAAGAAACTGTGCCAAATTGACTACACGTTTTGTGCATTTAGCCTTTTTACGTTTTTTTTTAAATTGCGATTTTCGATGGGTTAAAGTAGTCGAATGATGATTATGGAGAAGGTTTCTAATAGGTATTAAGCTGAACTTTGAGATGCCGTTCGCAGAATTTTGAAATTTGAAGTCTATCATAGTCAAATTCGCAAAAAACCCTTAGGGGGGGGGGCGCATTGGGTACAGTTACCTTATAGTTTTCAATTATATTAGATTTAGAGAGTACGAATCGATCGAGGAAAATTGGTTTGCAAGCTGGAAAAAGTCTTGCGTCATTGAACTGCTTGTCATTCTAAAATAAGCTCGAACCTAATTAGCCATGACTGTTTCGTTCGTACGGACAATTATATAGATCTCGTTAAAAAAAAAGCTTTGCGCGAATCGATTGCCAGATGCTTTTCAAGTTCTTCAAACTTATACTTCACAGGACAAAACTTTCTTGGTTACAAAGTTCCAATGTAACATTAACGTTTTTAATAATTCACTAACTGATAAGTCCAATCAGGATCGTAAAAATGTACTAAGCTATGTATTGGAATATTTTTCTTTTTTTATCAATCCCAATGGATGAAAATCCGATTGAAAAAGAAAAGAAGATCAACAACAGATGGCACACGTGGCTCAGGCACTTAACTCTTCAAAGAAAGTATTATACGTATACGCTGCGAAGCTCATCGAACATACATTCATTGTAAATCCTTATCGTAAAGCAGATAAAACCAAATGGTCAATTGGCGTTTCCGCACTGTTCTAGTTTTTCAAAGCACGTATTCCTTCGGGCAAACATGTCTCGGCAGATATTCACATACCAGGACAAATACTCGGTTCGAATTGAACCATCTCGTTTATTGCCAATTGATATACTGGGATTGTTACAACGAGAAAAATAATAGGCTGAAATGACATTGTTGCAAATGTTGAAGAGGCAGAGGAAACT
Source organism: Aphelinus atriplicis (assembly GCA_020882685.1). Taxonomy (NCBI): domain Eukaryota; kingdom Metazoa; phylum Arthropoda; class Insecta; order Hymenoptera; family Aphelinidae; genus Aphelinus; species Aphelinus atriplicis. Next base: position 52,057,972 of record CM037073.1, read on the forward strand.
CCGTTTGTATATAGGTTATTCCAGCTTTCCGTTGATTAGGCAGAAATAGATTTTTTTTCTTACAGAAAAATAATTTAAGGTAACTGTACCCAATTTGGCACTGTACCCAATTTGGCACAATCGTCAGATTTCGTATTTCCGGTGCTCTCTGAGCATCAGTCGCTCTTGGGTTATGTTGGGGGAATCAAAAGAAAATTTTCGGTATCTTCCCCGCCCATTTAGCCCTTAAAACCACTCTCCTACAACACTTTGAAGTTTCACTTACTGATTTTTTCACCATTTTCTTATTTCACTTTTCACACTCAACCTCAAAAATCAGGTGTCAATAATTTTTATCTCTCAAAGTGTCATTACTCTTTTTTGTGTAAAAACATTTCAGCTTTCGATTGGTCTCATCAGTTTTCCTAAAATTATTTTTTATCCTACTCAAATTGCTGTTTTTCGCATCAAAAAAAAGTGTACCCAATGTGCCCCTCTACGCGTTTTTAAATGGGAAGATTGAGTGAAATCATTGAATATTTGTATAGACATATTACGATGATTTAGACGCGTATTTTTGAGTTGTATGTTAAAAATTTTGTATAAATATCACTGGGAACATAATTGAGAGTTTATTTCAATGCCAATTGGATCGTCCCTGTAGGCCTATATAGGCTGTAGCTAATGATTAAAAAATTGTGCCAAATTGGGTACACGTTTTGTGCATTTAGCCTTTTTGCGTTTTTTTTTAAATTGCGATTTTCGATAGGTTAAAGTAGTCGAATGATGATTATGAAGATGGTTTCTAATAGGTATTGAGCTAAGCTTTGAGATGCCATTCACAGAATTTTAAAATTCGAAGTCTATCATAGTCAAATTCGCGAAAAACCCTTAGGGGGGGGCACATTGGGTACAGTTACCTTATATAAAATTCCATGTATTTCCTATTTCATCTTTGAATTCGATTTTTAAATTTAGTAGGTATAATATCAAACTAAGCGAATAAAATTCATCAAAGGATTAGCATCAATCACTGCAATTTTTCAAGTTGACATTGTCTGATTGTCACGACAATGCACAATATACTCCACGTGAAAAAGTTTTTTCAAGTTTTTATAAAATTGTTTATTGGTTCCTTATTATTTGCACATTTTGGAAAACTGGAATCTCATTTAAAATGTTAAAGCGACTACAGTTTTTCAAGTGGAATTTCCATAATAAACGTTGATTTAGCCTCAATTTTTGTTTAGTGTCGACATCAGTTGAGAGGTAGGAGGGCAGGAGGATTCAACATTTTCAATTACACATTCACTCGACAGAGAATACGATTGAAAAGATTTTTTCAAAAAAATATCTATGAATGAGTCTTTTTTTCTTATTTGATTAAAAACGATAAGGAATAAGAAATAGCTCCGAGCAAATATTATTGTGCTGCGTGAATTTTCGTTCAAGAGCAACATGCAAGATCGAAATTGATCGTCGCCTATATGTGGGTCAGAGAATAGAGTGAGTTGATATAGATAAGACCAATGAACGGGTTTGAACGGACTGGTTATTTTTCCGTGGCAGACGAGGGAATAAAAAAAAACGATAGAAAAGAACAAACGAGCGAGCCTCTAATAATTGCATAATAGTCCTGGAGCTAGCCCCCTTCCCGTTGGCCAGAGGAGGTCCCCGGTAGATAGATAGTGAATCTTATGTATTTTTTTCCGTAGAATCCGAATTTGTTGGTTTGAAGTCTGTAAAACTGGTACAATTTGTTTAAACCGCGATTGTTTAAACAAATAAGATAATAACACTTTTATGGTTCGGAAAATTTTTTTTCATAAAATTTAGCTCATTTTAAGAAGGAAAGTTTCTATGCACTATCCATGAATAATGATTGTATCTAAAGTTATAAATTATCACAAGTTGAAAAATACCACTTTTCGGTGGTCTTTGTTGCTCTGCCATGGCAACAACAATAGAATATTTATGAATCTGAAGGTGTTTTCTAATGCAGTTTTTAACATAGAATCCGAATATAAACTTGGTTTTCCCAAAAAACAGCGAGAAAAACCGAATAATCAAATGATTCACCTTCCATGTTTTAGCTTATTATACGCTTGACTCCCGGTACTAGACTAATGCACTGAATATCTTACCCATAGGCTAATTATGAATAAACGAATGTTTTCTCATGTACTTTTTCCCGTAGAATCCGAATTTTTTGGTTTGAAGTCTGTAAAAGCCATACAATTTGTTTAAAACACGATTGTTTAAACAAATAGCAAAGTAACACTTTTTTGGTTCGCAAAAATTTTTTTCATAAAATTTAGCTCATTTTAAGAAGAAAAGTTCCCATGCACTATCCATGAATAATGCTTGTATCTAAAGTTATAAATTATCACAAGTTGAAAAATACCACTTTTCGGTGGTCTTTGTTGCTCTGCCATGGCAACAACAATAGAATATTTATGAATCTGAAGGTGTTTTCTAATGCAGTTTTTAACGTAGAATCCGAATATAAACTTGGTTTTTCCAAAAACAGCGAGAAAAACCGAATAATCAATGATTCATCTTGCCATGTTTTAGCTCATTATCGCTTGACTCCCGCTACTGGACTAGTGCACTGAATATCATACCCATGGGCTAATTATGAATAAACGAATGTTTTCTCATGGATTTCATCCCGTAGAATCCGAATTTGTCGGTTTGAACTCTGTGAAAGCCATACAAATTGTTTAAAACACGATTGTTTAAACAAATTAGAAAATAACACTTTTTTTGTTTCGGAAAAAAAATTTTTCTTTAAATTTAGCTCATTTCAAGAAGAAAAGTTCTCATGCACTATCCATGAATAATGTTCATATCGAAAGTTATTAATTATTTTCTGTTTTAGAAAAAACATCTCGGCAATTTTTGTTGCTTTACAGCTGTCGTGTAAAAAACAAAAAAAAAATTTGGCTATGAGGTTCGGGATGATTTACTTTTGCTTGAAAAGCCAAAGATTTTGATACCATCGACTGATGAATGTGTCCCTGGATGTACTTGCCGCGTATGTGTACGAGCTACATGCTGTTGTGTACATACCCAAATATCATGCTGCTCATTGCATGTATAAAAAAGAATTCGTGTCAAAATAAGTTTGCCCCGCAGATTTAAATATTCTTTCTTAATGTTAAAATAAATGGAGTTAAAACTAACAGTATTTCTGTTCATGAATTGTCCAAAACGATTCAGACAAAACATTCAACCTGTATATACTGGTATTCTCTATCTATGCCAGCTCTAGAGCAATAAAAAACGCCGAGAGAAGTGGTATTTTTCGATTGGAATTAATTTATAACTTTTCATGTAAGCATTCTCCAACAATAGTGCATGTGTACTTTCTTCTCTCTATGAGCTGAATTTTGAAAAAAAAAAATTCTGAACAAAACCTAGTTAGTTTATTATTTGTTTAAACAATTGCATTCTAGACCAATTGTACCACTTTTAAAGACTTCTAAGTAACAAATTCGGATTCTACGGGAGAAAATACATAAGAAAATATTCGTTTATTCATAAATAACCCATGGGTATGATATTCAGTGCATTAGTCCAGTAGCGGGAGTCAAGTAATAATGAGCTAAAACATGGCAAGATGAATCATTGATTATTCGGCTTTCCTCGCTGTTTTTGAGAAACCAAGTTTATATTTGGATTCTACATTAAAAACTGCATTAGAAAACATCTTCAGATTCATGAATATTTTATTGTTGTTGCCATGGCAGAGCAACAAAGACCACCGAAAAGTGGTCTTTTTCAATTTGAGATAATTTATAACTTTAGATACAAGCATTATTCATGGATGGTGCATAGGAACTTTTCTTCTTAAAATGAGTTAAATTTTAAGAAAAAAAATTTTCCCGAACCAAAAAAGTGTTACTTTGCTATTTGTTTAAACAATCGTGTTTTAAACAAATTGTATGGCTTTTACAGACTTCAAACCGAAAAATTCGGATTCTACGGGAAAAAGTACATGAGAAAACATTCGTTTATTCATAATTAGCCCATGGGTATGATATTCAGTGCACTAGTCCAGTAGCGGGAGTCAAGCGATAATGAGCTAAAACATGGAAGGTGAATCATTTGATTATTCGGTTTTTCTCGCTGTTTTTTGGGAAAACCAAGTTTATATTCGGATTCTACGTTAAAAACTGCATTAGAAAACACCTTCAGATTCATAAATATTCTATTGTTGTTGCCATGGCAGAGCAACAAAGACCACCGAAAAGTGGTATTTTTCAACTTGTGATAATTTATAACTTTAGATACAAGCATTATTCATGGATAGTGCATGGGAACTTTTCTTCTTAAAATGAGCTAAATTTTATGAAAAAAATTTTTCCGAACCAAAAAAGTGTTACTTTGCTATTTGTTTAAACAATCGTGTTTTAAACAAATTGTATGGCTTTTACAGACTTCAAACCAAAAAATTCGGATTCTACGGGAAAAAGTACATGAGAAAACATTCGTTTATTCATAATTAGCCTATGGGTAAGATATTCAGTGCATTAGTCTAGTACCGGGAGTCAAGCGTATAATAAGCTAAAACATGGAAGGTGAATCATTTGATTATTCGGTTTTTCTCGCTGTTTTTTGGGAAAACCAAGTTTATATTCGGATTCTATGTTAAAAACTGCATTAGAAAACACCTTCAGATTCATAAATATTCTATTGTTGTTGCCATGGCAGAGCAACAAAGACCACCGAAAAGTGGTATTTTTCAACTTGTGATAATTTATAACTTTAGATACAATCATTATTCATGGATAGTGCATAGAAACTTTCCTTCTTAAAATGAGCTAAATTTTATGAAAAAAAATTTTCCGAACCATAAAAGTGTTATTATCTTATTTGTTTAAACAATCGCGGTTTAAACAAATTGTACCAGTTTTACAGACTTCAAACCAACAAATTCGGATTCTACGGAAAAAAATACATAAGATTCACTATCTATCTACCGGGGACCTCCTCTGGCCAACGGGAAGGGGGCTAGCTCCAGGACTATAACGAAATTCGTCTCGCGAGATAATTTCGAGCAGCTCGAGGGGGCAGAAAAAGTCGCGCGAGCCTCCTCTCCATTTTTCCCCGTGTATACGTATATATACGCACACGTTCTGTTTCGCACGAGAGTCGAGTGTCGTCGCTGATTGAATCATGAGAGCTGCCGGAGATAAAGTGTTATGATAAACATTATTTTCGCGGAACGGGATCGGATGGAGCTCGAGGTTCTACGACGAGGAAGAGACCATTTGAACATTTTGAATTCTCAGGTGGCAGTCGGCGTGATTGTATTGTAAAAGTCTCATTTGGATTCAAGACGAGAAAAAGTTTTACAAAAAATAATCTTACCACAATCTAAGACTTCCTAAATACGGCTAAACGATTAAACTGGACTGATATACTTTATTCAATAATTCGCGTATTAATTTGAGTGATTCAGTGAGTGAGCTTTCGAAAACATAAGTCGATGGTATCAATGTCCAAGATATTTCCAAATGATTTTCGGGAGGAAATTCTTTCTGTATTCACAAGCAATAGATCAAGTGAATTGAAAGATACGGGGAAATAATTAACGATCCAGTCAATCTTTAAATGTTCCACTGTCAGTTGTAAACAAGATAAATTAATATATACTTATTGAACCGCAAAACAAAAGTGTGATCAACAGCAAAGATTTGTTTTCGTTTTTACGGATAAACGCTTGATTTTTAGAAGAGTTAATTAAGCAAAAATCAGCCTGCCGATTCTACATTTTCTGCCGCAGTGAAATATGCTGATGCGCAAGTGTACCAATGATAAAATTGATATACATCTCACGTCACCACCTATTAGTATGAATTTGAAAACACTTGAGCCTGGCGAAAATTAAAAAGCGATTGATTTATCTGTACGCGTGCACGACGAGCTCGTCGGTTTTTTTTCGACATGTGGGGTATCTGATAATCACCTGATCGTCGCGAATGACGCTTTAGTATATAGAATTCGGTTAGATCATTTGGTATGACTATTATTTTCGTTATTCTTGCATGTTAGCCCAACTCGTTTCTCCACACCACGGCTTTAAACATCGCTTAATCGATTCGGAAAGTAGTCGGACGTAAAGGATAGGTAGTTTTATAATATTAATCAGGACAAGCGCCAAGAGTAAATAATTGGGTCTCCCAAAACATTTGGCTAATAAACTAATAAACTTGATCAAGGCTTTTGGATTTCAGGGTAGACGGATTTCTCACAACGCTTATTTCTGTATTTTTGTTATTTACGTTCAAATTCATTTTTTCAAAAGATGCATGAACATTGAATTATTCAGCGTTTTCGATTTATATACAGATATATATACTTGAAATATAAATGACAAGTTACATTGTTACTAACGATATGTGACGTCACAAACGCGCATACCATCCTCCCATTAACTTAAAATTCGATTGTATCCGAAGAAAGAAAAAAATACGACCTGCTTACTTTAGCACAAACTATTTATTTCTAAGATCAAAGAAATTAGCGTATTATTCCCCTGGTTTGCTAAACACGCGGAAATCGAAGAGAAGCCGAGTTCAGCATCGCTTTTATATTCGAATGTGGGACCCTATATTGAGGGGCTCTAAATGATTATATTCGCTTCAAAAGTGATTCATAGATTTTTGCCAGAAGAGCCAATGCAAAGAATGTAATTTTCGTTATGGCTACCGTGTGGAAGTAAAGTCTGGTTGAATAAAGCACACAATCTGTTCAAGTTTCAACTTGCACACGATCCTTGTGATTCGCACTTGTATGCATATGCGATCTCGCAAAAACTTTTCTTACTATCCTCAGACTGAGTAATCCGTGACGCTCCTTGTGCTCGACGTATCAACAAAAAGCGATACAATTCAATATTTCATTCTGATTCCACCCGGAAATAGCTAAATCCAACATCACATCAAGTGCTCTACTCATAAACTTTCATTTTTTTTTTTGAATAATTCACAAATGACAATTTTTTCACAGTTTTGCGAATTCAAGCTGGAAAACACCGAGAAGAGATACGCCGCGAGTATATACATGGACACGCGCGCGCGAGATAAGTGCGAGAAGGGGATGTGTGTGTGGGTAAGAGGAGGGGGGGGGGGTCGCACCGCCGAAAGAAAACAAACGAGGCTGAATGTAACACGTGCGTTTATTATGGGCCGCGATGGGGAGGGAGACGCGATAATTGAGCACTCGAGTTCCGAGACGATAATGCGCGCGCGGCAAGATATACACACGTCGAACAATATATCTCCCGCGAATTCGTCCCGCTCCAAGTGACCCCACGCAGCAAGATTTCGGCTCAATGAATTACAACGTGTACACGTATATATTCGCGGATATCCGACAATGGCTGCGGGGCGAATTCTATGGGTTTTTTTGGTCAATTTTTGGTCTCACCGAAAGCGCGTCTCTAAATTTAGATCTGGTGGAAAACTATACACTGTTCACCCGTGAAAATTCCGCGACAGACGGATGATGGTGGAAAATTCACCCGAGAATCAGTGAAATGTCCCGGGTAGTGAATTTATTTTCTGCCGATTACTCGGCGAAGCGAATTATTAACTATTGGGTATCGATGAAAACAAAAAAGGTATACCATTTGAAATAGTTTAAAGTTATCATTCAGTAATGAACATCCACTGCTCGTCAGTTATGCGATTTTTACCAACGAATAATGGAGCATTCGTAATTTTCTACTGTCCGGAATTTAGAGAGCAAAGAGTTATCGTTATGAGAAGCGGCGAATGATCGCAAAAGTCATTAGAATTCGAACGATGCGTCTGTTAGCTGAGTCCAATTTGTACAAACTGCCGAGAGCTTTTACACACCAAAAAAAAAGGCATTGTACAGCTCGGCTGGAAAGAAAAAAAACAAACGTTCCGCGATTCGAGCATTAGAAAATGTTTGGGGTCAGCCGGCCGCAAACTGCCGCCGCCCCACGACCCAAATATTCACGGTTGCTTCTCGAGATGTGTAAACGATTGGTGCGGCAGAGAAACATTTCCAATGGAATGGAATCAAAGAGAGAAAAACGCGCTCGCGAAGTTTAATGCGCGAAGAGTTATAAGTGAGGTATTAGAGGGCAGAAGTAGACCGAAAGAAGATTAGAATTGTTAAGCTCGGCAGTTCAATGGCTCTGGTGTTATTCTTCAATTACTCCAAAGGCCAATTGATGACCTTTTGAATTCATGAAGGAATAGCACCTTGCTTGGGACTTTTGCTTCTCTGTTGACAGTCGTCAGACAGAATAAATACGCCATTGAAGATTATTTTTGTCTTTCTAAAGGATCATTCGTACAATCCCTTGTGAACAGTATGCTCAATGTTTTTTTACAAGAATGCAATAAATTCACCAGTTTTCAATGTTTGTTTGATCGAGATTGCAAGCTATCGATTGCATCATGTTAATAAAACTAAAGTGTCCTACCTCCTTTGCATGGTGTTCGATGAGTTGAGTGCTGAGCCCTGTAGCCAGTGATCATTTCATAGTCGCCAGAATCACGTCTGAGAGGGAAAGTAGTCTCGAGAATGTGATCACAAGGCTCCATGAGCATGAGGATACCCTTGACTTTCTTCTTGCGCTCTTCGCAGGTCATCCTGGACTTTTTGCCCAGATCTTCCACCAGTTTGTCCTCGACTATTTGACAGGCTCGATGGAAAAAGTACTCGACCATGTCGAAGAACTTGGGATTGGCTGCAGTTGGGATATCTTTGAGTTTGTCTGGGATCTGATGGTCGGCATAGCCTCTGTTGTTCTGCAGGCGAACCAGAGCTGCTATGCGTGCCAGCTCCTGGCTCTGCTTGAATGCAACCGATGTTCGGGTCAATCCCCGTATGTGGAACATTTTGATTCTTGTGGCTTATGGGTAGATTTTCTTAGCACCTATCCAACTGAAATCAAAGGTGTCCATTGAACTGATTGTAGTGAGCAGGTTTTGAACTGTATGCAAATGTTGAAGTGATAAAATTTTTGCAAACATTGGAAAACATAGGAAGTAGGTGGATGAAGAATGATAGAAAACATGAGTTTAGACTGTTTGAGAGCAAGTGAGATAAGGTGAGAGAATAGCAACAGTTTTGCATTCGGATGGGGAGTAATATCGAGAGAAGAAAGATTAGAAAGTTATCACAAAGCTTAGGTAACACTTGAATCCTCGCATTAAAAATCACTGATAAACTGGTCATTAAATTGTTGACGAAATTCCCATGAGCATATGAGCAATACTTGTAGGAAGTCTCTATATCAGTGGGCGAATGAAGATACAAAAAAGCCCAATGAATTTAGAGTTCTCGAAAATGCAGAAGAATCGGCAATACAGAGTTCGTATATTTTCCCTGCGAAATAATCCGATCCAATGCGATGCGTGTCCCATGCGAAATTCACCGAGCGAATTGTGAATGAAAACAATAATTGGTATGAAACGCCTTGCAGACCCGTATACGCATACACCACGAGTCGAAAGCAGGACGCAGAACGAGAATACAACGAAATCAGAAAGATCCAGTGGTACACGAAAGAGCGACGGCTATATGGAAAAAGAAGTCGAAATGGGAGGAAGAAGGAGCGGCTTGGAGGGCAGGAAACTCGATGGCGAGCCAAGAGCAACGGCTCTCACGTGTCCAAGGGGTGTTGCATACCAGAGAACGACGTACTCACCGTGTGTGTGTACACAGGCCGAGGATGCGGGGTCGGCCGGGTGTTGAGAGAGAGATCGAGGCTGCTGCAACGAACGGCTCCGAGCTTCAGAGCAGACTGGAGAGGGAGTACCTGCCCAACCGCTGGCGCACAGCACCGACTGCTCTGCAGCCAAGCGCAAAAGCGGAGCCACCGGCTCTCTCAGCTCCTCTCTCTCTCTCGCTCTGCAGTCCGGCGCCGCGACCAGCCGCGACCAGCTCAGGTTAGGTCGTGTACATGTCGTCTACACATACTCGCGCCCGCTGATTTTTCGATTCTCTGATGCTGCTGCATGCACGCATGACATTATTTGCAGCTGGACGACGATTTTATTTCATACACATCATACATGTGTACCGGTGTTGTTGTTTGTTGATTTAACGCAATTGGGCCTTGCGGGGCCGAGCTTGAACGAGCCGGAAAGTCCTCTCTTTTCTCGATTGACTGTCAACTCTTTCCGAATTTGTCAGTTGTGTGCAAGTTTCTATTATCAATTCATAAATTGAAGGAAGTTCCGATGGCGGTGGCTATCTTGAGGAACTTTTTCGGATTGGTCGATTCCTAACGGGCTCAATTTGGATTGATCGGGAGCCGGAGTGAATCAGAGTGAATGGAAACACGAGTGAGTGAAGTGAGTTGGGAGTTTAAATTTTTTTTCTTTTTTTCTTCATCCACAGGGGTTATCCAGCTTAATGTTTACTATGCTGTCAGTATTTCGATGTGCTAAGGTTACAAAAGCATTTGAAATCAACAATATTCCAAGTGTTTTCTTGGAATATTGTTGATGAACAAAAAGTATTTATCATCCACGTGTTCAGCCAACCAATAAACTCAATGCGCGCGCTCGCGCGCGCAGTGAATTGCTATAGTATACTTACACTTATACTTATGGATATGTTGAGCTGTTCACTCGCGTACTTTTTAGCAATGGAATCCGAGTATAAACTTGGTTTCCTGAGAAACATCGAGGATTATTTTTATCTTGCCGTGTTTCACCCGATTATTACGCCAAGGATTTAATTTCCTTGTTTGTTTAAACAATCGCGTTTGAAACGAATTGTAATACGCATACACGCGACTTTTTTTTATAAACAATTCTAACCGACGAATTCAGATGGCAAACAGGTCAAAAATATATTAGCCCGGGGAACCTCCTCCTTGGATTACTATTTTACTGACGAAGATGATAAAACCGATCGCATCTCACCCTTGATTTTTTTTCAGTGTTTCCTATAATACTTGTTGATTCTCATGCGTGTCAGACTCATCACAGCTTTCGATTGGATGAATTTAATTGAAAATAATTTTCTTCTCATGATGGGATTACAAGTTTTTGTAAAAAGCGAATTCGAACGATTGAAATTGAATTCAATATTCATCCGACAGTCAGATTTTTAATTTTCGGATTATTGCCGAAACATTCGATTGATTATTGTCCTGAGAAATTCGTAAAAAAGAAAATGTTTGAGATAATGTGAATGAATAATAAACAACTAACTTTAGTTTTAGTTGGTGATTGAAACATAATCAAGACAAGTCACGATTTCAAAACAAAACTTTTTTCCCCTTCAGAATAATTATTCATATTCTATGTAAATAAAAGGTTTGTATCCACTTGTAAAAAACTTTATACTGATAAGTCGTACATCAGGTGGATATTAAACGTTTAGATTGTTTTTCCCTTATACCTACAACCATGCCTACAACATCCTACATGGAATGTATCACTCTTCATAAATTGATCAATCAATCGATTCGATATACACGCAATATATGTTGACAAACATTTACAAAGTCATATTCTGAGGGGGAAAAAAAGTCTATTTCGAAATCTTGACTTTTTTTCTATCGCAAAGTGTAGTTAGACACTTGGGCAAGTTTGATCATAAAGAATCAACTAAAAATTGCAACTTCCGGGATAGATGCTGATGGAAGCTCAGCCACATGTGAATTTTCACAATTGTTTCTTTATCCCTCACATTAATAAAGCTCGGCCGCATTTTTCAAACTCGCCAATCCGATTGGTGCACATTGCAGAGAGTGCACTGCGCGCAGCGCGACCATCCGGGGCTCCTGCACCTAACCTGTAATCGGAGGCGCACACAGTGAGAGACAGCAGCCGCAGAAGAGAGCAGCAGTCCTTCCGTGTCTACTGTGTGCTCCCCAGGCGTCGAACCCTCCAGTGGACGACGAGCAGCTGTTGAGGAAGCGACTCGGCCTCACCGGGAGCAGCTTCTGCTTGCGGCGCCCAAAGCGACAACAGCCAACAGCCTACTTATAAGCTGGCTCGTGAGCCAACTCGGCCAGGATGTCCCTGATGAGCACGGAGGAGAAAATCAGGCACTACCAGAGGAGCATTGACAGGTCGCACTATGACAAAACCAGGGTGAGGGCGAATTTCGATACGCACAAATCCCCTAGCCACTCGTCACATTTTTATCCATGGGCCAGCTGCTTCCTGTTGCTTATCTCTGCTGTTTTGCAACTGTGTCACTTCCTATTGTTTACTGTGATCATCCAGTCGCTTGTTCTCCAGCCATTACTGTCTAATTATCAACAATTTGATGTTGGCACTTTGGCCGTCTCGCGTATATTCATTGTCAGTACTCGGTACTGCTTTCACCTCTCTATTCTTAACATTATTTGCAATGCTTGCATTTATTCACACGTTGTGGTATTCAACCTTTTCACTTTGCCAGCTTATTTTGTTTAGCAGAGTTGAGAACTGTGCTGTCTCAATTGGTTCAAATATTCATCCAGTTGGTCCATTGTATTTGTTCTTCATTTTTTATTTTGGTTACTGATCGTTGTAAATATTTCTCGTAGTTTTGTTCAATCCTATAAAAACCAAACGTATTTGCTAGCTTAGCTATCGTGGGTATGACTTTTTGTAGAAAATACTTATCTCATGACACAAGCATTCAAGGAGAAAGTCTAACCTAGTTTCTTACAGGTTTTTAGATTTTTTAAAATGTATGCTCGTAAAACATATGTTTATAATTTCCTCTATTCACTGATCAAACCATGAACAGTATATTTTTTATAATTCGTGTGAATAGTAAATTTAATAAAACTAAAATAAGTTCATTGATCTAATTTCACTCTATTATAATTTATGCTAAAAATAGTGATAGATGTGTCTATTGATAACCAGTCTCTTATTTCTTTTTTTTCAACAAACAATAAATATTAGTACTCACTCATTAACAATACTATGAAAGAATTTTTCACAAGTTACATTGAAGAATTTTTATTTTATTCCAGTTGATGCACTGCATATCAGTATTGTCAAAGCTTCCAGTGACGGTACACCATCTGCAGATAACGGGTATTGGTAGAACTGTAAATTCATTACGTAAGTTTGACGAAGGAGTCGGAGAAGCAGCCAAGCGTTTGGTAGGGAAATGGAAAGTCATGGTGGCAAACACAGACACAAGTGAAGAGGAAGATGAAGCGTGTGTACCAGATGTCCCTGAAAGCTATGAATCCCCTGACTGTGATTCGGATACAGAAAAATCAAATCCAAATGATCCAAATGACTGTGATGAGGTGAGAATATTTCTGCAAATACACATCTCATTTTAAACCTTTTTCCTGTGAGGGGAGGGTTTTTCTACAAATCTCAGATAATTTATTTTAATAGGCTATTAGAAAATTAGCCGATTCTCCCACTGGCATGGTGATTGAGACTAATGACGCAGATGACTCTTTGTACCACAACAATGACAACGATGAAGATTCAAATGAAGAGGAAAAAGACGCAAAGTAAGTTAATTAGTGAACCTATTTATTATTTATCTCAGAAAAAAGTAATCATAAATGCTTAAAAAGTTTATGAAAAAAAAATATAAAACACATTTTACATTCTGTAATTGTTTTTTATTCCAGAGCTACAGCTGATGTGTCAGAGAATAAACACAAGCATAAGTCAGGGCACAGTTCAAAGCAACACAGTAGTGATAAACACGAGAGTTCCAAGGAGAAGTACAAGAATAAAGAAAAAAGTAGTTCGTCTTCGTCTTCCTCCTCCAATTCAAAAAGTAGGCATCCAGACGATAGAAAAAGGAAGCATGATTCTAGCGAATCATTCACTCATGCGGAAGAAAGTAGCAAGAAAAGAAGAAACGATTCGACTGAAGAGGAGACAGAGCAGGATAGTGATGATCAATTTGTGATGAATGATGCTGAAGAGGATCAAGAGAAATCGTCTTCTGAAGAGGAAGTCTACAAAAAAGATAAGGTTTCTAGTCGGAAAAGTGATAAACACAATAATGAATCTAAAGTGAAGTCGAAGCATCATAGTAGTTCTAGCCATAAAACAAAAACGCACGAATCTAGTGATAAACTGAAAAAAGATGGAAAATCTACTTCGAAATCAGATGACACTGGCAGAGAGGACAAGCGTAAGAGTGAAGAGCATCGATCCAAAGAATCTTCCAGGTCAAAAAGTTCCTCTAGCAGTAAGGACGAATCTAAAAGTAAAGATAAAGATAGAGATAGGCACAGTAGAGAATCAAGCAGTTCTACAAAGGTGTCCAATAAGGTTGCGAAAGACGATAAAGGCAAGAGCAAAGATGATGAGGATCGGGAAAAGGTCAAAGAGGATAGGAACGGTAAGCAACATAAGGAGAAGAAAAAACATAAGAGGGACAAGGAGTCGAAGGAAGGAAAGGAACGGAAAAAAGAGAAAAAGGCCACTCTCGACGGCATCGACAGTAATTCAGGAACGAGCTTCGCGGACGCTCTCGGAATGTGTCCCATGCCCCCTCCTTCCAAGAAAAAAAAGGAGATTTCCTCTTCAAGCTTACCAAAGTCCAGCAAAACGGAAAAAACGAACTCGGCATCAAGTTCAACCTCGAGTCTTGGTTCACCCACGCCGTCTTGCAGTAAATCATCATCGACAACCGAGAAGATCATGACTCCAGATAGTCCGGAATCCTTGCCTCTTCTATCTCCAAATATAAAATTAGCACCGCTAAGTCGAATCGACGAGGAAGTAGATCTGGCGGCCACTCTACCCGAACCAAGTCTGAACTACAAACCACTACCGCAAGTGAGCCATGCCCAACGCAAGCTGGACGAAGACGAGATGTTGACCCAAGTGATTCACGCGAAAAACTTGAGGTAGATATATTTCCCCTTCTGGTAAATATTTTTGTACAATCTTGATATTTTTCTCAGGACAAAGGTCTACTCGGGGAACAAAACCGGCTATACAAATGTGCCCACCTTATACGACATGTGCATCCGCGTCCTGATCGAGAACATCGACGCGCTCGAGTACACAGGTGGCGTACCCTACTACATAATTAAGCCAGTGCTGGAGCGCGCGACCCCCGACCAGCTTTTCATGCTCGAGCATCATAACCCGTACTTAATCGAAGAGTCGGACTCCCTCTGGCAGTTCCACTGTACCAAGGACTTCAGAACTAAGAAGCGCGAGGAAATGGAATCCTGGAGAGAGATGTACATGGTTAGTAATTTGCCCTTTGGTTCTTAGTTGAATGTATAATTCTACAGCGATACTCATCTGTCCGGGAATTGTATAGATCACGAGCTTTCCGACTTTATCGCTATGAAATCATGGAAATATTTATTTAGTCCGTGAATTTTTACACTGCAATACTCATAGATCGATTTATAAAAAAAAATGTATCCACTTCTAGCGTTGTCTTGACGAGCGAGAAGCGAAGTTAAAATCGCTCACGGCAAACATTCGACAACAACAAATTGAAAAAGCGGCCCCGGTTCGCCAGACGAAGCTAGCGTACGTGGATAACATAGTGAAGCCGCCCAGGAACGTCATGCGCAAGCAGGCCAAGTACGGCACGGCCAACCATACCACACCATCCGACGCGAAGAAAAAACTCATCGCAGCGGCTAGCGGAGCTCCAAGTGGTAGCAGCAGCGGAGGCGCGCCCGTCGAGCGTATCTCCGTGCCTCCGCCACCTGTACACAGGGGTCGACCTCCTTGTAAGTTGAGTCTTCCTTGCCCTATTAAAATATTTCGAGCTTGATTTTACGCTCGGACAAGGATTCATGGAAGAGGGGATACATTAAGTTGATCTAACTTTCTATAATTTTTATCCTAAGTTATCTTGATGGAGCGAGTAATTGCTCAGCTCGTGCTTGCAAATAACGCGCAATTCGAGGGGATTTAAAATTTGAGTATATTACATGCCTACGAATTCGAATAGAAAAGATAGATAATAAGCAAACACATAAAAAATTTCTTCTCAATTTTGCACTGATTGTATTTTATGTTATCTGATCACTACGATTTTTCTTTGAACTAGTATATGAATATGAATATGAATATGATTGTACTAACTAAGCAAAAAACCACCATAACTAAAAGAATATAAATATTTTCAGCATCCAATCCTGTCAAAAAAGTTAAAGCTCCTCTGATGGCAAAAGCGTTACAGGCAATAAAGGGCCGCTACAAGCGATAGGACAGAGACTCCGAAAATGAAAAACTTCCAATCTGGAATGAGATTACTCCCAGCCGATGTTCGGCCCTGTAGACCAGTTGCGTCCACGAAGATTTATATTTTATTAAACTGTGGAATAATTTATTGTCGAGTGATCGTTGGCCTTGATGGCCTTTGTAAGATTACGCGCGTGGAAATGCGTAGGCGCAAGTTTTCAAAGCGAAAAACATGCTTGGCAAGAAAATATGCTAGGAATTTGTTACCCTATTTTCAGAGAGTTTCTCGTCCTCTTTAGTTATTTTTTGCTTTTAAATTCACGAAAAGCTTACTTTATTAAAGCATGGCATGTATTTCTATAACAAAACCAAAAGTTACTGATTTCATCTGTTTGATTGAAAGATGTTGAGTTTTAAATTGGTTGTAAAATCGATGTAAAATACGATAGTTACTATCTGCATTAGAGTTTGCGTGAACATAATCTTGATCTTTTCAAAACTCTCTAACACTCGAAGACTAGATTTGCTGAGATCATATTTTATAAACTCTAAAAATTCATCTTTTATTTGATTATGTGAAAATGAATAGCATAAAGTTTTTTTTGACTGTAAGATGTATATGTCTGCTGCATCAAAATGTCATTTTGAATTATTCCATTTTATAAATGCCTTCTTTAAATCTAACTAAAAAGAAATAAAATGAGATCTCAATTTAGAATCTTTCTATTATTTTGTTCAATTCCCATGCATATCTTCAACATGTTTGGTAATTGACGTTACTGATAATATTAATCTATTTTAGGTTCGATAGTTAGTAGGAGGATAATTTTCCATGTGAACAAATGAATTATATAATTTTGGATACTCAAAATGATTATCTTTTATTGTACATAATGTAATTCAAAATTTGACAATTTAAAAAATTTCATGTACACAAAGTTTCTTGTATACATAGTATTACACTTTAATTTTGCACCAAAAAATTTTCCCAATCCAGCATGATGATTGAAGCATTATTGGTTTCTTCAAATGAATTGTTTTTGTTCTTTAAGCCTATGAAGAAAAATATCTTTACTGATAAGTGTATCACACACATTGAAATATCCCACTTAAGCAAGATTTTATTTAAAAAATAGATGAGTTTCTGTTCAATTTTTCTTTTTAATAAAAGAACCCCTCAAGACTTGGATAAAAAAATCGAACGTATACAAAAATTATCTTTTATGTAGACAGTTGTTCAAGAGTTCTGTATGTTCGAGCACATCATTTTACACATGACTTTACGAGCCCGTAATATATTGTTTAATCCATGAAATTTTGTATGCAGGATTCGAATATGGATGGTGGTCGTATGATTGATTTTAATGATTACTACTGATGAGGTAATGCATTTTACAGTACAGTTTGTAAATTAAGAACTAGTTGTTCTTATGAATCGAGAAAATACATTTTTTACAATAAAAATAAGTTATTTTTATTCATGAAACAACATTGTCTCTTATTGCTCGGAGAATTAAGAAATTAACAGCAGATTGCTCTATGCATTTGATAGTTGTTTTTCAGGGGAAATATTTGTTTACATCTAATGTAATCAAAGTATTTCTATAAAATTGATGAACACTATCAATTTATTTTTTAACATCAATCTTTTATAACCCAAATCATCTCCATTTTCCATAAAACTAATTGAGTCAATTGAACCAAGTTAAATGTTTTTGATATTACAATAACATTCTCATTGTTTATCAAGACAATGAGATATGATATCTTGAAAATCAAAAGTTCATCCAAATCTAAAAATGTTGAAAATAAATTATTCAATCTACCCTTTACACAGTTTGTATAACAATTTTATGAAATACTAATTTGATCATTGCTTCCTGATTCAATATTTACAAGAGCAACTTATTTTCTAGATTATTTACTTGAAAATAACCTTAAGCCTACTAACAATCATTCATTACACTCAAATATTTACAAGACAACTTTTGCAATATTAAACTCACGTTACTATACATAATCTCTACAGCATGTGCGTTGGCAGTAAAAATTAAATGTTGAAGAAGTCAAACTCACATTCTCTCAGTTATAATATCAATGAAATTATAATGTGACAATTATTTGTTTGAATTTTAGTTACTAAACAATTAAGATACAAATTAAAGTGGCAATAATGAGGCAATATTTTATACTGGAAAATTTTGGAGTCCATAATTCTTTCGTCATAATTATTTATTGGATTGATTAATGCTCATAGGAAAGAAGAAACATTATGTTAGAAAATGACTAGATAAGAATCAACTATTCAAAATATTCTTCTTACATTGAAATTATAGACTTTGACGATAATTAAAATTTTTTTTTGAAAAAATAAGTGTGCACATAAATAATTAAAATCTTACATCCAATTTTTTGATAATTATTATAGTATAGTATATGATTAAAAAATAAAATTGAGAAACCGTGATTCGTAGACAACAGGTTTCTGATAAATTAAAATCAAAACAAGAAAAAGAATGTTTGTCTACAGAAATATTTTTTGGAATCAATAAGAATAGGTACACAATGAAGAAATGTACTTCAGCAAGTGTCCCATCAAAAACAAAAATAAATTAAAGTTTCTTGTGTAAAGTGATCCAATAAAAAATATTGTCTCAGATAAAAGAATTGATAAATTATTTTGGGTGAATACAAAAATAAACATTCTGTCATTAAAAAACTGCCTAAGGTATCAAACTAGTTTGTTCCACATGCACGAAGAAATCGCATATGAGCAAAAAATATGTTTTTTTTCCATTACAAGACATTTTCTTAGCTCAATCGTTAGATGTGAAGCGCGAAAATATCTTTCATAATCTTTTTTTTTTAAGATTTTGCTTATTCTACTTCGAACACCGTTTTATATTTCCATTTACACCGTTTTTACTCTTTTATTAAAAATGTAATTAACGTCTTTCTTATTTCTTAGTTATTTACAAACGAACATTAATTTACGATGAGAATACTAATCGAGTTTTGTTTTCACAGCCACCATGATTTCATAAACATGATAGATTTTATGAAACATTTACTGAATTCTCGATCGAAAAAAGGATAACATGGCTTTATCAGTTTTCTGATCCTCTATGGACGACTTGGTTACGTCGTTCCAATACAAACGAGAGAATTGTTTTTGTTATAGTAGCGCAGTGACAGTACACTGGAACAATTCGTCGTAAATGCCTGAGGATTGGCTGCTGGTAAATTTGATAAACCACTGAAAAAGTGTAATTTTCTATAGCTTTCAATTTTATTTTGGAAACATTATGATTTCTATTGCCTCTCATAGTTTCTTTTATTACTGAGGAAATAACTTTTGCAGTTCTAAATATAATATCAATAATTCTGTGAGACTTACATGTTTCCTGATTTAATGTGCTCCTGCGTTGACCAGAGATGCACAACCCCATCTAAACTTGAGCTAGCTATGAATTCGCCGTCAGGACTCCAGTCCAAATTCGTTACAGAGTCCTGGTGACCTTTCAATTCCGTTAGCACTGCATTAGTTGCTAAATCCCATATGGTTATACTTTTGTCATCGCCTATAACATATCAAGTATTATAATTAATTCATAAAAACATCTCAGTTGTTAAAATCCAAAAAGTGATTCAAGGGGACAAGAGTATTCCAACGATAATGCTTCCAAAGTAATTTGCATGAATACAAATATATATTCTAAATGAAAAATTCATGTAGGAAATGATTCCACAATCCGTTTTTCAATATCAGCTTCCAGTCCTTGAAAATATATTTGTATCTTTGTCGGTATAGTTTCTGGTCCATTCTTTCTATTAATAATAGGACGTGTTTTCTTCACAAATTTTCTTCTCGAGAAGCTTCAACAATTCGTTTGTCAAAATTTGGTCCCTTTTATTTACAAAACGTTCGGGTAAGAAAAGTTTACAGACCAAAAAAAATGCCCCCAAAAAACTGGTAAAATTTTTCGGGAAAAGTTATCTCATAGATTCAAATACATCTGTAAATTGAAAGCTGATACTGAGAAACGAATCGTGAGATCGTTTCCTACAGGTAATTTCTGTTTAAAATATGTACTCATATAAATGAAAATTACTTTCGAAGCATTAGAAAAATCATCATACATTTTTTGTTGAAACACTGTCTTGTTTTAATTTAGTTTTCCTATCGGAACTTAACTTAATTTTCTCGATTTGAAGTAGTTACAACTGTTAAACTTACCAGCTGAAGCCAGGTACTTTCCATCGGGACTAAAGGCAAGACTATATATAGTTGATTGAGCACCTACATAGACCCTCAGTAGATTACCATCATCCTTATTCCAAAGTCTAACAGTCTTATCTGACGAACCAGTAGCCAGGTACTGAGTATTTGGGTGAAACCTAATACACTGAAAATTTAAAAAGAACTGTTTTACCCAACTGTTAACAAAGGAGCAACTGATCAATTCGAGCTAACTCACGTTTACATCCAAGAAATGACCTGCGTAAATCCTAAGTGGAAAAGTTCGATCCAATGACCATAATTTGGCTGTCCTATCATGAGAACCAGTTGCTATGTACAAATTAAATACACTGGTATCCATGCACCATATGGGATAATTATGACCTCTGCAATAATAAAACTCAAATTCAATATCCATCAAGATGTAAATAATAGTATTATGTAGATTTATGAAAAATACATAAAATGAAAAATTAAAACCTATCAAAGTTCAATATCTTTAAGTGTTCTAAAATGGTTGACTAGGATACAAAATAAGAACTATAACTTGTGCATGCGCTCTGAACGATTCAAAAACTCTAAAAAGACTAGCACATGTCAACTCTTTCTCGTGAAAATAAATAATTTTTCACCATTTCCCATGGTAATGGCCATGGCAATCCATCTGAATAGCGCTACCAGAGGAAATTCATGAGTATTCTGAGGTCAAATATCAACGAATTAGTAGAGCCATAATTGAAAAATAAATATCAGCTCTACCACTTGATGGGTGAACACCCCATATATTTGTATGCATAGAATTGAAAGCATAAATTGTTGTAATTTTTATTTACCTATATACAGCTGCACAGGAATAATCCTTTAGTCTCCAAGCTCTCATATCTTTATCACTGGATACTGAGAGGAGGACTTCAGGTTCAGATATGAACCTCATATCATGAACTACATCGGAGTGACCTCTGAGAACAACTGCTCCAGCTTCCTCACTGCCGGTTCATTAAACAATGATTTTAATGAGGTTACAATGAATAACCATAATACATTAAATATCTTATTTTAATTCATCAGTATGTCCAATGTCGTATTAAAACAGTGATGGCATGACTTTTATAATTTATTAGTCCAATAACTTACATGTCTTCATCACTAAGTAATTCACTCGAAGATGAAGAATCGCAAGCAAGTGTAATACTGGGATTCCTAAACCTTGGCCTTGTGAGTACTGTGTCGCCGATTCCCCACAATCTGATTTCAGCTGTACTAAAACCTACAGCCAGTTTGTCCATGTGGGGTGTGATTATGCTACTACTTGCACTAAAAACAAATTCCCATTTTTTAAGATAATGATTCAAGAACAGTTGATATTTGACTAATAAATTTCACCAAACTAAAACGACTACAATATATTCTATGTAGCTTTTTTTTCAAATAAAAATTTTGACTGAAACTCGAACACAACCTTAATTTTGCATTAATTTTTATCAGTATTGATAAGAAAATTCCGAGTTCTCCGATTTTGTGAGGTAAAAATATTTCATTTGATCTTACTTTTCGATGGCATTATTAACAGTGAATATCCTGAGAGGCTGGTGCTCACTGTTGCCCATCAATCGTATTGCCTCCTGTAGCTCACGCATCTCCCGATCGACACCAGTGCCGCAGGGCTGTTCTACATGTCCATTTACAGTTACATCAGGACGTTTTTCGTTTTCTTCATCTTGTTCATCAACTGCCGAGTATAAATCCGATAGGTTTTTTATTACCGTGATGTGTGTATTAATGACCTGTAAAAACTCAAATTTGTCATTTCTTGTCTGTTATTAGTGATTGGTATACTGTAATACAATATATTACGACATACCTGCATTAAAATTACATGGCCATGTTTAGTTAAGAATTTTTGTAAAAACATGTGCGCCTCATCAGACAGATCAACTTTGTACTTTCGTGTTCTGAAGGCATTGACAAAGGGTCGCAATTCAATATCTTGTATTGAAAATACACTTGACAATTCTTCAAGAAAATCCCGCTCTGAATCTGAGGTAAAGTCTGCCTGATGATTCTTCATGAACTGTGCAGCTGCTTGTCGATTACCAGCATGCAGCATCTCCAAATAGAGATGACAAAATACAGGGTACAGAACATTCCGCAGTTCCATTTTTAACTTCTCGTTTGATAGGCCATGTATGGACTGTTTGAATCTGGAAAAATTGTATTATCGTAAGAAATTTTAGTACTTAGAAAATTAATAAATCATAATGTAACAGTTAGTTACTTTTGAAAAGCCTGATCAGCAGCTGTAACATCGTTAGAGATTGCACTGAACACTATGGAATTATCTCTAGATGAACCACACTCGGCTGTAACACTCAGCGTCATTTCTTCACTGCTACGACAGTTGGCCCTCTCAGGTTTTTTGCAAAGATCTATATCCTGTAAGATAAATGAATAAATATTAACATTTGAGTTTTCAAAAAAAATGTTACAATTTATAACTGAAAATGTTGTGTAATGTATGTACATAACTACAGGAATTAAACGTATACTTCTAAATACTTGTATTTTGATGTTGAAAATTCAAAGAAATACAGGCATTGATGAATACAGGACTGATTTCTTTCAAATATTCATGTTATTTATCAACTTCAACAAGTTCATTCTGCGATCGTGGCTAATGAAATTTAAATCTGCAGATATTAAGTGAAGATTGAGTGTTGCACAAGAAGTTTCTCAATGGAAGAAAACTGTCAGAATTTCACTTGACACTCATACAAAACTGCAGAAATTGTGTTTAACCGTCTACAGAGACTTGGTAATTGACTTGGTATTGTCCCAATGCAAACTTGAAGCAGATTCACCGTGGCAGAATCAACTCTCACTCGGGATCACGTACACAAGACAAACAAACTGATGATTCAATGAATTTCTCTCACAAGAGATGATTGAGAACTGGCAAAACGTGACTGGATTGTTGTGGGGAAAACAATTGACAGTGGGTTGCAACAAAACTCGAAAACAATTGAACGTGAGTGAAAGAACAATGTGAAAAAGCAAGCGTACCCGAAAAAAGCCCCGATCTTCCACTGGTGAAACGACGGGAGAAGGCAGAGGAGAGAAAAGAGCAAGTGTCTCGGCGGAACCGCGGTTAGTGTTGCGGGGGATACTCGGAAAAAGCAAGCACCTCGCCGGCAAATCGGTTGAGAGTGAAAAATGAGTCAGAGTAGCACCGGGCTACGAAGAGGAGGCGCGTCGAAGGTCAACTCACCCCCCGAGAGAGCAGAGGGGGGGCAGTAGGGTTGGTGGGTCCGATCGGAGAGTCGGAGGATAAACAAAAATGTAGGTTATGTGCGCTAAAGAGGAGGAGGTTTGTGGACCTGGTAGCGGCGCCGCTTGAGGTAGGACTCGACGGTCGCGTTGATGAGGTCGAGCTTCGCGCTGCGTTTCATCTTCATCGGGTCAAGGCTGGGCTGATGGTGCGCTGGTTTCAAGGGCCGCCGCGAGCACGTTGCTCCTGATGCTGCTCGACGCCATCGGGGGACTAGACACACCGACACCGTGGAACGCCGCGCTACTCACTATATGTGCGCGCAAGTATGCACATCTGCCGCGCGCCGCTCTCGTATATACAAGCGCCCGCGTGTGTGTATCCCGCAAAGCAAACTTGGACGCATATATACATGACCCTTTTACGCTCGCACGCTCGACGCACTCTTTCACCCCCATCTGTCCTGTGGCCTGTGGGTAGGAAATTAATTAGAAATCAGTATATACTTATGTGTCTAAAAATCACGATACATATTTTAAATATCCAACGAGTGGATTGTACTCATTCGATAATGTAAAATCCAACCAAACGTAAAGAGTAACACGAAAATGGTGAGTAAATGTTGGCTAACCGATTTTCAGTATACTGCACACCAATATTGCGAATTTTGAATAGATTATATGGGCAATTCTACCAACTAGGACGATTTTATGTGATATGTTTTTTTTTGATACCCAAAAGCTAGAAATGAAAAAAAACACTAAATATGAAAAAATTTTTCTCGCGAATTGGAAAATTTAGTTGTGATATTGATATGTATAACGTGTAACTTCTTCGTTTACATCTGCAGCATCTCACTAAGAGGTCGGATTTTTTACCTGTAATCTACCTTGGGATCAGCATAACAATACCTGATAGTTTTCATTAATGTGCTATACATAAAATGACTACTTACATCTAAGTGAAGCTTCATGATGGAATTTTAGTATAGAATTATGTTTAGCCTTTTCAAGCTACAGCTTTTTCAGCGACCTACTATACTCATAAATGTGTTGATATACAGTTCGATTAAGCACTCGAAAATGGAGAAATAAAAATATGGAACATTCATGCGCCACCCGTAAAAAGACCATAAAAACATCAATTGTGTTGAAAAGTAAGAACGTGAACAGTTTAAAATTATTCGTTTTTCTCGTGGCACACTCAGAAACAATGTTAAAATCAAACAAAAAGCCTTGTGAATCCTTATTCAGGTTCTGATGAAGATGCCTAGCGAATGCTGAAGTTATATTTTGTCTATATGGGGCATTTCATGTCAATTCTTTTCCGGCCGGTTCGAGGACACTAAATCTTCCCATTTTCGTCACTCGTTTTGGACTATATAAAATGAATATCGAAATAATGTGGAATATGTTATTGATGTATATTTCCCTCAGCTTTTCGATGGCAAAGTTAGTTTTTGAAAATTTTTATTTTTCATAAAAAAACCTTTAATGGATTGTATCTTAAAAAACTGTTTCTGTCCCTTTTTTTATTAGTTGCATATATTTGCTGGTATATATGCGTGAAGAGTACATATACATATTGTTCTATAAATAAAAATAGATTTTTTTTCTGGCCAAAAAATATTTTTTAAGTCGTGCACACACTTGGAATACTCATTCTCGGGGTATCCTCTACCACATATGAAATTTTCAAGAACGTGCTTACAAATTTATTTTCATTTTTTTTTTCACGCAAAATCGCCCTAGTTGGTAGAATTGCCCATATACGCATTCTCAAATCACCAAGTTTTGGGTTAGCCCAAATTTACGAAATTTGAAAATGGCGGATTTAAATCAGACGCGTCGTAGATTTGCGATGGGCACTTTCCCACTTGCTATACCTGAATTGCGGCGTGAAGCAACGTTGAATGAGAAAAGCGTTCAAGTATATGAGTGTGTGTATGAGCGAACCCTGCCAATGCGATGCGACGGCCGGCCGTTCTCACGAAATGTGCACGTGGAGTGTGATGTGCGAATTGCAGTTTTGCAGCTGCTCAATTAGTAGTTTAACCCGATTTGGGTATCGTGGGTCGCTGGAGACCCGAGCCATTTTTATTTTGTCTAATATCTCGGAAACCAAGAGAGGGAGAAATACCTATCCCCACCCTAAAAAAACTTTATAATGCAAGGACCCTTCGTACTGAGTCACGTTCCGCCAGTGCCTTCCTGGATGTCGTAGTGCATAAATCAAGTTCGTTTCGGGTCGCCAGTGACCCACGATACCCAAAACTGTGGTCGAAATCCGCTTTGAGCGGCAAAATAAGTTCCGGTTTTTTATCAAATTTATCAATATTTTCGAGAGATTAGGCAGTTTTCAGAGTCATATATTGGTTTTTTCCATTTTTTACAGATAACCAAAACAAAATCGAGACTGTCGTCGAAAACCGATTCGAGCGGCTGGTAAGTTGCACGTTGAAAAACTTGCAACTTGACACCTCTCAATTGAGCATCTCTTTTGCTCTTATCAAGTTCGCGATTTTTTAAGTGGAAATACCATCTTTCAACTTTATTTTGCAATTTGAAACTTTTAGATATCTTGATTTTTTCAAAAGTTATGAATTTTTCCGTAAATGCATGCATTTTTGGGAGGGGGGTATGTTTATTAATAAAAAAAACATATTTATCCAATTTTTTTTCCAAAACCCGTAATATGCTCTCAAAGTAGAAGGATTGGAGAGTGTTCAGGAATTTTTTCAGATTTTTTTATTGAAAATTGCACTTTTTAGCCTGTATCGGGTCTCCAGCGACCATCCACGATACCCAAATGAGGTGCCGAAAAAAGCGATACCCAAATCGGATTAACTATTGTAAGACGGCCATGGGAGATCTTAACGGCCCATACTTCTAATGATTCGAGCAGCGGGCACTCGCGCAAGTATAAACAAATGGATGTGCGATCGAATATACTAGAATCCGAATGCAATGTTCCATATGAGAACGATCTGGCCAGATCAGTCGCGCGGGATTTCATCGCGAGTAGGCCGACGACATACACGGGGCAAAAGTGCGCACATTATTTATTTGGACGCAGACATCTCCGGAATATTCTAGTGATCACCTCATACTACGAGTGAAAAATGATACTCGGGATGTTAACTAAAACGTGGTCCTCTGCTTCATTTGGATATACATCGTATACATTGATATCAATTGAAAAAAAAAAATCATTCTCGGTACTTTTGCATCGGTTCTATAACGGATATATACATCTATATATATTCGAACATATAGATACCGCTACAGC
The DNA here is from genome assembly GCA_020882685.1 of Aphelinus atriplicis. Classification (NCBI taxonomy): domain Eukaryota; kingdom Metazoa; phylum Arthropoda; class Insecta; order Hymenoptera; family Aphelinidae; genus Aphelinus; species Aphelinus atriplicis. The sequence goes on from CM037073.1 coordinate 52,084,889, forward strand.
TTATAGGTAGAAGAACTTTTGCCCTACTGTGTCTTATTGGGATTTCAAAGGAGGTAAAAAAACAGCGCTACAAATGTTTTATGATGGGCGGAATAAGTCTGTGAGAACCACCACTAACACAACTTCCACAGAGGTCGATTTCTCAGAAACGCTTTGGACAAAACAACGATGGGTTCGTTACGGGTTAATATGACGAGCGAATATTTTTCCAACGATTGTTAACAAGCTTTTTTTTCCTTGATTCCGATTACGCCAACTAGGGCATATATATCGGTGATTATTAACAAGTGTTTGCCTCTAGTGATGACTGATGAGCGTTGGATCTGCCATACCGGCGCCAGATAAATGTTATGAATTAACGCGAAATGCACTTTTGCCCCGCAGGCATCAGGTACTTTTCCCCCGGTCTCCCCTATATGTTTTCTATCAATAATCTTTTGGATAAAGTGTCACAAGCCCCTGATAGCATCGTCCGTTTGAAAATATTGCAAGATTAATTTATTTGCGATAGTTTTGTATACACTGAAAATAAAATTCCCTTGTCAGAACTATACGGAATGACTACTACGATGTTGGGTAATCAAAGGAATCCTTTAATCAAACTTGAATATGATCTGATGGCTGATTTCTGGGTGACGGAGAAGTTAAAGTCTTGGGGACTGGATAAGTATCAACCTACGTTTCAGGGCTAAGTATAGAAATAAATCAAATTTTTACGGTTAATTCGAATGAATTTGAATTTGAAGCCATTAATTCTACGCTTATTGAAGTGAATAAATTGAACTAATGATAAAAATTTATAGATCAAGAAATAGATCAACAAGCTTTTGAGTCTTTATCAGAAGATCTTATAAAAAGTCTCTTTACAAAAACTGGACCATTGTCTAAATTTTTATCTCGATGGAAAGTTGAATATGGTGAAAAGAGTGAGAGACGTAAAGTAAATTTCAAATTTTATTCAATGTATGTATGTACATACATTTTATCCAATTATACTTTTTGAACACTGACTTAATGAATATATTACAGGATGAATTTGGATTTTTCAATTTAGAACGGAATAAGAGCTTTGAATCAGTGTGTGAATTGAACTTTCCAATTGAGCCACAAATATCCAACGAATCACATTGTGAATCCGTATCTGCTGTGCCTATAAATGAAGAGAGAGAAAACTTATTTACATTAATCGACAATGCTGAACTGACTATTGAACAATCTACACCAATAGTTGATCTAATTGATGTCTTGAGGAAATCTGCAATTGGATTAGGCTTGTTAATCTACTACAAGAATAATCGAGATTTCAGTGAGCACCAGAGGACACAATTAGTTGCGTGATTATTGGGCATAAAATCCAAACCAGTTCTGAGTTGACGTGAGTTAACACTACGTTTGATATATATATATATATACATATTACTATTATATGAACAGGAAACGTTTGTTTGTATCGACGGCCCTTACGAAGAAAACACAAGAAAAAAGCACATTTCGACCTTCCGGCGGAGAAAAGCACATTTTACGGTTTACGACGAAGAAAAAGACATTTCAGCTTCTCGGACGAAAAAAAGCACATTTCAGTTTCTCGAACGAAAAAAAGCCCATTTCAGCTTCTCGGACGAAGAAAAGCACATTTCAGCTACGTAGTATATTAAATGATGAGATGTATGAAATTGGGTATCTCAATACTCGTAAGAGTGTGTGAGAATGTGCAAATTATTATTTTACGTGGTAATGCACAGATGATTTTCCACCGTATCAAATAACCTGAAATGTACTTTTCTTCGTCGAAATGTGCTTTTCTTCGTCCGAGAAGCTGAAATGTGCTTTTTTTGTCCGAGAAGCCGAAATGTGTTTTTCTTCGACTGAGAAACTGGAATGTGTTTTTCTTTGTCCGATAAACGAAATGTATTTTTTTTTCGTCGGAGATTTGAAATGTGCTTTTCTTCGTAAGGGCCGTCGGTATGTTCGCAAAAATCTCAAAAACTACTGAACCAATCGCCTCCAAATTTCGACAGTAGCTTTACTATGTGCCCTGAAGTGTCATAGGCTTTTAAGATCAATCATTAATTAATTAGAAACGTTTCTATGCAAAATGTGGAAATAACATGCAAATCAGCTCCAGCTTCTCTCTTTGGCCACTAGGTGGTGAGACGCTGTTTTAGCTGGTCACGCGGCTGAAGTGGTGCGGTCTGGCCTATAAGTATGAGACAATCAGTTTTGAAGTTCTCAATTTTTTATGGAGTACTCTAAATTGGTCGTCCTATTGTGACTTCTAATATTATAGCGCTCAGATTGTTTTTCATACGGACAGTTGTATGTTGGACTTTCTAGGACGGGCGAATCGGAAAACCAATTCCAATTCCAATTCCAAAACCAATATATATATATATATATATATTCCCTTTAAAGATTAAAGGGAAATACTGCGGTATAAAAGTGAATTTTTTTATAAGGAGACATGATGAAATATTAACTGGAATGTCGTTAAGGGGGATATACAGTTAGAACAAGAAAAAAAAACTCATTTTTGAAAATCCTTTTTCAAGGGTAGTTTCCAATCAAATCTATCGAAACTTTTTGACAATTATAAATTGATCCATGTAGTATATAAAAATATTTTTTTATAATTTTTTTCAACAAAATGGAGACCGTTAGATGACGTTGAAAAAGTACCTCTATTTTCTTGAGCCGGCTCTCCTGGTCGCAATTTTGATCTGAAATCAGAATAAAAAAAATTTACATTAATAACATTCACAGCTAGTAGATGAATTGAAAAAAAAGTGAAATAAAAATTTGCACTTTTAGCGTAACTTTTTCGAAAAACTCAATTTTTCCCGCCATTTTATCACATTTTTCCATTTGTAATAATAAAATATTACAATAATTTTCAATTCATCTAATAGGTAATACTATAATGAAGAAATCCTATAAGTTTCAGCTCAATCGGATAATTAGTTTTCGAGTTATCACCGGCATAAACTCCAAAAATGCAGTTCTGAGAAAAACGCGTTGAAAGTTTTAAATTATTGTTAAATCGTACTTACACTTCAATCAACAATGCCTTGGAAAAAACATTCGGAGTTCGAATTTCGAAAAAAGGGTTTCAGGAGCGTATTCTACGGGAATACTAACTTTTCATGAAAAAAAAACAATCGATTTTTTTTTTCATTCTAACTGTATATCCCCCCTTAATTTTTTGATGTTACTAGAGTGCATTTTTACTTTAGTTTGCCAAATTTATTGAGAATTTCATATGAAAATTTTTTCTATGAGAACTCATGGCACTAAAATGAAAATTCACGTGGTTGTGTAAATGCAGTGGTTTTTCACCGTAAACTTTTAAGAGAGAATTGATTTTCCTATAATTTATATTTTTCCTTTTTATTCCAGGATACGGCCTACGCGGTTAGAAGAGTTAGCTAAGTTAATCATCAAGACATTTCCTACGGAAGATAAAGAGACTTTTTATATCCCATACGCCTACGATAAAGTCCCAAAAAAAATTTTTCGTGAAGAGTAAATTGCACGACAAATATGGTTGGTATAAAGATTTTTTTATACAATGTGGAGCTATTGAAAAAAACAAGGGAGCGAAAAGTAAGATTGATGCAACAAAAAGTATCCATCAAAATTTTACACCCAGACACAGGATCCTTATTTCAGACACATATTTAAAACGCAATCGTTATCCAAATTATTTGCAAAAATTACCACTGTCAACTTTTTATCTGGGGCACAGCTGTGCTGGTGTCTTTTGCGACGCATCTGGCTGGAGAGTAAGAAAGTTGAGAATGGATAAAAATAATCTCACGGCTCAAACCTATGCTTTTATTTTGTATTACATCAGCCACGTAGATGGCGATAACACTTAGAAAATAGCTAAATTTGTTTCTATTTTTACTAATTCACTTCGTTTGAAACTATTTCTGAAATGGTTATTTAATTTTACAGAACTTTTGCGGAATCTCCAAGGAGAAATGATTAAAGATGAAGTAGTTTTGAATGACATTTTAACAAAATCATTATTTGTGGTTGATCAGAGGAAACATATTGAAGAAATGATCAAATTAATAGATGATCAATTTAAGCCATCTTATAAAATGCTAGATCCTTCTTACGACTGTTGATTTTTACAAAAGTTGAAAGAAGAAGAAGTCCATCAAGTCCAGTAAAGGGATTATTTAGTCATTTCAAAGATCGACTGGAAAAACAGGACTGAGTAACAGCTGAAGTTCACATATGAGCTATATACTGGGCTTTCGATTCCAAATCGCCAATACAAGTGCGTGCTCAATTGGTATTAATCTGTCTTTGTACATTGTGCATACACCTCCATCTTTCAACATTATTACTGGCTCGTTGTAAACAAAGCACTCCCTTGGTAATATTTTAAATTTGAAATTTTCCCCTAATCTATAAAACAAAAAATTAAAATAACATATTAATTCATTTACCGAATGTTATAGAATATAGTATGGTTTAAAAAATATATTGTAAAAATATATAGGCATTGTATAAACCACATGTACAAATTGATTGTGAAAATAAAGTTAATAGTTTATTTAATTCTGTTTACAGAAAGATTCAGATAATTCTGTTTATAGAAAGATAGTACTTTTTACATAAATAATATAATAATAGATGGTACTTCGAAAATTTTCAGAATGATACCCTTGCATAGAATATCATTCAGGCGAAATTCTATTTGAATAGGCTCTTGAGGTTGTCTACACTTGAACATTTTCAATCCTGTCAAATCAGATATTCTATTTTTGTGCCTATTAGTTCAATGGATGTAGTTTTTGGACAGAAATCCGAAGAGAAAATGTTCTGTAACTGAACTACAGTCCCATTTTATTCGGCTCTTTTACGTGCATTTCAAAATTCATAAATTTAAGTTTTTGTATGGCGAGCTGATTATTTCTCTTGATCGTCTTGATGATATGAAATTCATTAATACTCTGACTTGATTTTGAATCTAATCGAAAGTCTTCCATTCTTTTGCACAGCTGTTCAAGAGGTTTATTTCCACTTCTCATTTTTTTCTTCATCTATCCAAGGTGGTTTTCGGAGGGAAAAGCTGTGAGTTGGCTAATAGAACATTGCATGTTTTCTACATCTTCACTCAAATGGCACAAAGAATGGATATTAAACACTTGAGATTCAAGACCATAAGGTTGCTGTGATAAAAGCTCAAATCTATCCAAGTACTGCCTGGCTTGATCAAGGAATCTATTTATTGATAATTTGTTGGATAAAATTCGGCATGCCACGTAACAAAAAATGATTCATAAACTTTTCCGATAAATTATTCAGCATAACAAATGGCCCACAGTAAAGCATAAAAAATCGATACTCGGTGGCCTTCCGTTTATTTATTTCTCCCAAAGATCTTGTAGTTCTTTGGAATTCTACCGGAATTTGATGTGATAAATTCATTAGTCTCTGAGAAACGCACATTACTTGGTCTTTTCTTAAAGCAGTTGAACCTGGTACCAATCCAGTAATCGAGCAATTTTTTCGTAACTCTTAAGCATACCAAATGCATAAAATCTAAAACGAAATCTTTTATCATATCTACTGGAGAATTTATCTGCGTCAGATGTGACATAATAGTACCGACATGGTGTCCTTCGTCATTTCTTTCTCTAAAACTTTCATTGGTCCTTTTTCCACAACCAGTAGATGGATATACTATACGTTTTTTGCAGTAAACTCCTCTTACAGTACAACGTTCACAAGCACTATATCCTCCATGACCTTTTACGCATTTAATGAAAGACTATCATAATTTCTAATCGGGTTGCTCTTGTGACTTTATTCTTTATCAGTTCTACATGCTTTTTGAAGGATAGTCGGTAGTCAAATACAACACCTAGGTAGCGCACTGACTCCTGAGACGTTATAACTGCATTATCAACTTTGATTCTCACATTACCTGGTTCAATATCCTTGTTGTTGAAATGCACTAAAACCGTTTTGCGTGGGGAGAGACTGAGCCCGATGAGGGCTAGATTGTTGTGTACAGTGCAAACAGCTTTTTGCATGATAGACGTACATGATTCTATTGATTTTCCTGGTGGCCAAAGAGAAAAGCCGGATCTTCAAATTAAGGCATATTTTAGCCATTAAAAAAATAACAAAACATATGTGAGTTCGATTATTTGGGCAATCGATTACACCACTATAATATCGGGAGTCACGATAGGACGACCAATTTCAAGTTTTCCATGACAATATCGAGGACTCCAACATTGATTGCCTTATACTTATGGGCCAGACCGCGCCACTTCAGCTGTGTGAACGGCTAAAATATCGTCTCGCCACCTAGTGGCCAAAGAGAGAAGCCGGAGCTGATTTGCATGTTATTTCCACATTTTGCATAGAAACGTTCCTAATTAATTAATGATCAATCTTAGTAGCCTATGATACTTCAGGGTACACTGTAAAGCTACAGTCAAAATTTAGAGGCGATAGGTTCAGTAGTTTTTGAGATTTTTGCGAATATACAAACAAACGTTTTCTCTTTATATAATAGTAAGATTTCAATTTTTCTGGTTTCTTTGGCTATTCTTAGGAAAAAAACGTCATTTTTCGATTTTTGGCCCCATATTGTCAACGTCAAATATGGCAAAGGCACCCATCATTTTCCATTATCATTCCTATTTTATCAGAAAGATTACTTGAAGGCCAACAAAGAGAAATGCAAATAACAGAGGTACATTTGGTAAACAAAAACTTTAGATGGATTTTACGGAGACTGATACTCGTAGACCGAATGTTAATTAATGAATCTTGGAATAACATCCAATAAAAAATATTGATAGTATTCATACAATAGTTTTCGAGGTCATTATTGTCCGAATTTATTTCATCTACCTTAGTGCAGTAGGTTTCTCTCTTAGGTGGCGCATATTGGGTCACATATTACCTTATATCTTTTCTGATACATGAACAAGGAAACTACCTTCGATTTTAGCGATCAATAAACAATCACATTTTCTATGCCAAAATTCTGAGCCGAAGAGAAAATTCTCGATACGAACCCCAAATTCACAAATATCCCAAACTTCCATATTTTCCTACAATTTTTCCATCTCCAGCGGGAGAAAAAGGTTGTTCTTTGCGGATGCCGGGGAGAAGAAGTGGCACATTCCTCCTCCTGCTCTGAAAAGAAGATGTTGAAAGGGATGGTGAAAAATGCAAAATACGTCACATTGCAAAGTATATATTCAGTATATTTCTATTACATTTCACATTTTTCAATCCGTCTCATAGTCAAACTCTCTTGGATCACCCACAGATTTGAGCCGTGGCGTCGGCTGACCCACGATAACCGGTAAAGCCGACAATTATTGATCCTACACCGCAGCCAAAGAGTGATCCAACCACTGGTAAGATGAAAGTACCAATGGCAGCTCCCGCGGCACAACCACCGACGGCCGAAGCTACCGTTATAGCTTTTGCATATTTGCGCTTACAAGATTTGAACTTTTCGGAAACCTGATAAGGTGACACCGTACGTTTAGTCGTTGTCGCTGTCGTCATCTCCGAACAAATAACCCTTGTAATATTTCGTAAAATGCTTTTCGACGTCTCGTTCGCCAATTCATTTTTCATGTACTCTATGAATGACATATTACTTTTGACTTTTATTCCCAACGATTGATACTCGACAACGAGTTGTTGGTATATACTTTCGTTGATCGTACGTCTATCGGCCGAACCGAAAGTCAAGATTTTCACCAATGGATTGTCGTCGTATGACGTGGGATGTGGGTGATTATCGCGTCTCTGACGATCGAGATTCCCTTGGGCCGTGTGACACATAGCGACGCCAACCATCGCCGTTGCGGCCCACGAATAATCATTGATCTCGTTTTCGGGAGTCCGCAAAATTAGCGTCGGAAGTATCATGTGAGGACGCAATACCAAGGTCGGAGGTTGCAAAATGTTCAGTATCGCCGGATTCGGATTTTCTTTCTCCAGTTCCTGCTCGACGTAATCGGTCAAATCTGACACTGGCGCCCCGGCTCTGTCGAATTCCGCCTCGACGGCGTGACGATTCTTCTCGACTATAAATTTAGCCGTTTGCTCCACTGCTCCGCGGGATAACCGTTCGACTGTCACAACAGCTCGAGGATCCGAGTACACAAAGATGTTACCATCAAGGTTAAACATATATGCAGCTCCGAGATTCCGGGGAGAATTTGACACTGGTCTCGGCGCTGATGCGCGATTCACTACATTGTTAGTTTCTTGCTCAACGTCTCTTATGATATTCTCTAACCAATCTGGAATATACTGCTCGTTTCTTTCTTGGACCGTTCGCAAATGCCACCGTCCGTCTTCCGATACTTCCCAGACCGTCGGATCTAGTGGTATGGGCTGATCGCCCGTCAGTCCGTAGTAATCGCTCACCCGACTCAAAAAATATTTTCGATGATAAAGGATTTCACTGAAATCTTCGTAAAGCTCGCGGAGCTCGGTTGGATCTCGATTGATTAAATCGTTCTCAATTTTTTTCGCTTTGGCCTCATTCTTTTCTTCATCGGTCAAATTTCTCTTTTCCAACAATTTGTATTCATCGATCAGCGACAGCTGCATATCGGAAATGTTCCTCATCCCGGAATAAATGTCTGGCATGGGGAAGAGTATACCCGAATGAGTTTCGAATCTATCCCCGGGATCGTCGTCTCTCTGCCGGCTACCCGGGCCAAAGAATAAATTTCCCGACCCGTCCAAGAACGCATGCTTGGCGGACAACTTGAAATGATCTTCCAGTGAATTTGTGTAGGCCCTGCGAAAACCTACTCTCAAAGCATGGTACCCGATCAATATCAATTTTCCAAATGAAGTGTACCGATTGCCGAGCAGACGATATCCGAGTGAATTTCGCGATTCCCTGTATTTATGAAGAGCCAAAAAATTATTTGCGAGTGTCAATGAACTTGAGACTGGAATAACGTGGTGTATATTAAAATCATGTATTTTCTCTTTCAGCGCTTCTGTCAAAAGCTTCTCCATGTCGTTATTCGTCCCATTGATGAAATCAAAGTTAAAAGAAATCGAGTCTTTCAACGGCGGCCTCTTATCGATATACTCCAATAACTTATCCGTGAAATGATCTTCCTCGTAATTTATTTCCGATTTGTGCTTCATGTCTTCTGGTAAGAGTTTTTCGGGTATTACTGTCAGCACTTTTGTCTCGTTATCGTACACTACACGAGGCCATTGTATCAATCTCTTCTTCTTTAATTTCTCCAGGATAAATTTTTGGTATCTTTCACACCTCTTGATAAATTCATCGTGATAGTCGTGATTAGGCGTACTAAAAACTGTAGCTAGTATCCAATCGTAAACGTTCCAAACCGCGTACAAACCTTCACGTAATTTGATGAATTGTGTATCCTGTTTGGTCCCTTTTGGTTTATCTTTTGTAGGATAAAATGTCTTTATGTAATCGTCTTCGGGTCGCGAATCCGGTAGATCTTTGATCTCTTCATAGTTTTTAGCTAAATATATTCTGGATGATTGTATCCTTTCGAACAAAAGCACTTTTTCGTTCAATTCTGCTAGCTCCTTGTCCGTCAATACTGCGACCACAAACGGGACGTATGAAATGCAAAGCAAAAATTTGATTTTCACTGCGAACATAACGACTAAAACTAACGTACTCGGCTTGCTCGTGAAAGGAAAACTAATGAGAATGTATGTTCACATGAACGATTTCGTCTTTATTATAATAGTACTTTTCTGTCTGTATTGTAACAGTACACTATACTTTCGGACAAAGTTCATTATCTTATATACACAATTTGGCATCTTATCTGGGTGACCTACAGCATTGATGTATCGGTACAGTGAATAATACGTACATAGTGAATTATTCTTCAAATCAACTACGAATTTTGTCTCAGATAGTTGGGTTAATTCGATTAAAAGAATAGCATAATATTGGATAGAAGGAATGATTAATATGAGAATCATGCGAAGATTCTGTTGTATTTACCGTATTATCAAATAAATGACAGCTCGGTCTTTTTTGGTGAAGTGTTTAAAATCCGAAGAAATAACACATCGATACTCCCTACTCATAAGCACGTATTTCGTAGGAGTCCAAAGTATTAACGTATCTCGGAGAAGCGCAAAGTATCGACGTAGCTCGGATAATCACGAAATGATATTGCATCTTGACATCTCAACGATTCTTGAGACTAGTAGTAGAGAAAAGTTTATATTGTTCGGGAAAAGCAAAATAAAAAGCAAAATAAATTGAAAAGACTGAACTCTCGGTAAATAGCCGTCTATTCCTGTCTAGCATAGAGTAAGGTGAATCCGATTCATTTAACTTTTGTCTAATGAATAACACCGTTCATATTTCCAAGGTCCAACACTATTGATTCGGATAAGTTACACCCACTCGATTACAAGTTAAGTGAGACACTTGTACAATTAGAATCTACTAAAAATAAAAATATATACAAAAACTGATAGAATCAGCTGTGTGAATGAGATTTGTTTACAATTTCAAGTTATGCAAGTAATATTTCTTGTGTAGTTTTAGAGCTAAAAAACATAAAATTTTTCACTCCGTCGACTTCGATTGGTAACGTGTCGAAAATATATTATCTGATAATTTCACATGAGTGATATTTGAGTCGTATCTCAAACAAGTATAGAACGCAATCTTCTCTTCAATAAAACAATTACAATAATGAGAATTGTGGATTTAATTTTTTTTAATGTGTCTATTATGTCGAAGAAGCTTGAAGTTTTTAACTTTGAGCTAATATATTCCACTGGCATTTCAAAATATGAAAATTATCAAAGATTTGTTTGAAAGAAAAGGTTTTTAAACGCTGTACTTTAAAAATTTTTTCGTCCCAGCAGCAGTAAAGTGCCTACTTTGCGTCCTTGCGTTTGCGAAGAATGGCACTTTTCTGCCGCGGGGTACGAAAAATAGTATATGCACCTTGATCATCTAGGCTATTTCGACACGCGCAAACTTGCAATCCTTGCTGCGCACGGGTCACAAACGTTTTTCGTGACGAAACCTCGCTCGGGTGCATAATATACTATTCTCATCGAGGAGTAAGCATCATAAATTAGCATTATAGTTTAGAAAATGGGTTGGTGTTTCTTTGGAAAAACACATCTTAGTTTCTCGGATGGGAGAAAATATACTGCGTATTTCCGCGTGGAAAAATAATACATTCCACATCCTCACGCACTCCCACGAGTATCGGGATACATACTACTATACTATACCGATTCCTTTATTATTTTTCACTATAGTAGCCTAATTCACTCGGCATACTGGACATTTGAAAAAACCGCTGCCAAGTGCCTTAGCAGTATGCTTTCTCAAAGAGGCTTTGACATCACCCACAAACGCATCCCAAACCTGTATTTTCACCATTCCACTAGCGTAGATACTATCATTTATTTTTCAAAAATTACAAAAATATTATTTAATCAGTTCAATTCGTATCTTTGTGACTGTGTAAAGTGTCGTTCTTTTTCAATTGACCAAACTTTGTCGCGACTGTTGATGTCTGCCCGGGCTCTCTTATTATTTGATCAAATGCAACAAAGCAAACGGTTCTAGGTTCTACACGATGCGAGACATTTAGACCTGCTTAATTTTTCGATCAATTCATCTTGTGACTGTCATACGGTTTAATGGTGGTTAAAATCGATCCGTCCTGCCCTTAAGTCCGTATTTAGCAAACTCGAAGACTCATTTTGATCATTTTCGACGGCTGAGGTTGGAAATGATCAATTCAAAATCTATTTTGATCATTTTCGACGGCAAAAGACACCAAATTTTCCCAATTTTCTCTATAGTACGTTGAAAATACTGGAAACGAAACTTATAAGAATTTTTCTTTCTCTTAGCAACGGTTGCTAGGGCGGTGAACAACGGTTGCTAAGGAGCTAATCGGGAAGATTTTGTGTCCTTTGCCGTCGAAAATGATAGAAATGGGTCATAAATTAATGATTTCCAACCTTCGTAACTGTTGCTAGGGAGGTAAACAACCGTTGCTATGGAGCAAATACAACAATTCAGTGTCCTTGGCCATCGAGTGTGACTTAAAACTGATTTTCCGGCTTGCCCCAATGAGCACTCATAAGGATTTGTAAGAAAACACGTTAGGAACGGTTGCTAGGGAAATAACCAACGGATTTTGCTGAAAATTGATCTCGGGCTAGATCTTGCCACAACTAACCGGTGTGCAAAATTTCAAGAAGATCGGGCCATTCCTCCGAAAGTTATCATGGAACGAAGAAAAGAAAAAATATACACCTTAGCAACGGTTGCTAAGGAAATAAACAACGGATTTCGCTGAAAATTGAACTCGCCCGAGATTTTGTCGCGATTAACCTGTGTGCAAAATTTCAAGACGATCGGACCATTCCTTCGAGAGTTATCGTGGACGAAAAAAAAACGGGACGCACACACACACACACACACACACACACACACACACACACACACACACACACACACACACACACACACACACACACACACACACACACACACACATACATACAGACACTTTTGGATTTCCATGTTTTTCGACCCGTAGATCACGAAAATCGAGGTCCCGAGGTCTGATTCGGTGGGTCGATTTTTGCCCTATTACAAAGCTTTCTCTTTGAGAAAGCAATAACCTTGACCAGCCAACACATCAAACGTCAAACACATAATGAATAGCTTCAGGCAAAATAGCAGATGCCGAAGAGCAAAAATGAGTTGAAAATTTGGCCAAAGGTTCTAATTCAATCTTAGCCTGCTCACTTAAGATAATATGTCGTTTTAATCTGGATGAAATTATTCTGGATGTATTTGATGATTAATGATGCACAATGATATGTGATTTCATTTTCTTCTTATTTGTACCTCCTTTTTGGAATGAAGATGGTTCTCTCATCCTCAAGAGAAAGGTAGGATGACGGGTGTGTGCTAGCTTATCGCATGGATTGTCAATTATATTGTTTCTTTAAAATGGAGCATATATTCAAAAACAAGTGATCGTTGAAGCATGATCAGAGTAATATTATGCATATAGGAAGAGCAATACTGGCTCATTTGTTTGGTAGAAATTGACGTTCTGTAGCTACCTTCAGGGGTATTATGATTGAGTGCGGTATTATAATTCTACTGTGATTTTGTAAAATCATACCTTGAACTCTCTCAGCCCGAATCTCTGGGTCGTTGGCCAGCAGGATCAGGGCGCCGCTGCTGCACCGCTCCGGGACGCCCACGATGAGGGCTTCCTTCTCACACCCGGGCCACCCGGGAGAGCTCACAAACTTTCTTTTCGTCCTATTAGGTATATGAACACCTCGTGGGCGGGCACTGAGCGCAGCATCATCTCTCAGTATAACATCAGCAACCCTGGAGTTGGTGTACCCCTTCAAAGTAGAAATTCCCCCGGTTGCGCGGAAATTTCCATGACCTCTAAGCTAGGCGGTAAAATCAGAGGATCCCTTAAACTCCATTGTCTCTGCCGGTGGTTCCACTTGGAAGGGCCGAGCCGCGGGGCTGCTGCTTGTATTGACCCGGGAAAATTGGTTGACCTTTGTTTCTTTCTCATTCGGCGTTGTTTATGGCTCGGAGTTCAGAGCAAATCTATCTTGGAAGAAAAAATCAAGAGCTTTTATATTGGTTGTATACAGCAAACACGATTTCTTAATTTAAGTAAAAAATCTTCCTTAAAATGGGACGGAACGAATTTCAGTATAAGAAAAGTACTTGAATCAAAATTCTTATTTTGTACTTTGATTAAGTACTTTATGTACTGAATTTTGGTACGACGAAGTACTTGAATTAATAATTCTCATTTCTGTATTTAGATTATTCTTTTATTAGTGTCTCAATCTTAAAAATATGCGGGCGATAACCCTTGCACAAGATAAATAAAAATGTAATTTTCGAATCTATTGTTTATTTTTTTATCGTTTGTTTATTTATTTTATTTTATTTTCTCTTTTTTTTAATCAGGTTCTCAGAATTCGGAGCAACTCGTAAAGTTGTGTAATTTTAATCCGAATGCTCACAAAAATACTATAGTCAAACACTGACCTTTATACAATAACTTGTCAATTTAGTTCAGAATCGATTTTAGGAATCACAACATCGTCATCAACTCAATTTCAGTAAATTTATACTGAATTTAAAAAAAATATTAATTTGAGTATTAATTACTTGAACTAAGAAAATTCGGATTTTTCGAACTTATTTTAAGTAAAATAGATTTTCAGTACTGCAACACTTTTAAGTAATCGTTTTTACTGAGCAAGTTGGCCGGATTCAAAATTCATAATTTTATGAATTTTTCTGCTTGTAAACTATGCGACAAATTTAAAAAAGAATCAAGAACAGTTTCTATGTAATTTTTCACATAAAATCTGAAAAAATTTTTTGTTCTGCAAAATGATGATTTAAAAAAAATTTTTTTTAGATTATGTCTAAACGCAGAAGTAATAGAACTAAACGGACCTCGGATTCGGATTCAGCAGTCAAAAGTACATATAAGTAGGGTGGTCCAGTCTCTGATTCAATTTTTTTTCTATTTTGTAGAGCTGTGTAATCTATGTTGCCGTCACTAATAACTCATTGTTCAAATCCTTACAATTGATAACAAACGTTAGACCGCATGTTCTCTCGGATAAAAAATTACCTTGACCAACCAACGGAGGGAGGGAGGGAGGAAGGAAGGAAGGAAGGGAGGGAGAGAGAGAGATTTGTTATTGAAGTTATTCCGCTAGAGATTTTTACTTTGACTGCCGATAGTGTTCGGACGTTGTTGCAGTTCAAATTCAAATTCAAATTTCCTCCACTCCAACTTCCCAACTTTACAATACATCTAGTTTTGAAAGAACGAGAGCGGTTTGCTGTTCCCTTCTCCATTGAATTTCGTCCTGACTCTTCAACGCTTTGATGTCTACGTCTTCGTCTTGTACTGGATCTAAAGGAACTGCTGCATAAATTGCGAAAATCGATCGACCGATTTCAAGCCCTGGACAGATAAGCAAACATTCACAGATAAGCCTCCCGTCAATACATACTTCCTTTTATTATCCTAACTTAAATTGTTAGAGCGTTCTGAGGTTCCACTTTTTCATTTCGTTTTGCTTCTTATTTTTCTTTTTCCGGTTTTATTGGATAATTATATCTTAGCAGTGAACTGTGTGACCTGGTGCCCGTTCGCACCAGGTTACACGATACCGCTGGCTCTACCGCGGGCACTCCGTATTTATAACGGGCGCCAGGAGTGCCGCGACCTGCTCTCGCTCGGGAGCACGGGGGAATCTCTCGGGGGGGGGGGGGGGACGGCCGCGCGCGGAGACTCGAAACGGGGTCTACCCGCGCGCTTCGCTTGACCGTGACGTCGAGGGGGACGCGGGGGGGGGGAGGCCAGGGCCGGAGCCCGTCGTTCTTGAGGGTGTGTTGGCGCGCTCGCCAACACACACGTTCACTGGGTGTGTCGGGCGGACACCGGGGCCGCGACGCGCACACAGCAAACCTGGCTCGACCGCTCGTTCTCTCTCGGCTCGTACTCGGCTTGGCTCTGCTGCTCTCGGCTCTGCGGCGACGTCGTCGGCCTCGGCGTCCGGGAAGTCTCGCACTCACACACACGCTCGCGTAGGGCTCGATAACTCCGGGGTCTTGCGCGTCGCGTGTTGAGGGCTGCGGGCACCGGACGAGAATGCCGTCCGCCTCGTGCTTGCTCGCGGCCTCGCGGCTCGCGTACGCGCTGGAAAGTGCTGCCCTCCCGAGCCGGCGGCTGCCGTACCGGCCGGATTGGAGAGGAGCAGCCTCTCCGTCTACAGTGACGGGTTTCCCCGTCTGCGGCGGGAGCACGGCGGGAAAACCGGCGTCGTCGGGCCCGGAAACCACCGGCCACAGTACGAGATCGTGGAGGAGAAGAGACCGGAACCGGGGACCGGTAAGAACCAGCGGCGCCGGAAGAACCGGGACAGCGGGTGTTCCAGTGCCACCCGGATGACTATGAGCCGCTGCACCTTGGGCCCTCGCAACCCCGGGTAGAGCCGTTGAGGCTGCTGCCCCGGGACGAGGTGCAACGGGCGGCAGTGGCGTCATTGACGTCCGGGGGGCCATGTTCGTCCCGGCAGGCGGACCTGCGGGACAAGCTGGAACGGCGGAGGGATCGCTCCGCCGTAAGCGACGAGGATGGTGGGTCGTCGCCGGCCACCTGAAGCTGGTGACCCTTGGAGCGGGTAGGGCAGGCCGACACGGCGGCTGCCTCGACTGGCGCCACGGAGACCCAGTTGCGGGTGGACCGGGCGCGGGGAGAACGACGGGCGTCAGCGACGACCCAGCGGGATGAGGGCCCGAGGCGGCGCAACCGGGGGCTGAAACGTTCTCGGGTGCGGGGCACCGCATTCGGGGGGGTTGAGCGTCTGGCGGTGGACCAAGCGCTAGACCCGCCCGACTACTCGTGCTTCTCGTGCTAGAGATCGATGCACGAGAGGCGCGGGTGCCCGAACCCCGGCGGCTGGAGTTTTTGCTTCAATTGCGGCCGCCGGGACGTGGATGTCACCCGGTGCCTGCGATGCGCAGAGGCGTATCGGCGGTGAATAGGCGCGCGGCAGTGGATGCCGCGCCCCACATCCCCACCGCGAACGGACTGCAGCCGCAGCCGAAGCCCGCTGCAGCGCGACGCTGCGCGTATTTGCGGCATGGCGGCTCGAGACGGGCAAGACCCAGACATGGTGCGGTTCCTCCTCACCCAAAAACGACGGGAGCGGTTGGTGAACACCGCCGGGGAGGGAACCGCACCCCCGCCCCAGAGTGACGCGCCGCCCCAGATTCGGCCAGTGGAGGTCGTGCGAGCGCAGAACGAAGGAGCGGGCGGGCGGGCAGCGCAGCCCTACGCCAACGGCACCGACCACCTCGACCCCAGCCCCGAGGGTGCGGCAGGCGTCGGAGGTGTCCTCGGTGTCGGGAGAGAGACGGGAACGGGGCTGGCACAAGCTGGTGCGCAGCCTAGCGCACTTGCCAGCGGAAGTGCAGTCGGCGATCCTCCTGGCGGCGGTGTCTCAGGATGCCACCGTCGACGAGGACCAGGAGGGGCCGCCATAAATTGAGCGGATAGGGGGGTTGTTGAACGCCGGGCCCCCGGGTCCCCGGGGGACCCTGTTTCCTACCCCCTTACGCCGTCTCACTCGTGTCCAGCTGACGGACCGCCCCCCCCCCGAGAGATCCCCCCGTGCTCCCGAGCGAGAGCTAGTTGCGGCACTCTTGGCGCCCGTTATAAATACGGAGTGCCCGCGGTAGAGCCAGTCCCTCGTGTAACCTGGTGCGAACGGGCACCAGGTCACAACTGTTACACTTGCCTAACGAACTTGACCCCTCTGCACATCTTAAATCTCGGCTAAGAGTGGATATTTTGAAAGACTCTGAAAATTGACATCAAACCATGTCTCAACCCTCAAATGAATTATCAACTGACGAATCAAAATCATCTGAAAATGTGATTATTGATGAAAACAACTCGACTAGATTCATGAATTCAAATACAAAACCTAAAGATAGAAACTCAAACTCTGAGGAGTTTTTCGACCTGTTCTCGAAAGAGCAATTTATAAACCAAAACGAGAACAGATACGATGTTCGCTCTAAAGCTCCTCTCATTACCTATTTATTCAACACACGTATAAATAAAAATTTGGGACATTTTTCACATCGGAAAGGTGGGAGAAAGAATTTTCATGGCTGGCTTTTATGTCGCAGGACTGTGCAAGGCGGGACATAATAAATTTTCGGTATCATTCAACTCTTTTCAAGAAGCGAATAAATTCTTCGATGAGTGCTCAAGTAAAATAGATCTAAACTGGAGTGCCTTTATCCCAGACCAAAGCCTCTTTAATATCGGAATTATTAACGACGTGCCCGCAGATATCGCAGTTGAACTTATTCAAAAGTCCATAATTTGCCCTGACGAAGAAAAAATCGATAAAGTAGTCAGAATGAAAGCTGAATGAAAATGAATATTGAAAACGAACTTCGCTCCCGAGAGTCCCGAGACTCGATATATTTCATAATATATTAAGTAGATACTTGAGACACTAGATACTACAAATGATATAGTCATTTTTATCCCTTAAGGGGAGGTTCTCATCAAGCAATTTGAAAAAATCGATTTTTTTTTGCTGATTTTAATACCTTATGAAGTGTAGAATATGCCTCTAAAAGCGTGTGACCACAATAGTTTTTTCCAAAAAGTTATAGCATAGTAATCAACTTATGATTAACGTTATTGATACGGTTAACCGAATCTTTAATCGCGTTTATCTCGAAACGACTTTTTTTAAACTGTGGGAATCGTAGCTCAAAAACTAATCAAGGGATCGACTGGAATCTTTTTTTATTTTCAAGGCAATCAAATTCCTGGGAGCTCATACCTATAGAACCATCAATTTTGTTATTATTTTTTGTCTATATATCGATTTTAAGAGCAAAAAAAAGTGCGAAATCGGTACGTAAATTTCACAAGTCCGCCATTTTGTTAATTTTCAATTTTTTTTCGGTATTATTGGTATAATATCCCACAAATTTTATATATTTTCTGAAACTCTTTCGTTTTTTGATCTCAGATAAAAATTAGAGGCTCTAGAGTTCCCACCATGTGGAAACTTTTTGTAGAGGCGTGCCCATAAACGTGTATTTAACTTATTATATGATGATTATTTTTTAATAATAAAAATTTTTTCGTGCACTTAAATAATATATAAGTACGTGTGAAAAAGTTCCATACCATTATTTAATTCCTTCTATGAAAAAAAAAAAGAAAAATGGGTCATTTTCGAGGTGTTAGATGAGAACCTCCCCCTAATGTATATACATAATAATTTTTATAGCATTCTAATTCATCAAAATGAATCAAACTAGAGCGTCTGATATTTTTCACTTGTGACAGCTACAGATGCTCTAACGGGCCAGATACCAGTTAACTGGACGTAACAATAACAACTATAATGTTCTCTACGTCGATCAATAAAGAGAATTTGGGAGTGTAATACCCAAAGGGAATAGGAAAGAATGAATCATATACAATAAAAATTTATTCTCTCATAATTCCATGTATCGATTACACGAGAACGTAAAATAGTATCGGATCTAAATTGAAAATTGTATGTAATAAGCTAACTTCCAATGAGTGAATCGATATTCCTTGCTTCAGCTAATGATCAATTACAAACTGGATCGTCAACCAATCAAGATGATTCAGAAAGCTCGGGAAAAATTGAGACACTCGATTTTTCTTTGTATTCTGGTGAATAGAATACTTGGAATTATACACGCGGCTGTACGAATGTATTGAGTACGAACACACTTCAAAAGAATGAAGAATTTGCGTTTATCAATATGTAAAATAGACGGTAAAATATTGATTTAGAAAGATTAAAAAAACCAAAGAGTGCCCCATATAGATGGTATGGCAAACGTTTGATTAGAAATCATACCAGGGTTAGACGATTCTATTGGTATGTATTCTAATGATTCTAATAATAGAGAATGGTTTCGAATCCACTGGTAGAAATGAGCAATCTCAGTGTACATTCCTGGAAACCTTGGAACGGCACAACCGACGCCTGTGGATACAATACCCACCTGAACATTGTTTTCGTCGATAAGCGGAGCACCGGAATCGCCGCTACAAGCGTCACTGCCGTAATGAGCAGCACATAGTAGGTGGTCCATTTTCATCCTGTTCAATCTTGTGTCTCCGTAGGCTCTTGATCATGCAGTACTGTCGACGAGTTGCAGCTCAGCAGACTTCAGATCCATAATTGGTGAGCCTTTAGATACAACCGACCCCCAACCAGCGACCCTCACATTTCGTCCCGCGATGACTCTGGTTCGATCTGTGGCCAACCGGACCTGAGCCACGTTAGTGCCAAATTGGAAGGGTCTCAATACTTTTAGCAATGCCAAATCGCTTAAGGGGGTAGCCTACCTAAATTTTAACATGGTCAAAAAAAAATCGTACGAGGCTGTAAATTTATTTTCTTATTCATTTTTTTACGGCGGATTCAATGACGTATCGACCAACCCGGAAAAAAATTTTTTTCACCGTAAAAAAATTTTTTCAATTTTTTCGAAATTACTTGGAATTTTTTTTCTCGGCTCCTAGAGGTCCAATCGCAAAACCGATACGTACGTTTGTGGACATTGTATTGAGGAACCCTCCAAAAAATTTTCAGCCCAAACCACTAAAAATAAGTCTCAATTATTCACCTCCTCCCGCATCACGTTTCCACCTTCATTTTGCAACGTCATAAAAACATCCATTTGATTCAGACTAAGTATTTAGCATACATGCGATGTGTGCGTGGGAGGATGTGTGTGTGTGTGTGTGTGTGTGTGTGTGTGTGTGTGTGTGTGTGTGTGTGTGTGTGTGAGGGTGTGCTCCAGTGAATTTTTGGGTTATTATTTACTACACGAAACTACCACACATCTTTGATGGATTGGACGCATTTCTTTTTCATGCTCAATTTGTGAATATATTCATTTAGAATTCTTACAAAATAAGCAACAATAGAATAAATCGTGTCAAAACATTCCAGCACCATAAGATACACCTTCTTTTTGTAAGATGGCAGTGTTTCTTTTCATCTCAGCCATTTTTTTCACTATCCGTGCTTTCTTGATATTTTCATCCCTTTTCCTCTTACCAAGAATTGATGCTTTTTTATCAAATTGTCTGAAACTGGAGATCGTTATATGTCCAAGGAGACCCAGTTGCTTCATGATTTTCGATGCTGTTTTCTCATACCCAACATTGAATTCGCATATTGCTATTGAAGCTGCAGTTTCGACTCTCGATTTACCTGCAAATATTTCTTTAGGACATTTATTCCAAATAGCACTGTGCAAACTCTCATTAGCATTTTGTGTGAGACAGCGAGCACATCGAGTAAGTAATGACTCATCAGTCAATCTATCATAAAGAGGTAGAATTTTTTGGAGACATAGTTCATTTATTGGAGTGTTGATGTTAGATCTATGCGTACCTGGGACTTTTTCATTAGCTAGAGCTGCCTTATAAAAACACCAAGATGATATTCCTTCCGGGCAGTAATCGTGTTGAGGATTTTCATCAGTATATGCTGAATGATAAATTGATGCCATAATAGAGTTTTTCATCTCCTGCTAGGAAGTTCGTATGAGTATACTCTTATAAGTATAGATAATGAGTAAAATTGAATGTACCTCAACGTTGCCTTTATTTCTATAAATAGCTTTCTTATAGTATTGAGATAGCTTTTTTATAGTCGTCTCCTTCAACTGACCATACTTTCCACCTCCTAACGTGACTTTACGACTTTTCTCATCCTTCACAATGCTTGTTATTCCTGTATATACTCTATAAATAAAACCGTTTAGAAAGTGGAAATTTGTTGATGGAAAACTATAATCAAAATATCAGTTGGGAAGAGGTAGGGGTAGCAAGAAACATAGAGGCAGAGAAACATGAGTTAGGAATAAAGATAAAAAAAGCAGTAATACATGGATCATGCAATTTTGCACCAAGATTATATGTTTAGATTTCATACCTTTTCCCTACGTGATTGATGCATTCTTCCTTCACAAGTTCATAATTTGATCCATAAATTTTTAATTGTTGTAGGTGGTTGAAAGTCTTACAATCTCCGTCAGACAACATGGTTGTCAATCGAAATCCATAGTCTATTGAACGTTTCCAAATTTTTTCTGCGACTGTAATCTCCATTGCACCCGAAGACCCTCCATGATTGATATCGCACTTATCTTTATGTCCTTCAAACCAAAACTGGAAGTCAGGAGAATCTTCACCCAGAGCATCAGCAGCAGAAACACACACTCGACAAAATTTCGAAGCGACATCAAAATCTAAAACGTATCCAGTCAATAGATCAATGACGCAGCCAAACCCGTGCTTAGATTTGTGTCCTCGTGTTGGCCAAGAACCATCATAGCTAACAGCGATATCGAAAATTTCAATTGAATTTGCTTCGGAAGCGTTTTGTTCGTATGACGGTTTTTTTTCAAGTTGCTCATAATTTTTCAAATGGGTATTTTTATCATGAGCTGGAGTAAGATTCTTATAGGCTTCTTTTGTTATATCTCTACATTCATTCAATAACAACTGTGTAGACTCATTGATAGCTTTTCCAATGATCTTCTTATATTCTTCATGAGTTTTCTTAGAATAATTCTGCATGTTCATTATTGCACAAAACTTCTGGAGCCCTGCATATCCTTTTCCTGAATAACTAGATGCGAGGCTCATACGAATATTTATCTCGGGACGTAGGCGTTTCGTATGCTTACATTCAATCAACTTTGATGTATCAACGACACATTTCACACCATCAATACCAGTTCGCTCACAAAAATCACATTTCAAAGAAATTTTTCGTAAAAATCCATTGCCATTGCCTAACTCAAAATTCAACGAAACTTGATCGCAAGTAGAACACTTCATATTATTTGTCAGAAGAGATAATTGAGATATGTCTAAAAAGATGTACTCTCCGCAACTATTTTCTTCATTATCAAAAAAGATATCAGTATTATTACACATCTCATATTTTGTTACGATGCGAGATCTATCAACTTGATTTTTTAGATTGTTTTTTCCCATCTTCGATCAACTAGTTTCTGCATTAGCATCGATTTTTTTGTACGAACCATTTTTCAGGATACACTACTAGAGCAGCGTGGCACAGTTCACGTCTAAATGTATACTGAACTTCCAATCCATCAAATCAAACATTTGAGCATACGAAGTTGTCTTGAAATCAAGGAATTTTAGGAATGAGATTAGAATATACGTATAAGTATAAGTATGTGAATGCGCGCCTATTCTCCGAACTGTTGTGATTTACAAACACACACACACACACACACGCATGCACAAACACACATAAACACACACAAACACACAAACACACAAACACACACACACACACACACACACACACACACACACACACACACACACACACACACACACACACACACACACACACATCCTCCCACGCACACATCGCATGTATGCTAAATACTTAGTCTGAATCAAATGGATGTTTTTATGACGTTGCAAAATGAAGGTGGAAACGTGATGCGGGAGGAGGTGAATAATTGAGACTTATTTTTAGTGGTTTGGGCTGAAAATTTTTTGGAGGGTTCCTCAATACAATGTCCACAAACGTACGTATCGGTTTTGCGATTGGACCTCTAGGAGCCGAGAAAAAAAATTCCAAGTAATTTCGAAAAAATTGAAAAAATTTTTTTACGGTGAAAAAAAATTTTTTCCGGGGTGGTCGATACGTCATTGAATCCGCCGTAAAAAAATGAATAAGAAAATAAATTTACAGCCTCGTACGATTTTTTTTTGACCATGTTAAAATTTAGGTAGGCTACCCCCTTAAGCAGAGACGAGAATGAAGAAACTCAGGAAAATGAATCACAATATGCACCAGCTTTGTCGTTTAAAGAACTCATGACATCATTGGAACATGCAGAACCATCAACATCAACATCAACAACCAGCAGGACTGGAAAACCATACTCTAGGACACATATAAGCTCGTCCGACTGTAATGAGAACTGATTATTAAGAGAAATGTGTTTTGAAAAGATGACACTGTATTGAGGTCGTTATAAGTTCATGCTTTAATTTTACGTTAATGAAACTATTGTTAACATGTTTATATACGTTTATATATGTACTTATAATCAAGACTTTTGGAATAAAATACTAAGTTTCTTTCAATAAATGTTTGACAAACATATTTCAATGAATTGTTTATAGATACCTAAAAATATAAATATCTATTTTCAACCACAGTTTCTTCCGAAAAACGGAATTTATAATGATTCACCGATTATCACCGATTTCACAGTTTATCTATAATTAAACCACGATTCTGTATTGAAAAATACTTATTTCATTAAAAAATTTTACGGCAAAATTGTGACTTTTGGCCATTGGCCATAGTTTTCCATTAATTAAGCCCCAATTAATTAATTAATTGCGCCAAGCTTTCTCAATAAAAAAAAATCCTACAAATTTTCAAAGAAATAATTTCTACGCGGGTAAAGATAAACATATATTGATTCTATTACAAATAACATCAGCTGCCTGAGTTGAAATGCTATGACGCCTTTTGGGTCTACTAGTCCAAAAGTATCGCAATCACCCTTATTAACCTTGGATAATGTGTGACGATGTTTCGGCTTGAGCGCACCGCACAAACTTAAATCTAATTCATGATGGTCTTCAATGGATGTTGAAAACCATCATGAATGTTAAATAATGATACAATCTTATTAAGATTTCAGCGTGCGATAGTTATTTGAATTTCAGCTTCAATGTTTTAGTCAACCACAAAATATTTTTTTTACGGTGAAATTGGCTAAGAAATGTGATAATCCTTATCTTTCGAATGAAGAATTTCTTTTATAATTTTATATGAATAAAATACATTATGAATACATTAAAAAATGTACATGCTTTTCATTGATTATTCACTCCCTCAAACGTATATGTTGCCCGAAACAATAAATAAGTTTCTAAGCTTACAATAACTGCAAACAAACGTTTTATTTTCAGGATTTTTTTAATCGAAGATTAGACCCTGGATAAATAAATGGCATAAAATGTTTGTACTTTTTAAATGTCACTTTTTTGTATCTTCAATTATTTCTTTTCAAACAGAATAGCGGCTAAAAAGTGGCGATCAAAATAAAAACTGTTCGTTCGTTTATTGAGGATCCCCTTAATTTTTGGAAAGCTGAATTTGAATGAAAATGTATATATTTTCACGTACGTGAGTTTTGTATAATTTTTCTTTTTGTTTATACAGAATAACCTAAATGAATAGAAAAAAATTATGAATATTACATATATAGACAGAAATAATATTTATGTTTCGCATCAATGTCTAAGCGTGTGAAGAGATCAAAAAATTATTTGCTTTCATTCATTTCAAATTTTATATTACATTTAGCCATCAGATTTTAGTGATTAATATATAGTTCTTAAATCTCACTACTTTCTATTGGGAGATAAAATGAATGTATTTTTTTTTTGAAGAAATCATGTGATTTCAGAAAATTCAATAGCACACCTCACTAAATCTTCTCGAACTGATTCGACCGACCATCCGAAACTTTATAAAAAAAGGGTTATTTTCAATAAACACATTATCAAAAATATGTTCTATCTTTCGTTCCGCTGTTGATACAAATAAACACGACATTCAGCTTCCATCAAGTAGTTTCAGCGAAAATTGCACCAGTCTAAGAAAAAATAGTTATTATCAATGAAATTATTGCTTCGGTACTGTGAACGGATCCGATACTCCTAATGGACAATTCGATAATATTCTCAATAAATGCGAGCTCGAAGAAACATATCTCGGGGAATCCCATGAAGGCAATACACGTGTATAGGGAATTCGAGGGTTTCATCGTACTGCAACGTTAATTTTCTACGCGTAGTAAATGTAGTTTCCTACAGCGCGTAGAATATTCACCCAGTAGCTGTTGGCCGTGGCGTTTTGAAATTCGGCTCCCAACCGTCGAACTGTCCGGTACGGAAGCGCCTACTCGCCACACCACCTCGCGAGCGCGAGTGGGAGATTGAAGCAGTATCTCGCACGCACGCGTGCGTGCGCGCGGTTATGACTGTCAGTGACGTTATAATATATGTGGTCACGATACGTCGTTAGCAGTCAAGATGCGAAATGCAAATTGCGAAGGATAAACAAATAATTGTACGATTGTTGTTCTGCAAGTCTTATTGATTTTCTGGAGTGATTAGACGTTTGTTTTCATCTCGCAGTAGAGGTCAATGTATGTAAGAACTGATGAAAAGTAAAATACAGATAATTGTTACACTGTGATAATACATTTTTCATTTTATGCAAGCAAGGGCCCATACGTCACTACTGGTACTAGCTTCTTCTTTGCTTAAAAATATGTCTGGTGACATAAACAAGTAAGTGCCTCGAATGTTGTTTGCTCTTGTCGATTGAAGATCTTCATTCAGCATTTTCCATTTTCCTACTCCTAAATCACATATTTTAACTGATAAAGTATTTTCAATTAAAACATTCCCTGGTTTTACGTCACGATGAATAACTGGTTCACTTTGTAAATGTAAATAGGCCAAAGCCAGGCATAACTGATGTGCAATAAAATTTTTATCGTCAATATTGAGAGGGAATCCTTTTTTAACCTCTGGATCAAAAATTATTTCATGCAAAGAATGTCCCTGAACATACTCCATGACAATGTGGAATTGTGTCATACTGCAGCTTATTGCCATGATGTTAACAATATTAGGATGCCTTATTTTTTCCAATAACACAATTTCTCTCAGTAAATGGATGTCGTCTTTCCCACTTTGCACAGTTTTGATAGCGACTGGACATTCACGGAATTTTCCTTTCATTACTTTTCCTTGAGATCCTCTGCCGAGTATAATATTTGAGTATTTTAATTCACTTTCTTTGATTACTGGAATGTTAGTTTTTAAATTCTGGATTTTTTGAAGTTCCAAATCCAGTGATCCAATATTATCTAATTGTTTTAAGACGTTCTCATTACTGTCGGTTGATGATCTGTGTTTCGTTTATTAAATTGAAACGAACTTCGGGTTCCTTCGAAATACTTTTTATTAAGGTTACACAGGAAAATGATGTGTGTCCGATATACAAATTCAACCGCAATTGCCCGTTCGCTTGATCTCAAACTTACCATGGCAACTAAAACAACAGAAAATCTGCCTAAGTAGCCAAACGTCCGCGTTCGAACCTTATTTGTTCTAACGCCCCGTAGGTCCCTTCTTTTATCGGTCAATAACCGGTGAAGGGAAAAGAGCGCCCACGTCCAACCCTTATTTGATTGGCCGTGACACGGCCTTCGCATCGATGTAACTGCGCATAGGCAGACTTTTCTTTAAAATTTAATTTAATTTAACGACCAAGCGAACCGGCCGCTTACAAGTATACAAGAACATTCTTCCCCGTTCAAAATTTCAATTTTGAACTTCCGCAAATTTCACTAGTTTTCTAGTTGGGCGTAAAAAGCTCCCGAAAGCTGTTTTGACCTCGGCAACTCGGACTTGCCCGTCAGCTCCCGGAAGAGCTCGCGTTATTAATCCCTTCCTCCATTGATTCCGCTCAATATTTTCTTCCAAAATCAATACCATGTTCCCTTCTTTCATAGGAGGTTCTTGATCAAACCATTTTTTCCTCGGTATAATGAAGGAAGAAATTCTTGTAGCCATCTTTTCCAAAATAATTGAGTACATGCTTCGCTTATTAACCACTGTTTTCTAGAACAAAGTGACTGCGAATGACTCTTATCGAACTCGATTACTCCCGATGACGAACCTTTCAAAAAATGATTCGGCGTTAAAGCTTCGCCATCTCGAGGATCTAATGAAATGTGCGTCAAAGGTCGAGAATTCACTGAGTCTTCGATCTCTGAAAAAATTGTCAAAAGTGTTTCGTCTTTCGGAGACTGTTCCCGTAAACAAGCAGTTAAAGCAGTCTTAACCGACCGAATTAAGCGCTCCCAAGCTCCCCCCATGTGAGGAGCAGAGGGCGGATTAAACTTCCAATAGAACTTTTTTTGAGCCGCAAATTCTTCAAACTTTTTGGTATTCGAATACAATTCAACAATAACCTCTTTTAATTCGTTACACATGCCCTTGAAATTTGTCCCGTTATCCGAGTACACTACTAATGGTGTACGTCTTCGTGCTATGAACCTTTTAAATGCTAGAATTGCTGAGTCAGATCTTAATGAATGTGCAATCTCCAAATGAATTGCTCTTGTGGTCAAACAAGTAAACAATACTCCCCATCTTTTTTCTCTGCTGCGCTTAACTTTTGCAAAAAATGGACCAAAAAAGTCGATACCACAATGCGAAAATGGCCTTTTATTGATTGCGATTCTTGCTAACGGAAGGTCAGACATTCTAGGATTCGCCGGCTTAGCACGCCGTAATTTACAAATGACACACTTAAAAATCAAACTCCGTAAGGCATGCCTTAAACCGAGAATCCAATATATTTGTCGCAACTCGTTCACTACAGTATCATGACTTCCATGAAAAAATTCCCATGAAATTTCAACATGAGAAGTTTTGAAAAATGATTTTTGCTGTCCAAAAGTATAGGTTTGTATGTTAAGTTCTCTTCGACGTTATCAAAATTTGACAATCTCCCGTTTATTCGCAAAATTTGATTTTTATCTATAAAAGGACTCAAACTGATTATTTTGCTACCTTTTGGAATTTCTTTGTTTCTGTTCAAGATATTTATCTCTTCGGGAAAAGATAAGAACTGAGATATTCTAATACAAAAATTTTCGGCTTTAATTTGTAAATCAGTCAATATAATCTCGACACTTTCAAGGTTTCTCTTTTGATGTAATTTCTTTTTTAACTTCATTACGTATAGGAAAACGTTTCGGACCGTTAAAATAAGTCGACTCCAAGAAGAAAAACGTGAAAAATCAATCATAGGCTCCTGAATTTGTACAGCGAAAATCCCTTTTCTTTCTTCATTGCAAGTTTTTGTGCTTTGACTTATTTTTGATTTATCTTGTTCTGGCCATTCTGATTCAAATTTTTTCAAAAAGGACGGACCGTTGAACCAGCGACTTCTTTCGTTCAAGCATTCGGCAGCAAAACGAGTTCCGTCATCGGCTGGATTTTCTTTTGAAGGGACCCATCGCCATTCGCTATCTTTGGAATTATCTCGGATTTCGTTAACTCGATTCGCGACAAAAATTTTAAATTTTTTCGGATCTCTATTAATCCAACTCAACACCGTTACCGAATCCGACCATAAAACTCGCCTCGTGATTATGAACTCATGTTCTTTTTCAATCAATTTCGCAAGCCGCGAACCTAAAAGCGCTCCGCGTAGTTCCAACCGTGGAATCGATGATTTTGTAACCGGAGCTACGTGACTTTTTGCAGCGATGATAGATGTACGGAAAAGACCATCACCTAGTGAGAAACGCCAATAAGCTACAGCAGCGTAAGCTTTTTCACTTGCATCGCAAAAGACGTGTAATTCCGCTTCTTTTATCTGCGACTCCTGCAACTGATAACATCTATCGATTCGACATAATTTTGCGTACTTCAAATCACTCAACCACTGTCGCCATTTCAAAAATTCCTCTTCGCGAATGTCTTTATCCCAACCAACCCCACTCTTACAAACATGTTGCATTAAAATTCTAGAATGTATAGTAAAGGGAGTCAAGAACCCGAGGGGATCGAAAATGGACATGATCACGGCTAATAGTTCTCTTTTCGTTGGCTTTTTATCACCGGAAAGTAAACTGCTTTTGATTTTTACAAGATTTACATTAAAACCGAGCTTATCTGAGTTATTAAACCATCGTAAACCTAAAATTTTTTCTCCTCCACTTTCTTGCGATTCCGACTTGACTAGTTGCGTAGATCTTTCATTCCCATCGATTCCAGATAAAATTATAGCGTCATTGCTACTCCAACTATGCATCTCCCAATTGGCGTGAGCATTAATTTCGGTTACTTCACGGACACGATTGACGGCCTCGATTCGAGTCGCACAACTGTCGAGAAAATCATCCATATAAATGTTTTTAATCAAGCTCTTTGAGCTTTCAGGGTATTTTTCTTTGAACATATCTGCGTTTTGGTTTTTTATAAAAAGCGCGGAACAAGGAGATGATTTGGCTCCGAATAGCATTGAACTCATTAAAAATTCCTCAGGAGGATCCGATCTATTTTCTCCTCTCTAAAAGAAGCGCTGAGCGTCACGATCTTCTTTTCTGATCTTAATTTTTAAGAACATGTCCCTCATATCTGATTTTATCGCGAATGCGTACTGACGGAAGCGCATAAGAACTCCTGGCAGCGCCATTAACAAATCCGGACCTGATAATAGTAAATCATTAAAACTTTTTGATTTGGCTTTATCTGCAGCGTCGAAAACTAAGCGGACCTTCCCCGGCTTGTTCACATTTTGAACTCCGAAATGTGGTAGGAAACGAATCTTTGAATGCGACTGAACTTCTCCCGCTTTGATAGCAAACCCTTTCTCAAAAAGTCGCGACATTTCTGAATAATACAATCTAGCAAATTCAGGGTTATTGTCTAGTTTTCTCTCGAGTTAAAATAACCTGCGAAGCGCGTTGGAGCGTCCATCGGAAAATACCTCGTCGACCTGTCTCCAAAGAAGACCGACTTCCCAGGAGCCGTTTATATATTGACTAGTCTTTTCCAATATCTGTAAAGCTTTTTCATTTTCGGCATTCTTTGATTCATAATTATTTACTCCCGCTGACTCCAAATTAAAATAAAATTGTACTAGCTTTTCTAACCTTTCATAAGTATTATTTTCTACTGATTGTTCTGACTCAGAAATTCCATTCACTGTTTTGATTTGATAAATACTTTCATCAAACTTTTCGAAATGACCATGTATAACCCAGCCAAGCAAACAACGACTGACAAAAAGGGAATCTTTTTGAATTTCACGAGATTCACGCGGGATAATTAAATTTATATTATCCTGACCGATCAAAATCGTTGGGAACAAATCGCAAGGGCTAATGTTTACACCCGTTCTTTTCGCACATAACTTAATAATTCTCTCATCCATTTGTTGAGCAGAAAGAGGAATATTTTCTACTACTATTACATTATTTAAAAGAAAGTCTGCTTTTGCAGTTTTCAATTTGATTTTTACTTTTTCATTAGACAAAATAATACCTCCAAGACTGTTCAATGAAAGATTTAACTTAGATGTTCGAATTCCGATTTCTTCTACTACGTTTTTCTGTATCAAAGT
Source organism: Aphelinus atriplicis (assembly GCA_020882685.1). NCBI lineage: Eukaryota > Metazoa > Arthropoda > Insecta > Hymenoptera > Aphelinidae > Aphelinus > Aphelinus atriplicis. Next base: position 52,115,783 of record CM037073.1, read on the forward strand.
TGCCGTAGAGCCTTCATCAAGAAAAGCAACTACTTTTTTAGATATTCTATCTCCTTCCAGCATAACTGGAACCATTTTAAGATAAATTCGCGAATGGGATCTGTGCGAAGACAAGTTGTTGATGAATTTGTTCGAATTTAGTCACAATGCATTGTTTTGACTCGAAGAAGACTCCACCGATGAACTTGCGGGAGCTTGCGGAACTACCCTGTTCTCCCGATGCAATAGTTCATGATGTTTTCTACCACATCTTTTACAAGAACCTTTTTGACAATCTGTACGAATGTGACCTTCCCCCAAACAATTATAACATAATCTATTCGTCTTAACTGCTTTCCAACGTTCAGCGTTTGAAGCTTTACTCAAATCTCGACAATTTTCAATTTGGTGGTTTTTCCTTTTACAAAAAAAGCACCGTACATCGCTCTTTCGATTTAGAACTGGACTGTCCCTTACTTTTTCGAAACTTCTGGGATCATCGATCAAAAATATACTTTTTTCACTTCGGTTGTTAGTGTTGTTACGATTCGAAGTTTTCGAGACTGATTCGATGGACTTAATTGTGTATACACCCGCCGCTAGAATTACCTCAGCTTCTTCGAAAAGGAAGTTTAATAACTTTTCTAGCTCAGGCTTTTCTTTGTCCTTGAAAGCAGCATGACGAATGAAACCGTTCATCATCGAATCAGGAAGCTTTTTAATAACTTCATTCGACAAATCGGAGCTATGAAGGAAACCGATATTTTTCAAAGATTTTATCGCGGAAACACAATTTTTTAATCGCGTAGCTACTTCAATTAAATTACTTTTTCGTGAATCAATCTCCGGTAATTCTCTAATTTCGTTCAAATTTTTTTCTAAAATCAACCGCGAATTCCCGAATCTCATTTCCAATGTTTTCATAATGTCACTGACACTTCCTCCAGCTACAAAAAGAGCTTTGGTCGCGTCTCGGGCTGCGCCTTTTAAGGATTCAGAAAGCCTGATTACATTCTCTTGATTGTTATAATTATTTTGTTGAGTCGATAACTCGAAGGCCTGTTTAAATTCAATCCAATCAAGTGGATCCCCGGAAAATATTGGAAGTGACTTGGCCGACATTCTATTTATTAAAGAAGCATTGTTTGAGAAAGGACTGGCATCTCTGATTGTTAATAAAGTATCCTCTAACACGTTCGCTAACCTAGAAATGTCCCCACTTGATTGATTTGAATTTGCCGTACTCGGAAGGTTATTCATTGAAGACGCTCTTAAAAATTCATCTTCGGAATCATTCTCGCTATCAGTACTTCTCTCGTAAAATTCATCGAAACTCTCTTCGGGCGATACAAAATTCCGGTCGCGATTGAGAACCTGATTATGTTGATGTAACGCTCGAGGATGAACTGCCGCTGCTACAGGCTGTCCCGCTCGGTCGCCTGGCGCATGTTGTAACTGCGGCGCTCGTCGAGGAGCTATCGCTGCAAGCTCGGCTGCTGGTATCGCGCGACGATTACGTGGCGCTCGCTGGATCTGGCGCTGTTGGTGCAATGCCGCAGGCTGCACCATACGGTCAGCTAGAGCCTGTTGAAGATGCGGCGCTCGTTGGGGAGCTACCGCTGGTGGAGGTGCCGCAAGCTCAGCCGCAGCTTGGGCATGACGACGTCGCGGCGCTCGTCGGGGTGCTACCGCTGCTGGCGGTGCCACAAACTCCTGTAGAGCCGCTTCTGCCACAGGAGGCGCTACAAGCTGGGCCGGATCTACCTCTGCTGCTAGGACACGTTGATGACGTGGCGCTCGTCGAGGAGCTGCCACTGCTGGAAGCGCCGCAAGCTCGTTTTGCGCCGCCACTGCTACAGGAGCCGCCGCAAGCTCGGCTGGAGCCACTGCTGCTGGTGGAATTCGACGACGGCCTCGTCGAGGAGCAGCCGCAGCTGGAAGTGCCGCAAGCTCGCCTAGCTCCGCTCTTGGTACAGGAGGCGCCGCAAGCTCGGCTGGAACCGCTGCTACTGGTGGGGCTCGTCGACGGCCTCGTCGGGGAGCTGCCACAGCTGGAAGCGCCGCAAGCTCGACTGGGTCCGCAGCTGCTGCTCGGACGCGTCGCCGACGCTGCGCTCCTTCGTGAGCTACTACTTCTGGTGCTGCAACTGGTGATGGGGCGCGTCTACGACGCGGCGCTTTTCGGGGAGCTACCGCGGCTGGAGGCACCGCTAGTTCGGCAGGAGCCACCACTGGGGCTTGTTGACGTGGAGCTCGGGGTTGAGCCATCAACGCAAGTGGAGGAACCATAAGCTCGGCTGGAACTGCTGGAGCCGCGGCAAGACCTCTCTGTCGTGCTGCTCGACGCCAAACAACCGCTTCCTGAGGAGGCGCTGCAAGCTCACCTGGAACCACTGCTGCAGGTATGCGTCTCGGACGCGGCGCTCGAGGCTGCGCCATCATTGCTGCTGGAACTTCTCTGAGCTCGTCCCCCATCACTGCCGCTTCCACCGGTGGTGGTTCGATTAACCTCTCTCCCTGTGCCGCCGCACGATGATGATTTACATCTTGAAAATGAGCTGCTGCAGCCGCTAACCCTCTTTGCACAGGAGGAAGTTGAATTTCTTCTCCCGAGTCGGAAGTGTTGCTGTCGAGTTCGTCTCCTGAGAAACGAAGTCGTCTTGCTGGGGGTCCACCCTCAGGAGGATGTAACCTCCTCCGCATTATGTTAGATTGAGAAAATTAATGAATTTTTCGTGAGAAAAAACAATTCATTAATTCCCGGCCGATGCACCAAAATGTTTCGTTTATTAAATTGAAACGAACTTCGGGTTCCTTCGAAATACTTTTTATTAAGGTTACACAGGAAAATGATGTGTGTCCGATATACAAATTTAACCGCAATTGCCCGTTCGCTTGATTTCAAACTTACCATGGCAACTAAAACAACAGAAAATCTGCCTAAGTAGCCAAACGTCCGCGTTTGAACCTTATTTGTTCTAACGCCCCGTAGTTCCCTTCTTTTATCGGTCAATAACCGGTGAAGGGAACAGAGCGCCCACGTCCAACCCTTATTTGATTGGCCGCGACACGGCCTTCGCATCGATGTAACTGCGCATAGGCAGACTTTTCTTTAAAATTTAATTGAATTTAACGACCAAGCGAACCGGCCGCTTACAAGTTTACAAGAACAACTAGAGTCGCATCATCTCCTGGACCACACTTATAAAAAAGATATACACTAGATGTCTGAAAATACAATAACAAATGAGATATATATACATGATGTACATCATCTACATGGGTAGAGTCGCATCATCTCCTGGACCACACAAGTGAAAAGAAATAAACTAGTTGAAAGAGGAAAGCATTATCTCTAAGGATAGAGAGACGCACATGCACACACACACACACTTACTCCATCATCCCCATAGCACATAATGAGAAAAAATATCTAGCTAAGTATGAAAAGCTAGACGTCAAAAGTTAGTAGTTAAAACAAAAATAGTCATATTATTGTTAAAATTTATGATAAACCCCATGCGACAATTCAGCTGCATGAGCAGCATGAAAAGAGAAAGAGTGAGACGAATGAACAAGATTACCCTGAGTCGAACATCAACTCCAGGAACTCACCAACAAATACATGCATGGATATAAAACCAATGCAATAGACAGAGAGAGAGAGAAAGAGAAACTAACCCCAGCTGTGTTTGACCACCAGCATGTCAGCACAACCATTACAATCAGCATGAGCTGTCGAACAACGCCCATCCTCCCCAACATCTTGAGCTTCATGTGTTGTCGACTGTCACCCAACCTCCCCATCATCATCATCATCTGCAGGAGCATAACAGCTCCAAGTATTGGGTGAGACGTCACACGTCTACTACCCCTCCACAGCATCTCCATGACTGTAGCAACTCCAGCTGCAGTGTGTGGTGACATACGTCAACCACCACACCACAACAACTCCAGGAGCGTGGCTGCTCCAGCATGTGGTGACACACGTCAACCACCCAACATTACCCCCAGGAGCGTGGCTGCTTCTTAAAAAAAGAATATCCAGGTAGAGAGGGATAGAGAGAAAGAGAAATTATTGAAAAAGCTTCATCTGGGAAGCAAAAATAATTAAAAATAGCTTCACAATATGTGAAGCATATGTAAAAATATATATACAGCTTCCCCAGGGAAGCATGAGGAAAAACAATCAAACAGCTTCACCTCGGAAGCTTGGAAATTAAAGAAAATACAAAAGCTTCTCCTAGAAGCATGTAAAAAAAAATCATGAGAGAGAAATACACACACACACACACACACACACACACACTCACTTACATTGAAGTGACTCCTCGACGACGACGGCTCCCCACGACGACGTCCTCCTCGTCAGCAGCGTCGCACTGGTGCGCTAGGCCGGGCACCGGTGAGCCAGGAGTCGTGCGCGTGCCGAGACAAAATGGCGGCGCGGCGCGACGATGATCGTGCGCGCACTAGCTCGCAATGTCGGCTCCTGGGCACTGGCACTGGTGCGCGAGTCACGCGAGGCGTCGAGGCGCGATTGTCTTTCGGCGCAAAGCTGGTGTCAGGGAGCACTGACGTTGACGCGGGGCACTGGTGCGCGAGTCACACGCGCGGCGCGGCGTCGAGACAGAATTGTCTCTGGCGCAAAGCTGGTATCTGGCGTTGATGCGGGACACTGGTGCGCGAGTCACACGTGCGGCGCGGCGTCGAGGCACAATTGTTCGTCGGCGCGCACTAGCACGCAACGCCGGTGTCTGGCGCGCGAGTCACACGCGGCGTCGAAAGAAGATGGCGGCGCGGCGCGACGATGTTGGTTCGCGTGAGTCGATGGATGCCGGCGTGCAGGTCGCGGTGTCTGGACACTGGCGCGCGATGAGGTGCACCGGTGCGCGCACTAGCTCGCGTTGTCGACGAGGCACTTGTGCGCGAGTCGTATGCGGCGTCGCAATTGTCTCTTGGCGCGCACTACCAAACCCGTACACCAGTGCACGTGGCACGCGCGGCGCGAGTTGGTGTTGGCTCGCGTCGTTGGATGCTGGCGCGAGTCGATAGATGCCGGCGTGCACTAGGTCGCGGTGTCGAAGTCGTCGGCGTCTGGACACTGGTGCAACGGTGTGCGCGGCGTCGAGGTCCGATCAGCATCGGCCTGGCGCGAGTCTAGTGCGGCGTGGCGCGCACTAGCTCGCGATAACGACGTCGCGACGCGGTACAATGACGGGCACTGACACTCACGCGTGCGGTATACGAAGGTACGACGCGGCGCGGTGTACGAAGGCACGACGCGGTGTCGAGACACGACGACGACGTACACAACGCGGTGTCTGGGTACGGGGTGTGGTGGGGATGTCGGTCGCACGGACAGTCCCACCAGGTCGAGTGCAGCTGAAGCGGGAGGAATTGCGGCCGGCTCGGTTCGTGGACTCAGACGAAATGGCAGAGCCAAGTACCGAGCGGAGTGTCGAGCGGCTAAGCAATTCCTCTGCCAACGCAGAGATGGCACTCGCGGAATAGGGGCAGAGAAGGGGCAGAGCAAAACTATAGTAGGACAGCGTGGGGGTAAACCAACTGTCCTAGACTATTGGCCGGTCCTAGACAGTAGGACAGCTCGGGGGGCAAAGCAACTGTCCCAGAATCCCCTTAGCTTATCTACTTCCCAGAATGCACAGTCGTTCCTTTGCATCGACTCACGTATTGTATAACATTCTTTCACCATTGAGATGATACAAAGTTTGCATCTCAATCAAACTATGTGATCGAACAAAATATAATTACGATTAACATCTGTACAAACGCTTATACACTATTATAATTGCGAGAAATGAATTAAAAATTTAAAATTTGATCAGGAATAATACATCTATAAAATTTTCACAAGCCCAATACATTCATCCTTACGAACCAATTTTCCTAATACATCAATCTATCTGCTTTCTTAACTACTCTTCCCTTTTTCGTTACAATACTTCCATTCTGCTCTTATTTATCATGAAAATTGATAGAATTATCGATATATTTGTTATCTCATGAACTGTTAATCTCAACGTTATTTTTTTGTGATGCAATTTTTGATTCAACATTTTTAGTAATTATTTTATTTCCAGTACAATCTACATCTTCGCAATTAAGTTTCAAAGGATAAATCCTTTACATCGGTCTCACAAGCTCACTTGTCGCCGTAACTAGTCTCACCACGCAAATATTGCCATGTTTCCCTACAATTATATCTTTTACTCACGTCAGAGGCCAATCTATTTGTTTTAAATTGTCTGTTCCAATCAAAACAACATCACCAACCTTCACGCCACACTCATTCTTACATTTTTGTTTATTATGCATTAAAGTATCTGGATATTCGCTTCTAAACCGTTTTCTTAAATTTTGTTTTTCTTTTACTCAATATGCGTAACGTTTACCTAAATCAGTGATCTCTATCTTATCAAGGTCTAATACTCCAATCTTTCTCATTTCCAACAAAAAATAAAATGGAGTAATAGGCATAAATTCTCCTGTATTTTCAGATACAAAAGTAATCGGTCGCGCGTTAATAATAGCTTCCTCTGTCGAAAATAACGAGCCTGGATTCCAGGTGGATTTGGACTAAATTCCAGGTAGATTTAAGCTGGATTCCAGGTGGATTCAGCCTGGATTCTAGGTAGATTCAACCTGGATTCCAGATGGATTTGGGCTGGGTTCCAGGTGGATTTTGAGATTTAACCAGAGAGGTCCTGGGGATAATATCCAGGTGGATTTTAGGAAAATCCAGGTGAATTTTGGAAGAATCCAGGTGGATTTTCGGAATATACGAGCCAGGTCCTGGAAATAATCATGATGGCTTTTGAGATAATCCAGGTGGATTTTGGGAAAATCCAGGTGGATTTTCGGAATGAACGAGCCAGGTCCTGGAAATAATCCTGATGGCTTTCGAGATAATCCAGGTGGATTCCAGAAGAATCCAGGTGTAATTTCGGGATCAATGAGCCAGGTCCTGGGAATAATCCGGCTGGATTCTGGGACAATCCAGGTGGATTTTGAGGAAATCCAGGTGGATTCCGGAAGAATCCAGGTGGATTTTCGGGATCAACGAGCAAGGTCCTGGAAATAATCATGATGGCTTTTGAAATAATCCAGGTGGATTTTGAGAGAATCCAGGTAAACTTTCTTTCTCAAAATCCACCTGGATTATCCCAAAATCCATCAGGATTATTTCCAGGATCCACCTGGATTCTGCCGGAATCGAGCCAGGTCCTGGGAATAATCCGGCTGGATTTTGGGACAATCCAGGTGGATTCCGGCATAATCAAGCCGGATTATTCCCAGGACCTGGCTCATTGATCCCAAAAATCCACCTGGAACCCAGCCCAAATCCACCTGGAATCCAGGCTGAATCTACCTGGAATCCAGGCTCGTTATTTTCGACAGGGTCACAATCAACTAAAACCGTCATCATTTCTTCATAATCGAAACAGGGTCTTTTCAGAATGCGTCTTCATATTCTTCTCAAAATTCCAATTAGTATTTTCCAAAACCCGCCCCACCAAGCTGCAGTGGGTGGATTGGAACGCCACTCTATTTTTCGATTGAATTACTTAATCCAACAAAATTGTTACCATTTTTACTTTAAATTACACTAGGTTTCCCTCGACGCCCAATAAATCGCCTGAGAGCCATCAAAAACGATGCTTTGCTTAATGAATTTAAAAGCTCCAAGTGTACTGCTGTGAAAATTGTACATGTGAAAATGCAAATCCAGGCCTTTTTCCCGACTTCGGGTATATGGGGCCGGCACAATTCATTCCGATCACTTCAAATACGGCAGCGTCTCTAACACGATTCACAGGTAACGGTGCTGGGACAGATTCTAAGAGTTTCGTATCATGTTTACGGCAGTCTATATACTTATAGATAACAGATCTAACAGATTTTCTACCGCCTGAAATCCAAAACTTTTCTCTTAAAACACTTGACGTAATCTGAACTCCCGCGTGATTGAGATTTCCGTGATTCTCTCTTATGATCAATTTCACTATATAATGATTCCTAGGCAAAATAATACGACATCTAAAATTATACGTGTCATTTATTAGAATAATTTTTGACTTTGATCGAATCAATCCCTGCTCATCTGTAAAAGGCTCTAAATGTTTAATATCATTTTCTGTTGAATACTTCGTTTGAATCATTTTAATGAGAACGCTCGCAGCAAATTGTATTTCCTTAAATGTCAATTCACCTTTTTTGCGATCATTGGAGTTCACGCTACTATTTTTCCAAAATCTCGTAATCCACGTCGTAACTCGTAAAAGTCGGCTATAATTAGAATAATTTCCGAAGAATACTTTATTCTGATCAGTACCTGCAAGTAACGCCAACCCACTCTTCAGAGTCAATTTAATTGCAGTCTTTCTTATTTCTTTATTGATTTCCTTCTTATTAAAATTGTCAACATCATTAGGACAATAATAGGTCGATTTTCGTAGCCACTCAGGACCGTACCACCATTTCGAGGACAATAATTGACCTGCAGTATAACCTCTTGACGGGAGTTCAGCAGGATTCAAATGCCCTGGAACGTGTTTCCACTGTTGTGGCCTGGAAAATTCCCTTATCTCTTCCACGCGATTGAGAACAAAAGTACCCCAATCATTATTCCGATGTATTTATGCTAAAACAGTAGAAGAGTCAGACCAATAATGGACTGATATGTCCTCCAAATCTAAGGCCTTTAAAATCGACGATGTTAATCTTGTTCCGATCGTCGCGGCTGAAATTCTAATCTCGGGATACGACGCGCATCACATTCTTTGTTTGCCGGCGCTACTCTAGATTCAGCATGTACAAACCAAACATCAATTTCATCATCTCGCGCAATCTGTTTAAAAGTAACTGCCGCATACGCGTGTATACTGGTATCGCAAAACGTATGTGAACTAATTGTAACTTATCATAATTGTAACTTTATCATAATTCTCAATTCCCCCTAATAAACAACGCGGCAATTTTATTTCCGATGAATTATCTATATCACTTATCCATTTCAAAAACTTACTTTTATTTATTTATCTTATCTATTTCAAAAACATGCTAAATTCTTAGACCACGTTTCCTGCAGCAAAAGTCGTGGTACTAAAGTAACTGGACACACAAAAGCTAATGGGTCGAAAACTCGATTTACACTCGAAAGGATATTTCTTTCAGTCACTTTATCGAAGATTTTGAATTCGTGAAAACTGGGGACTTTTAGTGATAATACATCGATATTTTTATCCCAAATAATACCGAACACTGCAGCTTGGTTTTGACGAGAACCATTTTCATTGTGCTCCCACCCTCGAAGATCAAAACCTGTTGATCGCATTGTCTCTTTAAATTCATTCATGAGATCGTATAATTCACTTTTAGAATTCACGCTAGTCACACAATTATCAACATAATAACTAGACTCCAACTTTTTGATATTTTTAACTGAATAATTGCCTGACTGTACATTGTTCTTACTTCCTGAACATTTTAAAACCTCTTGCGAATGATAATTGATAATCACTCCTAAATAAATGGACTTCGAGTAACACCGTAAGTTACTCTACAATGCCGCATTACAATAATATTTCCATATTCATCATACCAAAAAAATCTAAGAAATTCACTTATTTGCAAGAACGCTATTCTAATGTCTGAAACTACACCTATATTACCTTCTCGGAACCGTAATAAGATCGCGGAGATGAGCTCGATCATATTTTGTCCCTTTTCCAGACACTCGTTCAAAGATAGAAACGGCTTCTCCTTAGCAGATGCGTCGAACACTGGACGAACTGGGGTTGTACTTTCTTCTTTTACAACGTGGCGATGCAGCACATAATGACCCCACGTGTGCTCTTCGGCGCTTGGAACAATTTCGATAATCCTCTCTCTGACCCAGTCCTTGAATATAGCATCATAATCTTCTACTAATCCGTCCCTTTTTAATTTCTCTGGCGTAGACTGGAGCCGGCGAGTTGCTATTTTCTTATTGTCTCCTAGAGGTAGGTGGTTCTCGAGGAATGGGAATTCCACTTCATAACGGCCCTCCTTGTTAATCCTGACTGTGTTTGATGGACGGTCGGGTCCCTGATGCCCAAAATATCTAAGACGTTTTCTTCTTGATTCATATTTGGAACTTTCCCCATAAGCGTCCAGCCTAAGTGCGTTTCTTTGACAGTTAATCCGCAATTCAATTGATGTACTCCGCCCGTTTTGAATTTCCCGGCAATATCGGAGCCGATGAGCACATCCACTTTTTTACTTTTACTTCACGAATCTGTCAATTCAATGTTCAAATTCTTAAGTTCTTCACACCAAACTCTTTTCGTAATGGTGGGAACTTGACTGCATATAACATTCTGATCGAACACCATGAAATTGCGAGCGTAATCACCATTAAGAGCTTTTACACGAATTCTATATTTTTTATGCTCAAGTGAAGTCGTCTCTGATCCTCCAAAAAGCAGATGATTCATTTTAGCCTGTCTTGGGGCTCATAACCCATCGTAGCCACTGCTGATCGTGTAATATATGAACGCTCTGACCCTGAATCAATTATAGCACGCACAATCATTTCACCTTTTTCAATACGTAGTTTCACTTTAACAGTTTGTAAAAATATCTGAGGGTGACTACTCACACTGACCAGATTACATTCAGAATCTCCATTTTTGGTTTCACTGTGATTAACTGCTATATTTTCCACTGTGGGCCTTACTACGGCACAGCACATCACCGCAACATACCGACGGCTACATTTTTCGCAATTCACTTTAACACGGCACATTTTACAACCATGTCCGATTCTCAAACAATTGAAACACGCTCTCTTACTTTCCACAAATTCTTGTCTTTCTTTCAGAGTCATTGATTTTGCCGTTGCACAATTTTCACTTTTATGATCCTTTGACTCACAGAATAAACACGGGTATGTTTTGATTTTAGTGGCAATTAGTCCAGTTACACTTACAAGGGGCCACCACAGTCTCCGGGTCCTGTATTTTTACCAAACCTGTTTTAATGTGCTCTATATCATATACGTATAGACCCATTTCAGGGATTTTGACTAATGGGGCCTTCTGTTGGAGTTATGGATACATCAAGTTTCAGAAAATACTGATATTTCTAGGTTTTTTCACATTTATGACATTGCTCGCTGACTCATCGAGAGAGCTTACCTAAGCTTCTGTACACGTTGTTTACGCCAGAATCATGAATCCTACATGCTCCCCTACTGTTGATAGCATTTTCACTCTTTATCATCATTTAATTTGTCAGTAGTTCATATGTTATCTGAAATTCAGTAGTATACGATAAATAGATTATTCAGCTACAGCTGTCCAAAACTCATCATCAACATGTCTCACTCATTGTACATTACTGTTAATTGATATGTTGCATCAGCGCACACTTTTCAACATTACAAATAATGGTATTTGATCACACGCATTACTGAATGAACTTCCAATAAGCCCTTGAATCAGTTGACGAACAATCATTTATTACTGTTTCCAGATTATTCGACATTAAAATGAATTTATTTTCTTACATTACTTAGGACATAACAAATTGTGTATACATAGTGGAGAAATATGTATTGATTCTAATCTAAAATTAATATAAAAAATTCACTTTTAATATATGCTTCCATATTCTTTCTACAATGATCCTGATAATTTCACAGACAGATTCTAAAAACCGTTTTGAAATTCGATTTTAAATTACTACTGCAATTGAAATAAAAAGATATTCTGGTGGATGCATTTCAGATTTTAGAGTATTAAACCTTTCTAAAGAAAGGTACAACTCTCTGACGAGTAAAGAGTGGTTCTATGAGACATATATACTTTACTTTTATTTACATTCATTCTTTGAGCTGTCAACAGCAATTAGTAAAATTCAATTAATTTTCTATTATATTTTTCTTGGAACATAAATTCTTCCTAAAACGTCGTTGCTGATAGATTACTGAGTGATAATTTATAAATTTTCAAAAATATTGCTTCATAGCTCTTGAAATGATTTGTTAATGAAGATGGACTTGGAATCTTATTCAAAATGTCAATATCATTTTGACAAAGGCAATCTATAAGAACATAATATATTATTAGTATTTGAAAGGTTCTCATGGATTGCTTGGATAATTTGATTCAATTGATAATATTCAATTTTTTTAATTTTGTAGTAAAATTACCTAAGCATAAATTTTTAAGAAGATGTTCTGCTTTGGTTTCTCTTTCAAAGGTATACAGTACCATGGATAAAAACGTTTGAACATGTGAATCCAAGAAAGAAATGGGTAAACTTGATAGGAAAATTAAGTGTCGTTTCACTTTTTCATAGTCCATGATTTCTAATGTTTTGAATTCTTGTTCAGCAATTTCTTTTTCAGCACTTTTCAATGCTGCTTTAGATTTCCCTTGGTCGTCAAGCGATTCTAATACTTTTTCCTACAGTACATAAACATAAGTTAAGAATCAAGAATTTTGGTTTGCAACAAACTGATTATGAATAAATATGTATATACTTACAAATTCAGTCCCAACTATAAATTTTTTCGTACAACATGTTTCAATGTCTTCTACGATATTTGTCATGGCTTGAAGAGTTACAGCAGTGCTATAAATTCCTTTGTCACTCTGGAAATTCCATCAATTTCATCATCAAAATTGTAAGAGAACTCAACAGAATTTTCAAGTAAAGAGACGAGTACATGCTTGGATTTTTCTTTCTGCTCGATGCATCCAAACAGTCTTCGCAAAATAGTAACTGTGAGAACAGAATCTTGTTCAAAATTATACACTGCACATTGGAACAAGCTAGTATAAGCTACTGTAACATCTTGTTGTCTTGTGACACTAGTTTTAATCCGTCGATTGTTAAAAAGGTCTTCAGTTTTTTTATTATTTTCATTATTGGAGTCTGAAGATGATGAGTAATTCTTAACCAATCCAAGTAATATTCCTTTGATACAGTTCTGGGTTTCAATTCTCAGTTTTGATATCTTTCTATTTTCTGTACTTTCTACAAGAACAGTCAGTGTACAGCTACAGCTGCAGTTCTTGGCAAGTAAACTGATGGCAATTTCAGTGCATTTTATGACTAAAGTCATTTTTTCACTGTGAATATTTAACTCTGATAAATTAGAATTGGTTACATTAGACGTAAATGTAATCAAAGCTTCCACTAAACGCATAAACTCAGTTTCAACTCATTGAAAGCAGTTATCAATTTTTCAATGAGAGAATTCCGTATCTCTGGTGAGAACTTTGAAAAATTCTTTGGTTCTAACGCCAAACAGTGCTGAATTGTCACCCAAACATCCTGTGTATTTTTGTCAGACATCTCACTGGATAGCAAGCGGAAAATCAATTTCTGTATGCTAACTATTGGAAGATCAGGACTGTACAAAGCATTTTCTGTTAATTTTAAACGCTTTGATAAAGGTTCTTCGCTGCTGGTATTTTTTGACTTTCTGATCGTCACTCTGTTAACTCCTAGGACCTGCAATGGGAACAATAACAATTGACCAATGCTTTCAAGAAAGATATGCAGTAATATTCATATCTGAAAATGACTCACAGGCTTCAGACCAAGCTTGCTCATGAGTTTTCTGGCTTTCTTCTCTCCTCGACTCTGTTTAGCCTTAGATACCATATCAATGCCAGGTACATTTGCTCCTGACAATCCACTGCCTGTCGCTGCATCTTCTAATTCTGGAATTGTGTCGTCAGAATCTGAATCTGTTCCAGAGCCAACTGCTGCTGCCTCATCCTTGGTTGGCTCTGACGTTGCAGCTTTGTCGAGTTCAGTTAAATCTGGCATTTTGCGTGATCTACAAGATAAAATATGCAACTATCAAACGGTTGTTCATTTCATACCAGAAAGCTTTGAATACAGAGAGGATCATATATAGCTGTATCACGGCATGTATCTCTTTAATAAATTTCTAAATAGTTCAGAAGCAAGTTAGGCTATTACAACTTTGTACTATTCTATACTTGGAATGTTTTCAAGGTTATGTGTGTAGGTAGGATAATAATATAGAAAAATATAAAAAAAGACCATAGAAATCGAGTGATTGATGAGGAAGAAAGATACCGAAAATATTTAGCAGATGAGTTAGAGAAATCGAAGGTTTCAAACGCACGTGTTCAAACACAAAAGCAGTCAAGTAGGTAATTTTTTTTATATTTCTAACTGCAATTGTTTCACGAATGACGAACCGAACAAAATTCATGAGTTAAGAAAGTAAAAATGAGATCGACAATACTTCTTAACATGATAATTTTATATTATTATTTTGAGATTTTGAGATAAAAACTTGTGGTTTCCAGAATCCACACCAATCGTGTTCCCTTTTGTGGTAATTGATTGATGATTGATGATACTATATATATATATACAAGTATATATATATACAAGCGAGTTCGAGTCGATGCGAGATATCTCGCAGTCGATGGTCGTATTCGAGATTTCTTGGAGAAGAATTGAAACGAAAATATTTTCTGAATTTAACCTACAAATCAGGACTCTTTACAAGAAAAACGTATCTCTCGGGAGACAAATCAAGGTATAAAGTGGAGGAATTTCGATTTTTATGAGCAATCTACAATATTATCAGACCGGATTGAGCCTATCAGGGTTATTTCGTGAAATTGAAAAATCCATGACCCAATCTTAATGTATATAGTGTCACGCTGCCACCAGCTGGCTTTACTCACCAGGTGGTGGCACTAGCGTGCCACTGGATTTCTAGAACTAATGATACATTCCATGACATTATATTATCATCCCATGAGCATGGGTGATATGAATAAAAAATGATGTTATAAAGCCTGTAATTTTCTGGTGGTATGGAAATACTTTGCCGTTTTTCTCGGCCATGTTAGATTTTTGATTCTCGGCTTTTCTTTCGTGATTCCAAGTGTCAGCGTCCTCGCTTGGTCGATGCTGCCGAAACTATAAACTCTCGGCTACTGAGTAACTTATAAGGACTGTCTTACCCCACTCCCCATTGTCACACAACGCGCACTATTCGTGGAAAATAAAATAGCGAGAAATTGGAGAAAAACACAAGCATTCCTTCAATTTCCGAAGCAAGCCCTAATACCGTACAAACAATAACAAGCATCGACGAGTAACGGCAAGGACGCCAAGTCGTCAGCGTCTGTGTACTTTATTTTGGAATTCACATTCAGAAGTGAAACAATGAGTAATACAACTGCAGGAACGATGGAGTCTGCGCACAGATCTACGGGTAAACAGCGTCCCTCCATTACACAAAAAGAGTTTTTGATATCGTACATGGAGGAACATCTTCACTTTGCGCGTCACGAAATCGCAAAGCTTGGGAGCAGAGGCCATGATAAATATTGGCAAATGTGGGGTGATTTATCAGTAAAACTGAATGAAATCGGACCTTCTATTAAGGGACCCAAGAGCTGGGAAAAAGTGAGTATTTGCAAATTATTGCTTACACATTTGTCTATAATAAAATCAATAACATATGAGTTTTAATTACAGATGTGGATTGACTTGAGGCTTGCTGCCAAACGCAGGAGAGCGGATTACATGAAATAATTACGCACAACTGGGAATGTACCGCCTAAATATCCACTATACGATTGCGATGAGAGGATGTGCAAAATATTTGGCCCGTACTGCATTGGAATACCAATCATCGCAGAAGTTGGCTTGCCAAACAGCTATTGGGCTGATACAGTAACTGAAATTACTAAGTGAGTAATCCATTATTATCTGTAACATACTTTCTTATAATAGTAGCAGTAAATTATTATATATATTTTTTTTGTATGTGTGCGTGTATATGCGATTGTGCGCGCGCGCGTGTGTATACATGTGTATATGTCGACTGGGTGTATACGAGATAAAGTGAAACGTTGCATTCCTCGAACCCACGCGATTTCAGCCCTGTCCATACACTTCCGAATTGTTTTCGCTTTTATACCAATCGTGATAATGATCGTTTCAGTGTAAAAAATCAGAACTAATTTGTACGAAAAATCGTCGAAATGCCAGCGAGCTTGCGTCTCTAACACAGAAAACGCGTCCTGTATAAGGTCCATGCTCGTGACACGAGAGAGCTCGTTGTCGGTGTTGAGTGCGCTTACTCGTGATGTGCGCGCGCGAGCAGCCGAAGGTCACAGAGTTCTAGAGTGCCGATCTATATCTCGTACGCATCGTCGCTACTTAAATTCATTTCCGTCAATTTTGATAGAAAAAATGTTTTGAAGCTTTGAAGACAGTACCTTACTTATTATGAATAATAATTTGATTATTGATATTTTCAGGAATAATCATACACCAACTGCTGACCAGAAACATCATTTACTATCATTTATGGCTGATAACAAGTTTTTTGCACAAAAGAAGTATGATGCCTCAACAATGAATCTTAATTGGTTAAAACTCACGGCAGAGTTGAATACAATTGATGGTGGTACTGTGTGCAGTAATAAAACATGGATCAAGGTAGAATCCCTTTGAATTAATTGATTTGATAACTGAAGTATCATGGGTCGAATG
Organism: Aphelinus atriplicis; assembly: GCA_020882685.1. Taxonomy (NCBI): domain Eukaryota; kingdom Metazoa; phylum Arthropoda; class Insecta; order Hymenoptera; family Aphelinidae; genus Aphelinus; species Aphelinus atriplicis. The sequence continues at coordinate 52,132,334 of CM037073.1, forward strand.
TTTATTTTTGAAAATTTTCCAGATCTGGGATCTTATGATCGAGAGAGCACTCACTTATAAAAAAATATGTAAGTCGAACAAACAGCCTCTGGATGACCAAAACCAAATGAATATTCTGACTATAATTAACTCGATGAACTGAGAAACTGATATCGGAGATTTATTGTAAGCTTGACTATTACTGATATAAATAAAAAATTATGTGATCAATTGTCATACTTTGTTTGCTTGTAATATAAATACAATAATATAATATAAGTAATATCAGGGGGCGCGTCAGCGCCCCCGACGACAAGTATGCGCAGCAAGCGAGGGGACGCGACAAGCTATATATACATCTCGTTGTCGGTTTAACCTGACATCTAGAAATTATTTTCGTTTTAACCCTGTCCTGCATTTTACAATGGTTATCAGCGAAAACTACAGTTCATTACGACTGATTACGTAAGAAAGGTTTTATTGAAAAAGTCTTTGTTATTCGAGACTAAGAGGTATAAATGGGTTAGCAGACGACAGCTACTTTTTCCTCTTGGAAAATTCTCCAAGAAAAATTCTCCAAGATGACGTATATTACGTCCGAGTGATTCGAGGCATAGTTCGTGTGGTTCTCATCTCGTGTTTACTATCGAGTCTTGGAACATGTGTTCTCGGATAAAAATAATACTATAAGATAATAACATCCTAAACAACGTTCAATGGTTTGCTTCTATAGTCATCAGCAAGGTTATTTGCAGACGAAAACATATTCTCATTCTGAGGTTAGTTACATTAAGTTTTTCTATCCTTCAAAATAACCTGTAATCATGTAAAACGATTGTTCTTGAACGTTGATTCTTGATTAAAATTATATTTGATTGGATTTTTTTTCAGTAGGGATCAACTTATTGTAACAGACACCAGTGGTTCCCTTGAAACAGGCTCCAAGCCAAAGCTTTGGGCACATTAATACGAAATACACCAGGCACATTGACCAAAAGCTTTTATTCATTACAGCCAAATCATCCTTTCTGGTAAGTTGAAATTGAAACTTACTAACTTGATTAATTAAAACATAAGATATAAGAGCTTTTTTTTGGAGAATTATAAAAAAGAATAATTATTTCTCATTTCTATAATTAGCTTGAACTGCTGCAGATATTTCATAATAAAAGTCTTATGGTGCAGGAACCATATAATTTTATTCAATTTAATATAATTTAATGTTCTTTTGCAGACTCTTTCCGAAAGTTTGACTATGGAACGACAAAAAATTTGAAGCTTTATGGAAGGACACAGCCTCCAAAATTTTGATTGGAGAGAGTAAAAGTTCCTGTAGCAGTGTTTAACAGTGAGAATGACTTCCTCACCCACCCAGTGGACATTACAAGACTTATCGAAAAACTTCCAAACGTCGTTGTACAGCACAAAATCGAATATTCAAAATTTAATCATATAGACTACCTCTGGGGTAAAGAAGCTAAACCGCTTCTATACGACTATATTGTTGATTTTATAAAAAACTATAACTAAAACGCTCTCCCATGTCGAACTTTACAAGCGTACAGTGAAGTTTCTCATGTAAGTTATATTATACATAAATGAGATCATCGTTGAAACGAAGTATTTAACATAGCAACGGTTTTTCAATCTACAGAAAAATACTTGATTTGAAATATCTCAAATGTTGATCTGATCTTTGGTCTAGATACAACACTGATCTGCCAAGATTTTAGTCACTACCTGTATTTATGAGATCGATATTTTTTTTACTTACATTTGATAAATTTCTTTTATTACAATTATGATTAGTAGGATCGTTATCATTATTATTCAAAAAAGACTTATTGTGTTTTATTTACTTGAGTAATGAATAGTGCTTTTAGTTGAATTTTCCCTTGTGACGAAAGATTTCATAAAGAAATACTAATGTCAATAGCAAACACATAGATAAAATTCATACTTCACGTGTCAATTAATCATCTTCAGTATTATAAGAAAATTTTCTAATGAATAACAATGGAAATTGAGAACGGATGCGTGATCGCAAAAAAAGCGCAAGATTGGTTTGAATCTCTCAGTACTCGATTGGCGAAGAAAATCGAGGTCAATCGTTTCTCAATGTGAATGTTGATCCAAGTGCAAAAGAAGAAGATATGGAAGAAATAGAGATAGAGAAAGATGCAAAACATCAAAAATGTCGAAGAATTTGATTGCATCTTGTCCAATCGTGTCAAAAACTTGTTTGAAAGATTTCAAGTGAAAATAAAAAATATAAGACTCATTCTTTTGAACCAATTATACTTAGATATTTTATAGTGTATATATATTAAATATATTAAACAACCGAGATCTATGTGACGGCGGTTTAAAAATTATTCAACGAACTTGAGGCATCAATATTTGTAAAGTCGTTTTCGTTAGAACAATGATATCAAATTAACGGATTAAAATGATATCTTCAAATTCTTCAACCCTATTCTCCAGTACAGCATATTACATATTTCTTATTACAAGATCTGTTATTGTACATTCAGTCAGGGAAATATTGTAATTGCATATAAGAAAAATAATATCTATTACAATATGGTAAGGGTAGCCGACTATATTTTTATTTTATGTTAAGTGATACTAGTAATTAGCGTCGAAAGAAGAGATCGAGAACTACAATTTGAATTGGCTATGTGGTCGAAAATGTTGATATTGTGAGGGCGTATTGAACATAGAAGCATTTGATACTATACTATAAATAAGCGTTACTATACTATAATAAGCGTTGATTCAATACTATAAATGGGTTATTTATTCAAAATCTAATATTGCAGATTGATAGAAGAAAATTTTATCGACTCAACAAATTATAATATGCATCATGATGTCGATCGATATATTTATTTACAATAATTTTCAATAATATTTAAATTTATTTAAATATTATCTTAAATATTATTACCTATATTTTTAAGATCAATGTATATATATATATATTGAGTTATTATTAATTAAAAAAAATATCTATTCTCGGTACTTTTGCCCCGGGTACAGAGCACTGAGCATAGCAGTTCAATGCCGGATATATATTATATATATACCATCAATGTTGAAAAAATTGCTGTGAATGAGATGCCCAGGGATAATGTGGAATTAGGATAATGGTTGCAGGAGTTTTGGAAGCAAAAATAAGAAAAGTTGAAAGATTTTTATGAGAACATAAGATTTCCAGGAAAAATCTTACCTATATCTGGGAAAGTAACGAAATCTTAAAAAAACTTACATTTGAAAAAGGTATACATTGACGACAAGTATGTTCCTACCTATCCATTGATCCGATGTTTGATTTCTGTTTTTAATTCTTTTTTTTTTAATTGAAAGAATTATAAAAATGTCTCTCTAATCACAGTCAATTAAAATATGTATTCATGGGTATATTTTCATATACTAACATGATGATTCATTAAAACTCATATTGACAATAACGCCACGAGAAAGTACTGAAATCTAACATTCAATGACAAGTATTATTCGAATGTATTCGGCCATGGGCTTTTCAATTAAACTAACAATAGCTTATTTTATCATTAATGGCACAAGAAAGTACTGAAATCTATAACATTGAATGCCAAGTATCTAACTATTATGATTATTCTACTGCAGAATGAATACTTATTTAATTGCTGTAGCTGTTATCAAATGTCAAAACACTCCCGATCAATTTACTAACGTTAAGATTGGAAAGTAGTGAAATCACAAATCTATGACAAGTGTAATTAATTATAGTACTATAGTATAAAAATTATAAATGGTTGAAATGAATTGAAATACTCGACGTAATCAATTTCATTTTTTATAGTATGATTGTATATATTATGGAACTACTGCATAAACGTGTAATATAAAATACTAGTAAAATGATAAACATTATTTTATTAGGATCTCAAATTACAATGTAAAAACTACATTAATGTTAGATGCATACTTGCCACGGGCCCATTGTTTTGTAGTTTATCAATGGGCAGTACACTTGTTTTCTTCTAATCTCACTTTTTAACAGAAATTGATTCTTCACATATAAACTAGATCTATCTCTCGGTGTATATATTGAAAATCAGAGATAAGAAATAGTTGGTATTATTTCTGACTCAAAATTTTCTATTGAATCATATTTAGATTTGTCATGTCTTGAAACAATAGCAGTTTCAGTTTGATTTTCATCAACTCTTTTTTCAGAACTCACTCTCGGTTTTCTGATTGTGGCGAGATGGGTCTTGGAATATATACAATTTCAAACATTTATCTACATCAAATAAGCCTGTCAAAAATCTAATTTATCTAGCTCGTAACTATTGTATTTTTCTAGTCCAACAAAAATAATCATAAGAAATCATTTTTTATCATTTTTTAATTTATATATTTATTTGCAAATGACAAAAAAAAATATGTATAAGCTTACACTCGAATAGACCCTGGACGTTTTATCCTAGAAGCGTTGTATCTCAATGTGAATCGAGGACACATTCAAGTAATGAAAATTATTTTTTTTTTGTTATCCTCACATGAAAATAAATTACCGGAAAATATTTTCTACGGGTTTTTTTCTAATAATTTTGTTATTTGAACAGCATAATTCTGGTTATCGAAATCAAAGTGGCAAGTGAAGTGGATGTAGAGCAAATTTGTATCTAAAAATCCTGTATGTTGAATGTATCTCATTATAAACTGCAAAACAATGGGCCCGTGGCAAGTATGCATCTAACATTAATGTAGTTTTTACATTGTAATTTGAGATCCTAATAAAATAATGTTTATCATTTTACTAGTATTTTTTATTACACGTTTATGCAGTAGTTCCATAATATATACAATCATACTATAAAAAATGAAATTGATTACGTCGAGTATTTCAATTCATTTCAACCATTTATAATTTTTATACTATAGTACTATAATTAATTACACTTGTCATAGATTTGTGATTTCACTACTTTCCAATCTTAACGTTAGTAAATTGATCGGGAGTGTTTTGACATTTGATAACAGCTACAGCAATTAAATAAGTATTCATTCTGCAGTAGAATAATCATAATAGTTAGATACTTGGCATTCAATGTTATAGATTTCAGTACTTTCTTGTGCCATTAATGATAAAATAAGCTATTGTTAGTTTAATTGAAAAGCCCATGGCCGAATACATTCGAATAATACTTGTCATTGAATGTTAGATTTCAGTACTTTCTCGTGGCGTTATTGTCAATATGAGTTTTAATGAATCATCATGTTAGTATATGAAAAATATACCCATGAATACATATTTTAATTGACTGTGATTAGAGAGACATTTTTATAATTCTTTCAATTAAAAAAAAAAGAATTAAAAACAGAAATCAAACATCGGATCAATGGATAGGTAGGAACATACTTGTCGTCAATGTATACCTTTTTCAAATGTAAGTTTTTTTTAAGTAATAAACATACGATTTATCCAGCTAATAATACGAGTTTACTTAAGCATTTCGAACTGCGATTCCCTCTAAATAATCATAATTTTCCGGTTCATGTACGACTTCATCCATAAAATCTTCATGTGGCAAGTCCTCTTCTTGATTGAGTGGCATCCTGAAATCAAACGGGGGATTTTATTAATTAACTAGCATCCCCCGTCGCGGCTTCGCCCGCGAATATGTGTATTGAGTTCGAAATGTTATTCTCATTTATTGTTAAAAAACTCGTATGATATGTATTTATTTGTAAACTTTGTATAATTTGATACTTTGTAATCCTTGGAGTTATAATTTTCATGAATCTAAGGATTTGAAATTTATAAGACTTCTGGATAAACGACGTTCTTAGTTCTTGAATTTTGAGGGATGAATATAAATTGGTTACGTGCATTCCCTGTCCGTGAAAGAGCAACAGTCAATGGGCAAAACTATCCCTACGTACTCAAAGGTCTGTCCTTGAGATTTGTTGACCGTCAAGGTGAAAGAAAGTTTCACAGGAAATTGTAATCGTTTCGTTTGGATTGAAATTGTAAGTCTGATGGAATCATAGGTATGCGAGATATAAATACTGTTTCAGGTATTTATACCAGCTGCTGGTCCTGTAAGAATAGTTGCTTCGATTACATTTTCCTGCATAACTTTGCAACTTTGTGCCATGACTTAAATTGGGAGGATTTAGTTTGTGTAGTAGCATTATTGGAGAAACAATTTTCAATTTTAAGTCACGAGGTGGAAAGCCTGAAGGATCAAGAGAGTTCAGAAATCCTTGAGGGTAGTGTACAACTTCATCAATGTTAATCACTGTATCGATAGAATGATAATGTCGTATTTCTCCATCTACCTTTCCCAAATTAATATTATTGATATTATGAGTGGTAGCATTTCGAGACGTTATGATTGCCCTTTCGCATAACCAATTGAAAGGTTTGTCAGAAAGACTTTCAATTTCTGGATAGAATTTAGAAATCAGGTCCATGACTGTATTAACAGTTGTTCCTACTCTTGTATCAATATTTATGTGATCATTTTCATTTAATACTTTCCCATCTCTAATTTTTAGAAGTTCTGAAGGAAATTGCAAATCCCCACCTCCAATGTGAGCTCTCATATTGGTTCGTAAATGTAATTTTTCTATCTATTGGAGACGACTTCAAACATGCTTTCACAATGTCAGCGCGAGTTCCTTTTTGAATCACAGGCAAAGTTTGCCGAAAGTCTCCAGAGAAAACGAAAGTTATTCCACCCATAGGTTTGCTGATAGATTTTAAATCACGTAATGTGCAATCCAGAGCTTCAATATGCGAACGGTGACATTCATCCCATACTATAAGAGAAGTTTCTTCAAAAATTTTGCATAAAGGACTATTTTTTCTCATTGAACATATTGTATCTTGGCCAATGAAAACGTTCAAAGGTAATTTGAACGTGGAATGGGCAGTTTTGCCTCCAGCAAGAAGAGTTGCTGCAAGAACCTGAAGATGCAACAGCTGAAACTAAAGCACCCAAAATACGAATTTGAGCTAATATTAAGTTAGGTCTTTAGTTAGCCACTTTAGGTATATTAGATTCCAAACAATCACGCAATCCCATTATGTTATGTGGATTCTTTAAAGCATTATCTTCAAAGATTACGAAATCAATCAATTTGCACAATCCAGGAGCTTCATCTTTATTCATAGATGCAACTACAATATCTTTTATATTAGCGTAATTTTCTGATGGATCATATTCAAAAGCAGATCTTCCACGTACTATGAACGGGGCTCCAATTATTCGATCCTGACGAACGGCTTGCGTTCGTCTGGCTCTAATCGTCTACCGCCCAATGTTACTTTTGGGTCTAGGCATTGTCACCAAAATCGTTTGGCAATAGGGGACTGGGATTCAAAAGATCCCAGAAAGAGGCTGAGCTCATTTTCAAGCTCTCCTATATAGCGGATAGAACGCTGACTCTCTTGTGAGAGAGTGCCGCGCTATACCTTATACACGTGCGACTCAACGCCTCGCCATCTACTGGCGCGCCATGGTACTTAGTCAGTTACCCCCACCACAGAAAAATGCATTGTCTATTTCTCGGTTTCTACTCAAAATTTCGAAATGCCACATAGCCATAAACATGCCTGGAGTGGTCAAGAATCGAGTATCAAAATTTCATGAAAATCGGTTCAGTAGTTTTTGAGATTAGCGGCCACAAAAAAACAGGCTGTCCTTTTATATAATAGTATATTATATAATAGTATATATATAATAGTATATATATATATATATATATATATATATATATATATATATATATATATATATACTAAGTCCGTGGCTCCGCCGTACCGCATGACTATGCAGTGTGCACACGGCATATCCTGTACAGTACAGACCGAGCCACCAAAGAGCGGTATCGGACAGGTGCAAGCAGTCTGCACTCTGCAACCGCCATTATACAGCTGATCAGGCTGTCCGACATCCCCGAGGCATTCAAGAAGAAGTTCCGAACATTCCTTTTGACGAGCCCTCGCGCGATTGGACTGCTCCGGTTATACGCGACAGTTCCTTGGCTGTTTCGCCACTGTGAAAGCACCCTCGCTCCTACTGTTCCGGTCAGCGCGCGGTTTTCGTGATGCCGACTCGGCCGCTTGCCGCTGCAAACACAGCGCCGTATCTACTGTCCGCACCGGCCTTTGCGTGTTCTACGAATTCGAAGCACGCCTAACTCTTCGTATGGCTCGAATTTTTCCACACGTGAAATTTTTTTTTATGTATATTACACTGAAAGAAACTCGGCGCTGCAGCACTTCCCCTTCAATTAAATGAGAGGATTCAGGGTTCAAATAAAACACTAAACACGCGAGTGTGGCTTTAACAGTTTTGTCTATTTATTCTGTTAATTAAAGTTTACTGTCTAAGAAAAATCACTATAACGGAGGAACACGTCCAGTCAGAAGGCTGACGAAACAACGAATGAAAGCTTCGCGCTGTGTGCGAAGTCAGCCGCTGGCGCTGCTGATCAAATGTTTTTGATGTGCTGTCTGTCTCTTTCTTAATACTCCCTCCCAGACAGCTCTATCAAATACTTCGTTTTGGAAAAACTAGTCCCAAATTTCACTGTCTTCTCCAACTCTGAACATAAGAATTTCAGTGAAGCGTACTTTACGCTGGTCCTGTCTTGCTTGATAATTTATTTGGTGACTCCTAAGGCAGAAGAAAAACATGATTAAATAATAATATAAAAATTATAATTTATTAACTGTCTATTCAATATTCATGATTCTGTCTCGCAAATTCTCATGCAGTACTAGGGGTAGAGGCTTTGTAAAAATATCAGCTATCTGCTCCTTTGAGCATACCCATTCTACTTCAATTAAATTATTTTTGACACATTCTTTGATGTAATCTGATCTAATTTCCACCATATGTCTCAATTTATTTCCCCCGTCAATTTTGGTACATGATATTGCCGCTCTGTTATCACACCACAACCTTATAGGATAGAATTTTCTGTCTATCATAATCTCAACTGATTTTGCCAGTCCAATCAGTTCTTGAGTCGCTTCACTCATTGCCACAAATTCAGCCTCACAAGTTGATAGTGCAACGCTAGTTTGTTTATGAGTCCTCCACGTTATAGAGTCTCCAAAAAGCTTGATCACATAGCCACAAGTTGTGAGTGATCCCTTACAGTCTCCAAAACTAGAATCAGAGTATCCTTCCATCTCATTTGTCTCACCTTTGTAAATCAGACTCAGTTCTTTAGTCTGTTTTAAGTATCCCAGGACTCGGGCCACCATTTTCCAGTCTTCATCTGTCGGATCAATTTGGTGCCTGCTGAGTACATTAACTGAATATGAGATGTCAGGTCTCGTTGCATTTGCAATATAGAGTAGACTGCCAATTACTTCTCTATATGCAGCATTTTTCAAACTCAGAGTTTTCTGCAGTTCTTTATTGCAATCTGTCTCTTCTCTGTCTCTTCTTTTTCGATTGGTAACTTGAGAAGTTTCCATTGGCGTCTTTCTTTTTGGCAATTTATCAAGACTAAATTTCTCTAGAATTTTATCCACATAGGATTCTTGACTTAACTCAATCAATTTATTTATTCTGTCTCTTTTAACTGATATACCCAGAAACTGTTTAGGCTCACCTAGATCTGTCAACTTAAATTTTTGTTCCAATTTTGTTTTAATTTCCAACAGTTTTGGTTTATGATTACCAGCCATTATAATATCATCAACATACAGAAGCAAAATTACGAACTTCTCCGAATCTCTCCAAGTAAAAATACAAGGCTCACTTGTTTCGTATTTCAGTCCTATTGATATTGCTTCCTCGGTAAATTTTGTATTCCATCTTTTGGGACTAACAGGCAATCCATACAATGCCTTTTCCAGCGAGCAAATCATGTTCAGTCTTTCTTGTTTAGAATGTACAGTTCCCTCTGGAATTTCCATCAGGACTTCTCTTTCCAATGTACCATTCAAGAACGCTGTTTTCACATCCAATTGAATCACTTCCAAGTCCAGTCTATTTATAATTGAAAACAGTGCTCGAACTAATGGGAGTCTAGATACTGGTGCATACGTCTCTCTGAGGTCGTAGTTTGTTCTGTCTTTGAAACCTCTAATCACCAGTCTCGCTTTGAATCTAGTACTTCCATTTGCTTCTATTTTTCTTCTGAAAACCCACCTAGAATCTATGATATTGGGTTTTCTTCCAGTCTCATCTAGAAACGGTCTTTTCACAATTTTCCAAACCTGATGTTCTTCCATCGATTTCAATTCTTCATCGATTGCTCTCTGCCACTGTTCTCTCTCCCTAGACTGCATGGCTTCAGCATATGAAGCTGGATCCTTATTGATGTGAGCAAGAAGTGAATAATACACTTCATCCTTATATTCATCAACTCTTTCTCCTGGATCTGATTCAAAAGTATATGACATCATCACTTTTGTCATTTCATCTGTCTCTAGACCAGTTTCTCCTTCTCTTTGGTCCTGTACTGTCAATTTTGTTCGTTTTTCTTCTCCTTTCTTTGGCCTTCCTCGTTTACGTTTAGGAGCTCCCTCCGTTTTTGAGATCTCAACCTCACTTTCAATTTTTGCTGTCTCACATGTTTTCACTTGATTATTACTGTCAATCATGTCTTCTTCAAATTCTACAAACCAACTGTCTTTATCAATTTGAATATTATCAATCGGCCAGTCTTTTACACTGTCTCTTTTATACATGTCTTTGTACACCAGTTTTTCATTAAATTTTACATTTCTGCTCTCGTAAAACTTTTTCTGGTTCCAAAAATTGATAACCTGTCCTTGAATATCCAACTAATATCACTCTCTTTGCTTTCGGTCCAAACTTTGGTCCAGTATTTCTCTGGATAGTGATGTATGAAATACATCCAAACCTTTTTAACTGATCCAGATCAAAATGATACGCTGGCGCAAATTTTTGGAGCGGGACTATCATCTCGTTTGCACTGTGTGGAGTTCTATTATAAGCATAAACTGCAGCTCCCAAGGCCAGGTCCCACATGTTTTCAGGTATGCCTGAATCAAACATGTATGCTCTCACTCTCTTCTGAACTGTCTGGTTAAATCTTTCAGCACCTCCGTTATGCTGAGGAGTGTCAGGACAAGCCATTTGTAACTCCGCTGTCAATTTCTCCAGTACTTCCACAGTGTATCCTCCTGTAAACTCAGTGCCTTGATCGCACCTGAGAAAGCAAACCTTTGCGTCTCTTCCAAGTATATTTCGTGTGCCTTTCACGAATGATTCTAGACAATATCCAGTTTCATTCTTATGACGCATAGGATATGCCATAGCCAAACGAGAATAGTCATCAACAAAGACTGCCACAAAACGATATCTCTTGGGATGTGTAGTTGGGCTTATTGGCCCCATAGTGTCTGCATGAATTATCTGGAGTGGCTCTGTGGCTCTTATTCTGACTGCTGAAAACGGTCTCTTTTTCAGTTTTGCAAGAGCACAAACTCCACAATCCAAAATGGATTCATCGAACACCGCTTCTTTCAATGACTTGCTTTCTGGGTGATTTGCCTGCAATTTCTTCAGATACTTGAGTGACACATGTCCCAGTCTCGCGTGCCACAGCAAGGCTTTATCATTTGCCAGAAATTCCTTGTTAGTGTTTTCAAACAAGTTTTCACGTATTGGAGTATCTGTCTCTGATAATTCATCCACACAGTTAAATTTTCTATCGCAAATAGTTACGTCAAAGTTTGAAATTCCACTAGTACACTCATTCTCTGTATCTTTTTCATTTCGAGTTTCAGTCTCAGATGGGATATCATTCTGGCAAGTATTACTTTCTAATTTTCTTGCCATGCTTCGAGTAAAATGACCATCGCTTGCTAATTCAGTCAGATTCACGTATAACTTTCTATCAATAATCGAACTTTCACTGTCTATTGAGCCATTCTTATCAATTTGCAATTCTATTATCCAAAACGGTCTACTATATATTCCTGTAAGAAAAAGCTCGTTCGATTTTCGATCAAATATGTTGATACGCTCATCATCCATATAAATAGCAAGACCCGCCTCGGCAAATTTTCTCAGAGAGAGCAGATTTTCTGACAAGTTAGATGCATAGATTACATTATCAATTTCAGTCTTATCTCCATTACTCAACTTTATTTCTATAGATCCAGCTCCCTCCGATTCGAAATTTGCAGAACTGTCATTATTAGCACACCTTATTGTTTCTCGATTTGCAGGGTCAAATGATTTGAAAACAACTCTCGAATTAGTCATATGATTCGTTGCACCTGAATCACTTATGCATCTGACTAACAATGGGTATTCTTTTTCTAGGGAAATACTGTCTACAGACTTATCATCTCTTACAAAACAAGCAACTGATTCCTTACCTTGTTTTGCTGAGTTGCCTGAGTTTTTAGTCTCTTCATGATCTTTCCCCCCTTTCTGAACATGGAACTGGCTTTTATTATTGGAGGTTTTTCCTCTCTTTGAAGGGCCTCCACCCTTTTGGTTTACATTTTTTCGCTTATCAGTCCGATTTGTTCCGCGAAAACCGCTTCTACCACCTCGATGAGATGAACGACCTCGACTATTAACATACCTTGTGTTAGGTCGTCCTCGTCCTCGACCAGTTGGTTGTGTTTTCATTGGGCAACCCGCATTTATGTGCTCCTTGGTCATGTACTTATTACAGGCAAAACACAGTCTAAGGCCATCTGTCCTAGTACATTCGTACGATAAGTGATTCGGTCCATCACACTTGTAGCACCTTTGTCCCTGGTGCTGGTTTTCAGTCAACATTGCAGAGGCCTGATTATCTCTGTTGAGACTTTGGTTCTCAGCTGCCTTTTTAAGAACAAAAGATTTTATACGTTCGTAAGATAATCCAGGACCACCGTTTTCACGCGCATTGAAATCAGAACTCTGAATGTCAGGTATTGCTCCTATTACAGCACGATATAAATAATCGCGCTGTTCATCTTCAGGCATACCGTTTGATTTCATCAGACCAAAATTTCTTATACAGTCTTCAAATCTGTCTATGAAAGTCACAGCAGTCTCTTTCTTAGGGTTATATCTCATTGTAAACAACTGATTTCTAATATCCATAGTTGATACGTTTGATTCACATTCTTTCATGTTTTTCAGTCTTTCTACGATTTCTTTTTGGATCCTTCACATCAACCAATTTTGAGTAATAACAAAAATCAATTCTATTTATTATTATATCTCGAACTTTATATTTCATTCTTTCTAAAACAGATTCTTCATGTTCTATCAAAGGTTTTTCTCTTGAATCAATTATGTGAAGTAGATCCATGGAACGTAATTCTGATGACAGAAAGTCATAGAAGAAATCAAACCTTAATTTTGGACTCAGTCTATAGTCTCGTTTAATGCCAGTATCTTTAACTGCCATTGCAAATTTGAACTGATCAGTTGAGATATTAGTCACAGTATCGTCTTTGTGACTTTCATTACGAAATTTGTTAACCTCATTTCTACATATTTCAGCAATTTTATTTACCGGTACTTTATTACTGTCTATATTTACCTGTCTATCATCATCATACTGATCAATTGGATCTTCGATGGTGTTATCATCATAAGGCTCATCATTATACTCAGCTCGTATGTCTTGCATGAGCTTAATCATTTCATTTGTCTGATTCTGTGTAGCTCTGTGAATATCTCTTAGTTCACGATCAACTCTGTCTCTAAGCTGTAAAGCTACAGCTTCCACAGTATCAGACGCCTGAATGACTCGCCCTGCATCAGTCTCAGTTGACTCAGCCAGTCTAGACAATTGAGTCTTTACATCACGAGCAGATTGAGCATATCCCCTCATGGTTTTCAGAACCTCTGACATTTGTTCTGTCATCATTGTGGCCTGTGCAAGGGCTGACCTGAGCTGCTCTCTGTCTTCAGCAAGCTCCCGTCTAATCAGGTCATCTGTTGGATTTTGTTTAACATTGTTAACAATTTTATATTTTGATATTAATTTATCATTACTCATTATTATTGGTTTTCCTATTTCACCTTGAGTGGGTGCTGTCTGAGAGGCTCTATCTGTCTTTTGTATAACGATATCAATTTGTTCATTCTCAATTTCATTCTCATTCATAATTTTAACCTCATCATCGAATTCAACCCTTTTTGGTTTAACTGTCTCATGTTTTGCCACGTTCGCATGAACAGAGCAGGGTTCAGATTCATAAACTGTCGAGCAGGCGTCGGGCTGGTCATCCTCCAACAACGTGTTTTCCAACTCCGCATCAATCTCCTCCAGTTCTTCAACAGTTTTGAACTGTCTAATTAGTTTAAGACCTGGATGTAATGCCTCCGCTTTCTCAAATGCCTCGACTTCTTCATCAGAGAGAACATTTTTATCTGCATAACCAAAAATAATTAATAACATGTCTTAACATTACATATCAACTCCGAGCAACAATATCTGGCTCACAGCGTCAAATAAAGTTACCGCAGTTCAATAAATTTTAGTTTATTTTTCAATCCATATGTATAATGTTTGATCCAGCCCAATACTATGACGTTTGGCACACAGCGTCAAATATCACAGCATGGATTGATCAGTGTTTATTTTGAATCAACAGTCTTATTGATTTTTCAAATTCATCTGATTCAAATTCAGTTATCATTGACAACGCTTGGCACACAGCGTCAAACATCATCAAAGAAAACGAGTTTTGAAGTAGGAAAGTCGAAATGATCTTTTCTGTTTAACCTGATTTCATTTATTTATAGTCGCTGATTTTCTTTCTAATCATTCTCAAATTATTACAAAATTCACATTTTATTCCAGTCTTACTGTCTTATTTATTCAGTCTTTATTCTGTCTTATTATCTCATCTTATTTGACGTCAATTCAGCCTATTAATTTATCAAAATCAAAAACTTCAGGTTCAGTTCGACTTCACCTCACTTCCTTTTTCCTTTCAAAAATTTGTAATATCTTAAATTGCGACTTTATCTCGAGATATAATTTACTTGCAGTTTTATTTAATAAATGCAAGTCGATTGGCCAATCTTAATTATTCTGGTCAATTTACCTGCGATGTATTTCTGTCCAGATTGAGTAACGTACTCAATTATATCCAATTTGATTTGGAAATAACCATCCTCATTCTTATGGTTATTGCTCAGGCACCAGAATCTCTCAGCTCGTTTTCCGCAGAAGTTAGCTAGAGCTGTCTTTTCAGCTGGTGTGATTGTCAGCTCTTTCAGTTCTATTACAAACAATTCAATTAGTTGTTCGTATTCTCACCAAAGTTAACTTTTAGTATCGATCTGATTGTACGGCGATATCTGGCTCACAGCGTCAGACATCATCGCACATTTTGATCCAGTCAATTATTCATGCATGCATAAAAATTCATTTGAATCTGTCTATTTACTGTCTATTTATATACGTATATATTCATTCAGTCTATTCATATACATATATACTCATGCATACACACACATACATATGTATACATAAAAAGCGCTGTGAATGTAACAGCTGATCGAGCGGCGCCACTCAACCAACCACCACACGCACGCACTATCATTGGGCTGTATAGACACATACACCCATGCGTCTGGCCAGCCTGCGCGCGTCATGCCCGCTGCTCACTGCAGCACACGCACACATATGTACGCGCGCTCACCTACGCGCAGACGCTCGGTCGGCTCTCTATGTAGAGAGGGTATACCTCTCGGGCCGTCTGCCGCGCGCAGCCAACGCGTCGTCATAGTCGCGCGTCCGCCCAAGTCTCTCGGCGCTGTCTCACACGCAAACATATTCGCGCGCACCCATACAGACGCGTTCGCCCGGCCTCATGCATACATCGCGCGGTCGCGCGCGACTTCTCGCCGCTGTCCAGCTCTCTCTCTCTCTCTCTCTCTCTCTCTCTCTCTCTCTCTCTCTCTCTCTCTCTCTCTCTCTCTCGTGAGCTGCGCGCGCCGCTCCATCAGCCCGCGCGGTACAACAAACGACGGCCGCGCCGCGAGCCTCGCTTGTTTACATCGAGGCCGATTCAAACGGCGCAAATGAGGGCCTTTATATGAGTCAGCCCCATGGCTTGTTTGCCCGATTTTAGCAATTACACGACCATTCTCATGGCTGTCTCATGGCTCTCTGTCTCTCCGTCTCTCTGTCTTGCGGTCGGTGCACGTCGTGTGCACATCGTGTGTACAACGATCATGCCGGCACACGCACTCGCGAGCACTCTTTCTTTCGCTCACACACACGTGCACCTACCTTTCGCCTCCTTCAGGCTCTGTTCCACCTCGCCCGGCTCCACACGTCCAGCCATCCTCTCGAGCGGACTGGTGTAGGCTCTGGAGGTCACTCACAAAATAAGCACGACACTCGCGCGCGCAGTGGAAACGTGCTGGGTCCAAAACCTGAGAGGATTCACGGTTCAAATAAAACACTAAACACGCGAGTGTGGCTTTAACAGTTCTGTCTATTTATTCTGTTAATTAAAGTTTACTGTCTAAGAAAAATCACTATAACGGAGGAACACGTCCAGTCAGAAGGCTGACGAAACAACGAATGAAAGCTTCGCGCTGTGTGCGAAGTCAGCCGCTGGCGCTGCTGATCAAATGTTTTTGATGTGCTGTCTGTCTCTTTCTTAATATTAAAAGATACTGGATTTTGATGAAAATGAGTATACGCAAGTTTTTGAGGTCACTGATTATGAATCCGGCCTTAGATTTTAAAAATTCGAATTTAGCCTCTAAGATCACCTGACAAAAATTTAAAAAAAATGGAATTTTGTTGAAAGTTAGTATACATGGGATTTTGAGGTCGCTGATGACGAATCCGGCATCAAATTTTGAAAATTCAAATAAGATCGAGCCTATAAGATCACCTGACAAAATTTTGGAAAAAAAATGGAACTTTGTTGAAAATTAGTATATATGGGATTTCGAGGCCGCTGATTACGAATCCGGCCTCAGATTCTAGAAATTCGGATTCAGCCTCTAATATTGCCTACCGAAAATTTGGTAAGATACTGGATTTTAATAAAAAATGGAATCCATGGGTTTTTGAGGTCGCTGATTAAGAATCCGGCCTCAGATTTCCAAGATCCAATATAGACCATTCGAGAAAATACACTGGGTCTTGATGAAAATTATTATATGAGGGTTTTTTGGGAGTCAATCAATGGTTAAAACAGTATAATACAGTAGAATTCGTATGTTTTTCTGGCTTTGTCATATGGTATTCAGATGCTAATTCCCATCTTACGGAAACGATATTATTCAATTTTTGAAGATTTATAATAAATTCTCGTCATTTCAAACTGCAACAGGTGGTTGTTGAACTTAAAGTAGTAAAACGTTGTGAAAATTATTATTCACTAGTCAGAATCACTCACTCACTATCGCTCGCTCGTGTCTTTCATTTGCTCTATTATAAATATGGATGAACATTGAAATTTTTAATTGTATTATCGATAAATAATTTAATTAAAAACCAAAATTTTCTATCTCCTCACCATTTTCGTTCACAGAGAATACGCCCACGCATGAATATTATCAAATTTGTCGATTCGAATGTAGGATGCGCCCCGGCTTCTCTATCGATCTGCTCGAACATATTTTCAGAAAATCAACCCTTCGTACGTTTTTAAAAGGGGGTCCCACCCGAACATCGGTAAACAATTTTTTAAATTCTCCATACGCCCACCATAACTTGAATTTTTCAAAATTTTTTCTTATGGAAATGTAGTCCTCGATCCCACCTTCCGATCTGCAATACCAAAGATACCTCGAAACTGTATAATTTTGGTTTAGCATGAATAAGAAAATTCACGAAAATGTTTGATTGTCACCACACCATTTTCTTCCACAAAGAATACGCCCACGCATCGATGTTTTCAAAGTTTCCAACATCAACTATAAAAGCGTTCAAGCTCCTCTAACGATCTGCTCGAAAAAAATTTTGAAGAATCAACCCTTTGTACAATTTTAAAGAGGATAATACAGGAACATCGGTGAAAAATTTTCGATTGTCACCACACCATTTTCGTTAACAAAGATTACGCCCACGCATCAATGCTTTCAAATTTTTCAACATGAATTATGAAAGCGCTCAAGCTCATCTAACGATCGGTTTGAACAAAATTTCGAAAAATCAACCCCTTGTACGGTTTTGAAGGGGATAGTACGGGAACATCGGTTAAAACTTTCTTTAAATTCTCTATACGCCCACCACAAATCGAATTTTTCAAAATTTTCTTTCTATGAAAATGTAGTCCTCGACCCTACCTTTCGATCCGTCATACTAAATCTACCTCTAAATTGTATAATTTTGGTTTTGCATCAATGAGGAAATTGACGAAATTTTTTTTTTATCACCACACAATTTTTGTAGACAGAGGATACGCCCACGCATCAATGTTTCCACATTTTTCAACATGAATTATAAGAGCGCTCAAGCTCCTCTAACGATATGCTCGAACAAAATTTAGAAAAATCAACCCTTTGTACGTTTTTAAAGGAGATAATACGGGAACATTGGTTAAACATTTTTTTAAATTCTCTATACGCCTATCACAAATCATTTTTCAAAATTTTTTTTTCTCAGAAAATGTAGTCCTCGACCCCACCTTTCGATCCATCATACTAAATCTAAGAGCTTGGGCGCTCTTATAATTCATGTTGAAAAATGTGGAAACATTGATGCGTGGGCGTATCCTCTGTCTACGAAAATTGTGTGGTGATAAAAAAAAATTTCGTCAATTTCCTCGATGATGCCAAACTAAAATTATACAATTTTGAGGTAGATTTTGAAATGACGAGAATTTATTATAAATCTTCAAAAATCGAATAATATCGTTTCCGTAAGATGGGAATCAGCATCTGAATACCATATGACAAAGCCAGAAAAACATACGAATTCTACTGTATTATACTGTTTTAACCATTGATTGACTCCCAAAAAACCCTCATATAATAATTTTCATCAAGACCCAGTGTATTTTCTCGAATGGTCTATATTGGATCTTGGAAATCTGAGGCCGGATTCTTAATCAGCGACCTCAAAAACCCATGGATTCCATTTTTTATTAAAATCCAGTATCTTACCAAATTTTCGGTAGGCAATATTAGAAGCTGAATCCGAATTTCTAGAATCTGAGGCCGGATTCGTAATCAGCGGCCTCGAAATCCCATATATACTAATTTTCAACACAGTTCCATTTTTTTCCAAATTTTTGTCAGGTGATCTTATAGGCTCGATCTAATTTGAATTTTTAAAATCTGAGGTCGGATTCGTAATCAGCGGCCTCGAAATCCCATATATACTAATTTTCAACAAAGTTCCATTTTTTTTCCAAATTTTTATCAGGTGATCTTATAGGCTCGATCTTATTTGAATTTTCAAAATCTGAGGCCGGATTCGGAATCAGCGGCCTCGAAATCCCATATATACTAATTTTCAACAAAGTTCCATTTTTTTCCAAATTTTTGTCAGGTGATCTTATAGGCTCGATCTAATTTGAATTTTTAAAATCTGAGGTCGGATTCGTAATCAGTGACCTCAGAAACCCACGTATAATAATTTTCATCAAAATCCAGTATCTTTTCAAAGTTTTGTCAGGTGATCTCAGAGGCTCTTATTTTAATTTTCAAAATTTGATGCCGGATTCGTCATCAGCGACCTCAAAATCCCATGTATACTAACTTTCAACAAAATTCCATTTTTTCTCAATTTTTGTCAGGTGATCTTAGAGGCTAAATTCGAATTTTTAAAATCTAAGGCCGGATTCATAATCAGTGACCTCAATAACTTGCGTATACTAATTTTCATCAAAATCCAGTATCTTTTCAAAGTTCTGTCAGGTGATCTTAGAGGCTCTAATTTCAATTTTTAAAATTTGATGTAAGATTCGTAATCAGTGACCTCGAAATCCCATGTATACTAATTTTCAACAAAATTCCATTTTTTTCCAAGTTTTTGTCAAGTGATCTTAGAGGCTCTAATTTGAATTTCCAAAATTTGAGTTCAGATTCGTGATCAGCAAACTTAAAAAAACCCACGCATACCAATTTTCAAAATATACATCGGAATACTTGACTTTCAGAAGTTCTGCCTCGTAAGAGCCCCAGCAACGCGTTGATCTTGATAGTTCTTCAGATGATGAGTAATAGGATTTGTTCTTCGCACTTCATCGATTGTGAAAATCTCCGTTGACCAATTAGGAGTACTAGGGGGGGTACCCCTGCTCGCTTCGCTCGCCAACCCCCCCCCCCGTGTGTTCTTTGAAAGTCAATAATTCAATGATAAGTGTAGTAATAATGAATAAAAATTACATTGAAATCAATAAAACTTGAAACTTGAAATTCGATTTTGATCAATTGAAAAGAATACTAAACGAACGATTCGAATCAAAATAAAAGCTTAATTTCATTTATGTTCATGTTAAACGTTTGTTTATTCAGTTTCAGGTTAAAAGTGTCATGTGTCAGATCATATTTTTTCGGTTTTAGGTTTTTTTTTTATGGGTAGAACGGAGATTTTCTATCCTGTGCAGTTGAAAATACTGGAAACGAAACTCACGTGAATTATTTTTTGCCCTTAGCAACGGTTTCTAGGGTGTTAAACAACGGTTGCTGAGGAGCTAATAGGGAGGATTTGTATTTTGTGTCCTTTGCGATCAAAAATGATGGAAACGGGTCATCAAAATTGTTCATTCCCAAACTTCGTAACGGTTGCTAAGGAGGTAAACAACGGTTGCCATGGAGCAAATACAACAATTCAGTGTCCTTAGCCATAGAGTGTGACTTAAAATTGATATTCCGGCTTCCGAAGCAACGGTTGCTAGGGAAGTAACCATGGTTGCTATGGGTAGAACGGAGATTTTCTATCCTGTGCAGTTGAAAATACTGGAACGAAACTACGTGAATTTTTCTTCTCCCTACCAACGGTTGCTAAGGAGGTAAACAACGGTTGCTATGGAGCAAATACAACAATCCAGTGTCCTTGGCCATCGAGTGTGACTTAAAACTTATTTCCCGGCTTCCGAAGCAACGGTTGCTAGGGATGTAGACAAACGGTTGCCAACGATATCAACAGTGGTTGCTATGGGAAATGTCTTTATCGATTCTCATTGACTTTAATGGTCCCAATGAGCACTTAATGAGGATTCGTGAGAAAACACGTTAGTAACGGTTGCTAGGGAAATAACCAAGAAATTTCGCTAAAAATTGAACTCGGCCTAGATTTTGCGCGACTAACCTGTGTGCAAAATTTCAAGAAATTCGGACCAATCCTTCGAGAGTTGGGGGTGGCAAAAGGGGGTGAAAAAAAGGGGTGCGAGAAAGGAGTGTAAGAAAGGGATGCAAGAAAGGGGTGCAAGAAAGGGGTGCAGAAAAGGGTGAAAGAAAGGGGTGCAGAAAAGGGGTGCAAGAAAGGGGTGCAGAAAAGGGGTGCAAGAAAGGGGTGCAAGAAAGGGGTGCAGAAAAGGGTGCAAAAAGGGGCAAAAAAGGGGTGCAAAAAAGGGGTGGAGAAATTTGACGGCGGCGGCAGCGGCGGCGGTCTGGTTTTAATATATTAGAGTATAACCCTTTTCAAAGACTTGTTTAATTCTGCTCACGAGAACTCTCTCATTCATCTTAAATTTGGTTTTTCCATAGCATTTGTCGTTGAATAGAATCGCTTTAAAACTTCGACTTCATTGATGGATGTAATGTTTTGGCTTCATACCAATTGTTCGATGTTTTGTATTATTATAGCTTCTCATTAGATCTGCTGAAATATCGAGCCATTTATAATTTCTTTGCAAACTGAATTGCTTCCACATTTTGTTTTCCAGCGTACGATTAAATCGTTCACATATCGATGATTTGAGATTACTGTATGTCGAGTACAAGTTAATTTTATCTCCATAAGATTTTGAAAGCTTTTATTGTAGAATTCTCTTCCAAAATCAACGTAAACATGTTTGGGTACACGACCCTGATGAAGGAGGACTTCATGGCTGCTGTAACATCTTCAGCATTTTTCGACTTAATGGAAGGGCCCAAGCATTTTGGAAAAAATGTCGATGACAGTAAGCAGGTAGCGATGACCTTTGTTCTCTCGAGTATAAGGCTGCATCTCTACTAGATCAGCTTGCCATGTTTCGTCCAAGCCGCGAATATCAAATTTTCGAGGTGGATAATTGCGTCGGGCAGGTTTATGCAGTTCTTCAACTACTACACGCTTTAGATACATCTCAATTGTTGCTATCCCGTCCACTGTATATGAAATCCAAACTTTCTTTCATTTTGTTGAACTTTGGCGTTAGAATCAAAGATTTGCTTGTCAATCTCGTCTCTGTGAGCCTCCACAAATCAGTGAAATCGTTGATATTGTTCTCCAACTCTGTTTTCTGCGCTTTCAGAATTGTATCAAAATTATCAATCTCGTTTCTCAATCTCGTTGTTATCTCATACAAACTTCGAACTTCTAATTCATTCAGTTGCTTCAGAGTCTGCAAATTAACTGCATACTTTGATTCAGCTGGTGCTGCGAGAATACACAATCTCTTATATTCTACATCAAATTGACCATCAGATGTGAATTTATATCCAACACCCAGAGGGCCGGGAGCTCCCGCTGTCTTCTTCTTCGAAGTATGTCCAAACACGTCAACACTCATTTTGATACTGAAGTAGATTTTCACAATCAGTTCAATATATAGCCTGCTTCTCTGAGCCCTTCAATAATCGAATGAATCTCGTTCTCGTGATTCAGATTACCTGCCGATCGTTCAGCAAGTACAAAACCGCTGCCAAGTGCCTTAGCAGTATGCTTTCTCAAAGAGGCTTTAACATCACCCACAAACGCATCCCAAACCTGTATTTTCACCATTCCACTAGCGTAGATACTATCATTTATTTTTCAAAAATTACAAAAATATTATTTAATCAGTTCAATTTGTATCTTTGTGACTGTGTAAAGTGTCGTTCTTTTTCAATTGACCAAACTATGTTGCGAGTGTTGATGTCTGCCCGGGCTCTCTTATTATTTGATCAAATGCAACAAAGCAAACGGTTCTAGGTTCTACACGATGCGAGACATTTGGACCTGTTTATTTTTTCGATCAATTCATCTTGTGACTGTCATACGGTTTAATGGTGGTTAAACTCGATCCGTCCTGCCTTAAGTCCGTATTTAGCAAACTCGAAGACTCATTTTCATCATTTTCGACGGCTGAGGTTGGAAATGATCAATTCAAAATCTATTTTGGTCATTTTCGACGGCAAAAGACACCAAATTTTCCCAATTTTCTCTCTATAGCACGTTGAAAATACTGGAAACGAAACTTACATGAATTTTTCTTTCCCGTAGCAACGGTTGCTAGGGCGGTAAACAACGGTTGATAAGGAGCTAATTGGGAAGATTTTGTGTCCTTTGCCGTCGAAAATGATGGAAATGGGTCATAAATTAATGATTTCCAACCTTCGTAACTGTTGCTAGGGAGGTAAACACCGTTGCTATGGAGCAAATAAAACAATTCAGTGTCCTTGGCCATCGAGTGTGACTAAAACTGATTTTCCCGGCTTGCCCAATGAGCACTCATGAGGATTTGTAAGAAAACACGTTAGGAACGGTTGCTAGGGAAATAACCAACGGATTTTGCTGAAAATTGATCTCGGGCTAGATCTTGCCACAACTAACCGGTGTGCAAAATTTCAGCTAGATCGGACGATTCCTTCGAAAGTTATCCTAGACAAAAGAAACAAAAAATTTTACACCTTAGCAACGGTTGCTAGAGAAATAAACAACGGATTTTGCTGAAAATTGAACTCGCCCGAGATTTTGCCGCGATTAACCTGTGTGCAAAATTTCAGGCCTCGAAAACCCATGTAAACCAATTTTCGACAAAATTAAATTTTTTTCCAAATTTTTGGTAGGTGATCTTAGAGGCTTGATCTAATTCGAATTTTCAAAATCCGAGGCCGGATTTTATTCCAAATTTTTATCAGGCGATCTTAGAGGCTCTAATTTGATTTTTTAGAATTTGAGGCCGGATTCATAATGAGCGACCTCAAAAACATATGTATACCAATTTCTAAAAGAAACCATCGAGCAAAAGCCGTTTAACGTAAATAGTTAACTTGACATATTACATTCTGATGACATGTAAATTACGTGAAAATCACCTAATCATTGAAAGAGACGCACTACGGCTATCACATAGCGTGCATAAGACTTCTCAAGAGATTCGTGAACTGGATTTTATGTGAAATTCAAAACTCGTCTGAGTTGGCCCCTTTTTGCACGGACGGCGAGTTGGCCCCTTTTTACACGGACTGCGAGTTGGCCCCTTTTTGCACGGACGGCGAGTTGGCCCCTTCTTGCCCGGCCAGCGAGTTGGCCCCTTCTTGTTCCGGACGCTGAGTTGGCCCCTTTTTACACGGAGGCGACGATATGCACCAGAATATTCTTGTCGTATTCCATACAACTTATCCCCTGCATCTGATTTGTCTTCCTTCTTTTCACTGACGTTGTTTGTTTGAGGTTCTATTAGAGTATCTAGTACAGATATTGGTGACGCTGCTCTCGCTCTCTTTCTCCGAGGAGGTGTCAGAGAAGAAGTGTATTGAATTTCTTTCTTAGGAATAATTTTTTCATCATACTGAGGTATGGTTCTCTGCTCGTTCTGGGAAATAATTTTCTCCAGTGGTTCAATGATGGGTTTGAATGCATCACCCAATCTCTTCTCAGCTTCAGCTTTCTCGAACTTCAATAAGTTATATTTACGTTTGACAGCTTCTCGTGCTTTGACGAGTTGTTAGAGCATATTTTTCTCTCTTGCTAAATCAGACATGTTGATGCTTCAACGTTCAGAGATAAACTGATCATTGTAATTGCTAACGTGCTATATTTACAGCAAAACTGTCAAACCCTTTACGATATCGACCATTGTTGATTGGTTTGTCCTTGTCGATCACAACGAAACCATATCTATCTTTCCAACATGTCGAACACAAATCTCTAAAGGTTGTGTAAACCATATCTGTGTTTACATGATCATCATACACGTGTTTCAAATTTACATTATCTTATCGAAATAATACAAGTAGATTGACATTATCTCGAACGAGATGTTTTGGTATTTGGGCATATGACTGACAAAGATAGAAACAATCCACATTTTTATGTCGACCCAAACAGAAAAAAGCTCTAACGTTGTCTTGCTTTTCACAAGCTACATCATCGAATATCATTAATGAATTTGAAAGCGCATCACTCGGTGCTATTACATCCTCATGCTCACTAAATGGAAAGTATTTTATAACATCTGTCGATTCTAAAAGTTCTTTTAAAAATTTATATTTCGGTTAATTGAGCGACTTGGAGTACAGATAAACGTTTTCGAATCTCAATCCATTTGGATGAGTGATGAGAGTTAGTAGACTGTTAGTTTTTCCACAATTTGATGGACCACAGAATATTGCTCTTATACTATCTGGAAGCAGATCACCATGTCTTCTTGTCTTATTTTCCTTCTCTACTATAGCATCAAAATTAGCTACAGGAAGTTCAGACGTGTGTTGTGTAAAATCCATCCTTACTGGTTGAGATCTCAATCGAAACTGAGGCTGTGGGTATAAATAGAGCGCTTTTATACTCTCGAGCTCAGTTATGTATTGTTTCTCGAAGAGTGATGATCGTCTACAGAAAGAAGCAAGGTTGTGGTCTGCTAAACGAGGCAATAAATAAACTTCCGTTTGAGCTTCATTTACCTGGATATCAGTATTGTGGACCTGGAACTAAACTAGCTAAACGTTTAGCTCGTGGAGATCCTGGAATTAATCCTCTTGACGCAGCCTGCAAAGAGCACGATATTGCTTATTCACAGAATCGAGAAAATATTAGAGCTAGGAATCTGGCAGACAGAGTTCTCGCCAATAAAGCTTGGGATAGATTTCGATCAAGTGACGCAGGTTTTCGTGAAAAGACCGCAGCTTGGGCTGTTACTAACGCGATGAAATTGAAAAGTAGATTTGGAATGGGGCTCAAAAGAAAGATATCGTCTAAGGAAAATGTCATCAAGAATAAAAAAACTTCGTTGAGCACTATAATCAGGGCTGCTTCCAAATCAGTAGTTCCTGGTAGATGTGCTAAAACAGTTATAAACTCAGCTCTCAAAGGTGCTCGAGCAGCTATGAAGGAAGCTGGAGGTAAAAGTAGCATAACAGTTCCACGTATTTTACCTGTTTCTTCAAAGATCGGTGGAATTTTACCACTCATTCCAATATTCGCAAGTTTGAGTGCCACTGGTGCATTAGCGAGTGGAGCTGCAGGAATTATAAAAGCAATTAACGAAGCTAAAGCTGCTAAACATCAGCTAGAAGAGAGTCAGAGACATAATAGAAGTATGGAAGCTATTGCTCCAGGTAAAGGTCTCTACTTGAAACCATATAAAAAAGGCTATGGTCTCTACTTAAGACCATTCAAAGGTAGTGGATTACAAAAAAAAAGCTCGACGTGAGTTTGCCTAAACGAGCATTATCTAACTTTGATATACTAGAGTACGCTCAAAAGCTGAAAATACCGGATTTTCGAGGTGTATTCATGAGAAATGCTCTACCATCTAGCGGCCCGCGATATCGTGAATCAGCAATAGTTAATCTAGACGACGCTAGTGGACCGGGGACTCATTGGGTAGCATACCGAAAACGAGGAAATGATGTTGTTTATTTCGATAGTTTTGGGGATCTACAACCTCCCCTCGATTTAATGCTGTATTTAGGTGTTGATCGAGTGAAGTATAATCCACAAAGATATCAAGACTTTGGTACATACAATTGCGGTCACTTATGCTTACAGTTTTTGGCTGGAAAGTTGGGAAAAGTATATAAGGAGCAGTCGACACATCATTGATTCATTATATTTTGAACCATCATGGATTCAACAGTTCTGACTTTATCTGGTGATTCGTCCATTATTGAAGCCCAGTTCTTTCCACCAATCGAACTCTCATCGAATAAAAATTACGCTCTCGGTTTGATAGAGTTTTTGACCTTTAATTCGATTCCAAACGTTGACGAAGGAAATAATAAATTTTATGTTATACGTGATCATAAACGCTCATTTCACGCATCGAATTCCGTGCGTGAAATGCGATTTCACACACTAGTGCGTGAAATCGCATCGGTTTCCGTGCGTGAAATATTTCACACACTAGTGCGTGAAATCGCATTTCACGCACGGAAATCGATGCGTGAAATATTTCACACACGGAAACCGATGCGTAAAATATTTCACGCACTAGTGCGTGAAATTGCATTTCACGCACTCAAATCTCGATGAGTGAAATTCGCGTTTGGATCACTTATAACATAAAATATCGTATGCAACTCGTGAAATGCGATTCCACGCACTCGTGTGACCGCCTAACACTCGTTCGCCGGCTTCGCCGGCGACTCGTGCAGGCTTGTCACACTGGTGCGTGAAATCGCATTTCACGCACTAGTTGCATAATATACTATTACGTTGGTAAGAGAAAAATTAGTTTACCAACAGGAAGTTACGAGATTGAAGATATCGAGAAACATATTCAAGAGAAACTTTCTGGAAGTGATATATTGTTGAGCTTGAAAGCTAACAACAATACACTTCGTAGTGAGATCAAGTGTAGTGAACAGATCGATTTCAGACCAAAAGATTCAATTGGACGCTTACTAGGATTCACTCAGCGCACGTTGAAACCTAAACAGATTCATCACTCAGATTTGCCAGTAAAAATTTTACATATCAATTCGTTGAGAATCGAATGTAACATCACTGCGGGTGCATATATAAATGGACAGCGAGCACACATTATCCACGAGTTTTTCCCTGCTGTAGAACCAGGATACAAGATCATTGAAGTTCCATCACCAGTCATATACTTACCAATCAACGTCAACTACATAGACCACATTCAAGTGCGAATAGTCGACCAGGACGGACGTCTTGCCAATTTCCGTGGAGGAATTATCACAGTCAGATTGCATATAAAATCAGTTGTATAATGGGGGTCGTCTATCACGGACGAGGGTATAAAAGCAGCGCATCATGCCAACCAAGCATCAGTCGTCAACGAACTCTCGAAGCGTTAACACGTCAAAACATTCAGTTCCTAAGAAGTCTCGGCTTCAAGGTCGCCCCTGGTGGAAAATAACTTGCATATTCTTTTGTTGTTTCAACAAAGATGGAAGGCATTCTAAACATTCAAGCTCCAATCGCATTTGATGAGAGTATCACACACTATGAGGTACACGCTCATCAACCATATACTGGATCCAACTACAACAACAACGATGAGATACGTATATCAATCCAGCATCAAGATTTGTGCCTCCTACCATCGAGGAGCTCACTACATATTTCTGGTAGAATATGCAAGCAAGATGGAACAGCTTTAGAACATACAAAATTCGTCAACAATGGGTTGTGTCATTTTTTCAAAGAAATTCGATATGAAATGAACGCCATAGAGATTGATCGTTGCAAAAATGTTGGTCTAACCACTCTCATGAAAGGATGGATTTCCTTCAATCCCAGACAGAACATGGAAAATGCTGGTTGGCTTGATGTTGAAGGAAACAAAAGTTTCATCAATGCTGAAGGCTACTTTGATCTATACATTCCACTCAGCATGATACTAGGATTTGCTGAAGATTATCGCAAGATTGTAGTCAACACCAAACATGAGTTGGTACTTCGAAGATCAAACACAGATCTCAATGCTATCATACAAACATCTTACAGAGAAACAGGTAAAATTGAAGATTTATGGGAAACGGGGAAATTCTATTTAACGAAAATTGAGTGGCTCATGCCATACGTGCATCTATCGAACGAGTATAAAATTCGCTTGCTTGGTCAGTTGCAAAGAGGTAAATCTATCGCCATGAGTTTTCGATCGTGGGAGCTTCACGAGTACCCAGTTCTTCCTGCCGCTAGGAATCACGTGTGGACTGTGAAAACTTCAAATCAATTGGAGAAACCACGTTTCATCATTCTTGGTTTTCAAACGAATCGAAAAAATCGTAAGGATGCCGATGCAAGTCTATTCGATCATTGTCAAATTAGAAATGTGAAGCTATTCCTTAATTCTCAATCCTACCCATACGGTGATCTCAATGTGGACGTCGATCGTAATCAATATACCGTCCTCTACGACATGTTCTGCAATTTCCAGAATTCATATTACGGTAAGGATTCAGAACCAATCTTGAGTAGAGAACAGTTCATCACGAAAATACCACTGATTGTGCTGGATTGTTCAAAGCAATCTCTCAAGAACGCTCCAGTGGATGTTCGTTTGGAATTCGAAGCTATAAATAATTTCCTTCAAAACACATCAGCTTATTGTCTGGTCATACACGAACGTGGTGGACATGCAAGGCTTCAAGCAGCCAGGCAACGACTACATCCTCAAAGAGCTGGCCATTCTTCTACTCAACAAAAATGCTGATCCTATCGTATTTTTGTTCGACAGTCCATTCCCCTGGAAACGTCTCACCGAGAAGTATAAGGGCATAAACACTTGGCTCGAACAGCATCATCATGGAATACCGTGGGGTGCAGGGGATCGTCCATACACAGCTATTGGACCCATCCTCAGGGAAAATTTATGCGATGCCACAAAAATATACGTAGCGGGTTCAATTCAAAAAAGTTGGTTGGAACGCTTCAAATTCAAAGTTCACGATCTCCTGGAAATGGGCTACCCTCCACTCGACAGAATAAAACTTGCAACAGTTTGTCCACATCACAATGGGGCATACAAGAGAAGCTGCGCTCATCACAACGTTCGGTTCTTAAAAAAATTCATCATCCAAACATCTATGATTGTAGAACCCATGGATTGTTCATAATTAAAAAAAGGAGTAAACGGAGGGAGAAAAAAATGATTGTACATTTCATGCCATTGCATGAAATCACAATCATGGAAAGTCTCCCACAAGTGGAAGCGGGGTGGGGCTTCCACTACTCCAAAAATAATTTCACAATAACAAAGAAACTAAATATAAATCAGCTCCAGATACTGGGACTACTCCAAGCGCATACTCCAGCTCTGGGACTGA
Organism: Aphelinus atriplicis; assembly: GCA_020882685.1. Taxonomy (NCBI): domain Eukaryota; kingdom Metazoa; phylum Arthropoda; class Insecta; order Hymenoptera; family Aphelinidae; genus Aphelinus; species Aphelinus atriplicis. Next base: position 52,162,387 of record CM037073.1, read on the forward strand.
GAGGGGGGCAGTGGCGTAGTAGCTCAACTGAGCCAGGGGGGTCTGACTCATGAGCTAGCAAAGTGAGCCAGAAAGTATAGCTCATGAGCCAGAACCCCCTTAGCTTATCTACTGTGTCGAACCCATTCGGGGTTAAAGAAAGTGAAAACACTACACGTACGTACACTTGAGGATGTGGTTATAAAGAGAGAGAAAAGATAGAAGCAATGAAAAAGAAAACTCACTTTTGAATTTGTTTTATTGTTTCCAAAACAAGTCTCCCGGTCCTCGAGGAAACTTTCAGTCCAATGTGGATGGGCGAAAACACTTCTAGAGTATTAATTAATTGAAAACCAACGGGCCGAGCCCAACGGGTACGAAAAAATATAAAACACTCTAAGTGTGTTGAGCGGTGAGCTGCTACTGCGGCAGAACTGTTCGTTTCGCGCCGTCCGCGTTGCAAAACTCGCGAAAAGACAATCATTTTAAGAAGTAGATTCGTGCGTTTTCGTATATTTTGCGGAAAAATAATTGTAATCAAAAATTTATGAATGTTCTTAAAACAGAAGGTTATTACCTATTGACAACCGAAGTTTCATTCGATTCGGATAATGGGAAGTTGTTATAAATGTTATTTTAACATTTCATGCGTTTCTTCACAGTTTTATTTGAATTACGCAAAAACTAATTGACATTCTTGAATTCTGTAAAATCTAAAATAATTATAAATGAATTTCAAATAAAAATCTATTGGGGTTCGAAACTCGAACTATTATTAAAACTATTGAAATTGTTGAATTCCGGAAAAAATTTAATGAATTGCATGACTCTCGTCGGCAAATCGTCCGATTCAAATAAAATTTGGTATGCGCTCTTAACTTCTGAAAGCGCTTTGTTCAATCGAGTTGAACCAACTCAGTCGGTCTTTGATATGTTTTTTCCCTTCTTTACTCCTATAATCCTTAAAGGCTATTAAAAATTGACGACGGCTATAATCAGCGCATGAAACTAGTCATGCTTGACGAATCCGAAACTCTCAGTGTGTTGGACGCGGTTCAGTACAGATCCTGCCGTAGTAATATGACGGCAATATCCTAAAACATCGAATCAACGCTATCTGAAAGAAAAAGGAGTTGCAGTGCTGACCAACAAAAACCGGAGTATAAAGTACAAAATTGCCGCTAATATACACATCTATATGGATTCAGATAATACTTGATCATAGCGTGATGGTCTCCATAGCAAAAAAGAAGAAGAAGCTTGCAGTTGAAATGCAGTTGAACGATGAAGAAAGGATTATAGTCTGAGTAATTTCCAAAATAAGTCTGGCTTCATTAATGGCCTTCAAAGACCAAAAAAGAGCGATTTTATCGAGAAATTGAATCGGAGAGAAGATATATTAGGTATCGAAAATCTCCAATATACTTCAGATACTTACACTAGATAAAAGAATAATAGTGTTTGCTCTACGGCTCGTAAGAAAAATTCACAGGTTTGTAAAGATGATCTAGTCTCTGAAAGTCTGAATTAATGTTAATTGGATTTTATAAATTTTAGATATTTGAATCTTATCTGGAAAGTGAATTTCAGAAGGTACCAAAGCATGCCAGAATAGAATCGAAAGAAGATATACATTGGAAATGTGACTGTACTCCGTGCACAGGAAATTGGCCAACCATCGAAGTAATGTGATATTAATCAGTCAGCTGAGCTTTTTCAACAATTGCAACATTCATAAACCACATTTCTTGTGTGTTACAGGGTATGTTACGACAGCACCCATCGAAACAAACCATGTTACTACAGGGCATGTTTCAAGATGTAAAGCAACATAAGTTACTACCAATTACATTGGATGATGTATTTCGAGGCAAATTTGAGTCGGGTAAATCTGCCCCGGTAAAAGGAACTCAGTTTAATCAGAAGGATTTGAATATTTTGTCCAAATACATAATTAAATATTTGATGAATTCTATGGGACCAAATGCAGCAGCTATGTTGTTGATGGAACCACTATACTATATTGTGTTGACTAGAATGTACACCATAAAGCATAGTAGCATGAATTTTAGTGTCTCTGAACTCGTGAAAGCTATTGAAAATCATCGAGATGTATATTACATAAGTATACTTGTAGCTAGCTAAGAACTATTTAAAAAAATGTATAATAATTTATACCTGACCTGTTTATAATTGACAAATGGAAATAATTAAACATTTTATGAAATGTTTTATGAATAATATATTTTGTACTTTTCAAAGTTCTGGAACAAAAGCTATCAACAAGAATTTTTGAGTTTTGGTGAAATCCGCCATACTAAATCCTTCTAACAAAATCAATGTTTAATCTTTATAATGAGTACTTGGTGTATTTACCATTGCAGATGGCAAATGAGTTATCGACCTATTTTCCCAATACCATTATCAATACTCATCAGTATTTGTGTCCAAGATTCAAATATTTATATACGGCCATTACACAATTTTTTCTCTGTACGTTTTTGCATACTTGCTAGGTATTAATTAAATCCCTTAAAAGAAATTTTAATTTATTCATTCTTCTTAGATGAGTCTTAAGAAAATATTTGCATTCTAGAAATGCATATGAATTCTAGATGTTTCATCTCATCTCAAAATCTACATTATATTAAAATTAATCCGTACACAAATTATGATTCCCATATTTTGCTCGGAAACAATGTTTTGTTAGATTATTTTGATATCGGGTCTGGCAGATCGATTGAGGAGCACGAGCATGTGGCGGCTGCCCATCAGCCAGACCACGATTGCTGGGGGAAGGTGATGGAGAAAATACGGCAATCTAATAAACAAAGTAATTTGTTTGTGGTACAAAATCTCTCTCGCTGTCTTTGGAGAGCCGACCGCTCAGCTTGGGCCGCTGAGTCTATAACTCGACTGACTGCCCGCTCGCTACCGTCGCCGGTACTCCCTATCGGTGGTTCTCGCACTTTGTCTCCTCTCTACGCATGCTTACCCCCAGGGGGAGGGGGGTGAACAGCACCGCCTGGTCGCCACAAGCATTTTCTTATTCCATGGTGAAAAATTCAAAGAAACTGATGCGTGCGCGTGATCTACGGCATAGAAAATCATGTGTAGCCAAATTTTCGTCATACGAAAGATTTTGAAGTAATAAACAACTTGGAAAATGATGATTTGAAGAACATGTGGTGCGATGGATCGAAAGAGAAGATCGGTATCTACAATTTGAACTGGCTATGTGTTCGAAAAAGTTGATATTGTGGGGGCGTATTGAACATAGAAACAATTATTTTCCACGGGACCCCCGGAAAACGCCGATAAAAAACTATGAATGGATGATTCATCCAAAATCTGATCATACAGATTTATAGGAGGGCACGAGCATTTTCATAATCTGAGGTGAAAAATCCGAAAAAATAGATGCGGGGGCGTAATGTAGAAAGTCATGTGTTGCCGAAAACCATTTTTCCAATTTTCTATCTGATAAACAACTTAGAAAATAATGATTTGAAGAACATGTGGTGTGATGGATCGAAAGAGAAGATCGAGAGCTGTAATTTGAACTGGCTATGTGTTCGAAAAAGCTGATATTGTGGGGACGTATTGAACATAGAAGCAATTATTTGATCTTTGATTCCGGAAAAAACGTTGATTAAATACTATAAATGGGTTATTCATTCAAAATCTAATATTGTAAATATATAGAAGAAAATTCTATCGACTCAACAAACTATAATATGCATTATGATGTCGATTGATATTCATTTACAATAATTTTTAAGTACATACAACTTACTAAAATTTAATTCAATATCAAAGATTACAGAATATCTTGTAGAATTTCTAATTGAAATCCACACGAAAGACTTGAACGAGCGACAGCAAGCGAGAGATTATTGCTAGTCTTCTGGAAGATCCAATACGAGATTTCCTATGAAGAAAAGCAAATTGTCCTTTTCTCTTGGTTCTTTTGATGACTTCCCTGATTTTGGAATTTGTACCGATATTATCTAGTTCTGCTTCGAAAACACTCTTGAGACTATTGAATGCTCTAATTAATAACTCTTTTTCAGTATTCAACAACGCCATTTTCATTCAATGAATCAAACTCAATTTTAATTCACGATTATTTCATTCTATAATTTCAAGTTTTTACAAATCTCTTTTCATCGTCACGTTTGTCCAGTGTATACACGATTGGTAGGTAGAATTTTTTAAGTAAGGGAGCACACAAAAGTCAAGCGTTACAATTGAATTATATAAAATAATAATGTCAAGTCCTTTCATTATAAGTAATTTGGGCGTCCACCGTCCGATAGTCCGGATGCGGCTTTTTTGCAGTTGTCATAGAATTGGAGCGAAATTATATATAGCTATACCGGACTCAAATATAATGAGTGTTCAAATAATTATATTCGATTAAAATCATTCTTATTTGCTGATAGAATCCCGTTTCTATAACTACTATCTTGATTTTTCCTCATGATCACACCTCCCATTTCAAAGTAAAAATCGGATAATCGAAAAATTCATTCGTCATTATTTTAACTAGGCTCTTCTGTCTGTGTACAATTGTTTGTAACGAATTATTTGAACAGATTGTGCTGAACTACGTTATCTCGGAAAACTGAGTGCACCATTCTATTCTATGCAAAAATCATAACGAAAACATATGAGGCATTGTTTCTGCGGAGTCTAATTCTTCAGTGTAAAATAGTAATAAATTATCGATAGTTATCAAAAACTATTAGGCATTCATATAACTGATTCTATCAGCCTTTCCAGAGTGATGTATTTCTAGTTGATTCTCATAATCAAACTATAGCTTGCACAAGCTTCTCGTACACTTGTTATTAAGATTTAGTCAAGATTTTCAAAAATATATTTTTACCTTCTTTGGTTATATGTGTAATGAAAATGCTGGATGACATTATCGATTTGGTAGACTGTATTTAAATTGATTCTGTTTTTCGTATTTGTATGAATGTTAATATTCATCTGACAAACACCATTAGGCATTGCTCATAGGGATGCATGGGTCGAAAGTTTACACTGAAAAGCGAGATCAAAGTTAAAAGTATTTATTTGAGTTTTGTATTCTGTCAGATCTGCTAGTAATTCCAAATTATATTAGGTGTGACTTGATCACCTGGTGATCGCACAAGTGAGTATAGCGAGCAACAATAATATTGATGTCTAAACGCAGGGGCGATGGAGCTTAACAGACCTCGGATTCGGATTCAGCAGCCAAAAATACATAGAAGTAGGGTGGTCCAGTCTCTGGTTCAATTTTTTTTTTTTGTGGAGCTGTGTAATCAGTTCGTATAGAACACATATTGGAATTCCACGATTTGATTCCTTTCAATAATTCTTATTTCATTGTCTACAGATGGAGGAAGGGACATAGAATTTTGTATTCACAGTTTTCCGAAATGACGGGGTTCAGCACATTTTTTTCAAATAATTTGTTATAAACAATTCCAAATGACAAAAGAAAAAATAACACGCGGTATTTTTTCGATCACGCCACGGATCCAATGGTTAACTAATCAGTGTACTAATTAGTATGACCTACCTGCTCCAGATTTGGCTTGGGCCTAATTACTGCAGCGGCATGTTCGTCCGTTCATGTATCAAGTGTTATCATCAGCGTATCACATGTCAGAGTCAGCGTCTTCTCGCGTGGTTCGGAGCGGCGAGCCGGATGGAGGGGGGAGAAAACAGCTGATTTCTCTTCTGACGCAGCGCACACTCAGCTTGTATATATATGTATATGTACATATGTATAGCTGTTGATTTTTTTCGAACAGATGTATGAGTTTTGTTGATGTTTACGCGGGTGGACAGTGGACAGAACCTGTGCAGCTCTTGCTCCACTCTTTACTTGTCAGCATAGTTATTTTATTTCAGAAGAAGTCTATCAAACAGTAAGAGTACAGAGGTTTTCATCAGTTATCACCATTGTGTACAGGGGCCAACAAGAGATTTTTCATTGGTCCTAATTCAATCAGTTGAGCAATTTGGATTTTGTAAAATGACTGAGGAGGTAGCTACTTTTTCGTGCTCCAGGAAAAGCAGTATTAGGAGTGTAACATCTGGTGGTCAAGGTAATTTGTATATGATAGTGAAAGTTTTGATATTCAGGTTATAGTTGAATACCTGTTTTCATTAAATTAACTTCTTTAATTAGCTACAGAAGTGTACAGATCCAAAAGTGCTTTTCAAACAGAAAATAAAATCTAATCAAAGTTATCAATGCCTCATTGAATTTTTATCAACATTGTTAAAAATTTTCAGACATCAAAACAATGGCTTGTCCAAAAAGAACACAAGGTGACGGGATGGAAAACATAGCCACCGATAAGACCATCGCAGTCGAAAAATCAATCAAAACAAGGTTGGGAGAAGCTTTGATCTACCACCCAACGAACCTGAAGCAACAGAATTCAACGCCTCCTGTCACTCCAACAGGACAAATAGTCAATTTAGTCCCAAGGACAATAACACAAATAAAAAAGGAAAAACAGATCCTCCATTCCTTGAAGTGTAAAGAGCCAAAATTTGTTCCGTACGAACCTTACAAGGCTGCTGTTAATCCAATTGTACCTTTTGAGAAAAAGAAGAAGAAAGGCTCAAAAAATAATTTAGACATTAATGTTATGGTGACGCAACTGGCTCAACTGAAAACTGAAGACGAAAAAAAAATAGACAACAGTAAACCTGTTGCTACAGTTGAGAGTGAAGTAGACTCCATAAAGAAGCAGTATGAAATTGAAATACAAAAACTGAAGGAGGAAAATAGTCAATTAGAAAATCAACTCAAATTCCAAGCTCAGGTAATTCTGTAAAAGAACACAGAGATTGTGGAAATATAAAATGTAACACGGGTAGATGTGATTGTAAAACTTTATTTTATTTTTTTTCAGGTGAATGGTGAATTGAAGAATTTATTGGTAGCAGCTGTTGGAGAAGATTTAGAGACCAAAGTTCATTTACTCACAGAAGACAAATTGCAATTGTCTAGAGCTCTTCTCAACTCAGCACAACATCTAAGTACACATCAAGAGCAAACTGAATGGCTAGCTGGTCAGTGCGAAGTCTGGAGGAGTAAATTCCTAGCCAGTAGGTATGTATAAAAAGATAGAATTTTTGCAACTTTCCATCATTGGCATGTATTAACATGGGTAATTTCTAATTTCAAGTTTGATGGTTGAAGAATTGGCAAAATGGAAAGCAGCGTTATGTCAGAGAACAACAGATCTTCAAGAATCAATAAAAAGACTTTTAGAAGAACGCAGCAGGGTTAGAGACACCTCTTTGAAGACATACAGGTAAAGGTTACAGGAAAGAATCATTTCTCATTGTTACGGAATATATTTTGAGTAATTCTAATTTTTTTTATATTTACTCGGGGGAAAAAAGTCTCAATAAGTTTCAAAACTAAAATAATGAAGTTGGGCATTCAAATCTAAAATTGGATGATAAGTCGTTGATTCATTGATTATGAAACGTATTTTAGGACGCTGAGTATTCTACGTGAAAATTTTGATCCTGTTGGAGCAGCTAGACGTCACGAGCTTCCAAGTACGAATATCATTGACCTTTCTGAAGGCTGCTGTCAGCTGGCTGAATTACTGAAAGTAAATTTACTAAGCGGTATGGATAAAGTTGAACTTCGTAAGGATATCAATATCACGGGTCTCGAGATGAAAACAACAGCCGAGAAGAACACTGAACAGGTAATTTGATTCAATTGTTTTTGTACGACTCGCGTAAGAAGAAAGCATTTGTCTCATGTAAAAATATATTTTTCATTGGCTTTGCTATCACATAGTCTTATTTATACAGCCGCACTTACAAACTATACAAAGTCAATAGTTTGATTCCTACTTATTAAAAAAATTCAATCGTTTGTCCACAGTAAAATCTTCCGTCTCTCATGTATATCAAAGATTTAAATAATTCCTGAGTGAGAACTAAATCATATTTTCAATAGTAAAATCATGCAAAACGCTCGTCCTATTGTATTATATAATTATATACAATACGATTCAAAGGCGCGTTTATATAGATAGACTAAAAGAAATTTGGGATGAGCGATTATAATTCAAGCTGGAAGCGTAATTCTCTTTTGTAATCAAAATTTGTACAGCTGCTGATGAGCCCGAATCTGCTAATGTCGGGGCGCCAGGATGCTGCATGCAGCGCGGTGATGGGGGCGGCCGTGGCGGTGGGTGGCCGCATGTTCCTACCCTCGGGTTCAAACTGCTCGGCCTCGTGCACGCCGAACATGGCTTGCTGCTCCCACTGTAGCGGCGAAGTCATGCAAATTTGACGAAGACATCACGTATGAGCAGCTGGATCGTAATAATGTACATAATTCGGTTATTATTTCATTGGATTGTAGTGTATGATACAGGCACTGTGGTGAGGCTTCCATTGGATTTATGTTGTATTCGTTCGATACACAAATCCGTGAGATTGTATAAAAGTTTTTATAAGCGATAAACAGTAATTCAACGACAATTTTCTAAAATCAATTCGTTGAAATTGAAAAAAAAACAATAACGAATCGCTAATTTAGATACTATCTCCAAGACTGGCATAAAAATATTTTGATTGCAAAATTGCTCCGTTTACTTTTGTATAGAAACGATTCTGAGCAGAGTTTGTTGGCAGTTTTTATAAATAAAAATATTTCACTATATTTCTACTTGTAATATAATCTCTAACGCGTCTTGGATACGTTCTTAAAAATTAACTACGAGCTATGAAGTATAAAAAATATTTTACAATAAAAGCGTAATCAATAACGATTATTATAATCGATTTTTAAATACGTCTATAACTTCCATCTTCCTATTTATGTTCATAGGAAAATGATAATTCAACATTTCTTATCTAGAAATACTAAATTCTGGGATAACTATGGCAGGTACAGCCGAACATATTTCGGAAGGCGTCGAGTCTTCTGGGGAGTCTTTGTTTAGAACATTATCGTCCTCCTGAAACAATGAATTACAATTTTTTTTCAACTTAATGATCGAGATTTGACAAGTTTTTAAAAAAATATAAAATTTAATGTACCTCACTAGAGAGGAAGGCGGAATCCAAGAATAAAGTCTTTGGACAGGAAGAAATAGCATGACTAGAGATCCTGATCACGGTGTGATTAGTAAAAGCGTCTCGGAGTACTGTCTCAAAAATCTTGACTCGGTCGTCTATCACGTTGAGCTCTGGCTCTTCTATCAATATAATCTGAAATTCATTATTTTTTTGACGGTGTAATCTCGATCGATATTGCAAATTTACATTCAGAAGCAATAAATTGTTTATCGAGCTTCGTGGACCATCCCTAATTATTGAAAAGTCAAACTGCGAAAGAAAAAAATTCATCCTCTTGATCAGAAGGATGCTGTTCCGAATCCAACCTGGGGAGCATGAATTTTTTCTCTTGCAGTCTCACATTTTAATAATCTGGAATGGTTTACACAGCCCGAAAAATAAACATTCATCGTTAAAACTAGTGTGTGTAATAAATTATTAATACCTTTGTATACTTATTGAGTAGAGCTCGAGCTAAGTAAATCAATATTTTTTCATAAACGTTGAAGAGATGGGAAGAATCACTGACTAATTTATTGGGTAGTTTGAAAATTGTCTCCCATAAACAAACTTGTTGCAAAACTCCCATCAAATCTGAGTCCTTGATTATTTCCGCTGGATCTAAATTGTATCTACGGAATAAATGTATGATTACTTCTTAACAATTTTTTAGCATTTTAGAAAATTTCACACAGAAAATTAAATTATTGCAGAGATAACAGATACGTCATGTATCACAGGTTCTTGAAAGGAGGTTCAGTGTTTTTAATAGGACGAGATGGGAGGATACGGAAATTATTATTATATTATTAATTTCGTGCTTAAGTTACCAGCACTGTTAAACTGATGACTGAAACTCAACGTTTTGCACTTGTGTTTTTTCATTATGTTTAGATTTATATTATAGTATCAATATAAAGTTGAGGAAAAGTTTGAAAAATTATGAATAATTACGAAATTTTAGAGTAATATTTTTATAAGAATACTGTTTTCAACTTCCGAATTAGCTATTAAAATGAGCAAAGTTTATGAGGACTTATGTTAAAGAATTGATTATATGCTCAAGTTTCATTATATCCAAAGCACTGAACCTTCTGAAATAATCTAAATTCTGATTGTAGTACTCAAATTGTAAGTAAATCATAATTGTGGAACCAATAAATTGTATACATTTTATTTTTCCTTGTTGAGTTTTAGAAATAAACTAATAATATTTTTATATAAAATCCATGACGTTGACTGATCTTCAATTATTTTCATATTTTACAAAAATATAGTTACCTAATAGATCCATTGAAGAGTGGTGGATCACTTGGGATGAAACAAATGCTTTGCCTCAGCCTCGCTAAAGGCACATCGGCAACTCTAACTTGATCGATAAAAATATCACCTGACGGTAGTTCCATGAATCTGAATAGTGCTGACACGAAATTCATTCTCATATCTTTTTGAGTCGATATCACGGCTGTTGGAGTTATTTTATAATTATTTAATTGAATAAAAATACATGAACAACTTAAAATAGCTCTGTTCAAGAAATCATATTTACCAACTCTATCGCACGGAGCTATGGAATAATTCAAAATCTTCCTATTTGGCTCTCCGTCATTAAATAATGAAACATTTTGAAATCGCATGCTACCAGTTTGTGGCCACTCTTTGAGGAGTCTTGCTGTACCTTCTCTTTCTTTAGGTATGGTCTAGAATCAGCAATAATAAGTATAGATTTTAATTGTTATTTTCTCCAACCGTAAATGAGGAAACGGCGCGAATCATCTATCGCTAACCTTCATATAGTCATCGACGCTGTTGAAGGCCATGAAGCTGGTGCAGACACTATTGAAGGCACCGATCGCGTACACAAAGCTAGACGCCAGCTGCAGAGTGCAGATGTACGCGAGACTCAGGCTTACGAGACCCTTTGTATTTTTATACAACAAAGCACCCGTCAATATTACAGCACTCATGACTAGAACTAAAACAACAATTTTTATGATTTTACTTTGTAGAGTAAAAAATATTCAACCTTGCTTCTGTGATTGGATTGATAATTTGACCTGTCATTTCATTGAATAAAAAATCTGTTATTCACGTAGTATAACCCAATTTACGCACCTGATAAGAATTTTAATCGAAACTCAAGCCACAGTTTTGTCGCGTACAGCATGAAGTCGAAGACCGAGTTCTCATTGAAAAGTTTGTAATACCTGGAAATGAGGTCACCATAGTAATTCGATTCAATCGGTTAAGTGAAAACGATTATATTTACTTTTTCGTGAATTCTCTCTCCTTGGAAAAAGCTTGAATCGTAGCTCGACCTTGAACTGTATTTCCAATGTGTTTCAAGACCGATGTCGCAGAGCTAACTTTTAACTCGTGGAGACTCAGAACGGCTCCTCTGTGAATTTGAAGGATAAACGTTTCAATTTGAATATCATACCAGTTTCAACTTCATTAACACTTGTAATTGAACAAATAAATCACCTTACGTAGAAGCTAGCAAAGCAGCATAAAATTACAAATGCGATAATTGGCAGAAGAAGCCACCACGAAAGAATTACTAATATCACTATGCTGAAGAGGCTGATCCCAACGTTTATTGAAAATATTATAATAGATTTTGGGAGAACGGAATCCACTGGAAGTAATGTCACATCGTAAATATACACACGTTACAACTTTTTTGAATAATTTTATTGAATCAATTAAGATTTACCTTCTCGTAAATAGAGACTGCAAATGTTGAGAAGAGAGGAGATCGTAGCATTACTAAAAATTGAAATGTGGGCACAACTCAAATTTTCAATCCAGTAATCGTGTAATTTCGTTCCCGCTATAAAGGCAGTCTGAAAATATTAATATAAAATATGAGTCATTCTTGATCAAATCTGATTCAACTGATTGAATATTTATTTTCTAAAAAAATCACCTTGATGAAAGCAATAATAAGGATAACGCCGAAAACTTTCATAAACCCAACAACCGTCGCAAGTTCTCCACCTGCTAATTTCAGCTCACTGAAAGACTTCTGTAAAGAATTTGTGAATTTGACCTTCTTGGGACATTTGAAAAAATAGTAAGCGCACGTGATATTGCGTATTGAGCTTGCTAAGGTACCTGTCCAGCTAGAGTAATGTGCATAGGAGCAGCAGCGACGGTGTAAGCGAAAAGAGCTAACAGGATCATCAGCAACAAGCTGGTCTTCCACCCTCCCGCATAATCGAGGTAGGTCCAGGGAAGTGTGTTGGGCTTACTCTCGCTGTGCAACATTGGGAAATGTACCGTCAGCAAGGATTGGTCCTCCTGCAAAAAACCACAGGATGATGAAAAAAAATCAATCTACTTTCATTCGTAATTTATAGAAAAAATAATACTTACAGTATACTCCACACTGCTGTGAATAGAACTTGAATCTCTTGGCGGTGAAGGTGTTAGTCTCGCAGATGACATTTTCAGTCCACCGTTTCTAAAAAAAATAGATCCACATGTGAACTCACGAACTACAGTGTAAAATTGAAAAATAAAAACATCACCTTCTTACTTGAATAATATTTGACTATTGAATCGTGTCTGCTGCTTCGTGGCGGAATTCATATATTGGCTGTTCACTTGTTGCACAAGTTCTTCATGGCTGCCTCTGCTTACTACTTTTCCATCTTGCATCAAGTAAACGTTGTTACATCTACTGAGAAGCTGAATAAACAGAAATGACTTCATTCGCAAGGCATTTAATAGAAAAAAAATTATCTACCAATTTGACGATTAACAACTTTCGTAAAGGCCTAGAATTGAGTGAACAACGACTTCGTTATATTGTATCAAGTACTCTCTCTCATCAACCAGCCGCTTACTCGAAAGACGAATGTTATCTTGTTCCATGTTCATCATATTTAATGATAGCATTCTCGTAATTGCAAATTACTTAAAGAGAACGTTAGAAAATCTCAACAAAGTTCAGTTACAAGAGTGAAAAAACCTGTCTAACTGTATAAACTGTCGAGGTCAGATTCTTAAAAACTTCTATTGAATAATTCAATAGAACCTTCGCTTACCTGCGGACATTCGCTGGCAACGATGACGGTTTTTCCTTCGAGCGTCCTAACAATGCAATCCTCAAACACGTGCATTCGTTCGTCTGGTGGCAAATCGGCCAGAGGCTCATCCAACAAAGTGATGTCTCTCTGCGCGTACGCGGCTCTGGCAAGTCCGATTTTTTGGATAGTTGTGACTGAAAGGTTCGCGATTTCTACCTCTGTATCATCCCGCTCTTGCAGTGTTGCGATTTCACCCCACAATCGCGCCGAGTCCAACACTCGCCTGTACCTGTAAGTTTTATTTATTTTTAATGGAATTCCATTCGTTTTTTACATCAAGATATTATTGTATTTAGAAGTACACAGAAGTAACATACGTATTAATAATGAATCATTCTGAACCCGTTTTATTCATAAACATCTACAATTTAAAAGTAGAAACTATACAATTCAGTATAAATTTATTGTTTTTTCTAGGGTAAACATTATTTTTCCAGTTCTCATCCCGAGAATATAAAATTTCAACTCATTATCTGTGACAGTTTTATTAGGTATTATGTATCAAGAAAATTTCGTAAGGCTGGTAAAGAAAAATTCACCTGGCAGGGTTGAAAGATTCGGCAAAAATGATGTTGTCCTTGACGGTGCCGTCCATGAGCCATGGCTCAGTGGGTACGTACGAGGTGGTTCCATTGATCGCGATCGTACCTCCCGTGTGGTACAGTTGCCCCAGAATTGCGAGCAATAAGGAAGTTTTGCCTGAGTCCTGCTTTCCGAAAATGCCTACGACTTGTCCCTGCAAGATGTAAAGTTGCATACAAAACTTGCTGTAATTGTATCGTTTTTCCAAATAATTTATTCTAAAAATAAACTCACTCTTGGGGCTAAAAAGTTTATGTCCGATAAAGTTGTTATAAGAGGAGAGTTAGAACCGTTGAGTTTCACAGCTTGTCCATTTATGCCATCGACGTAGAATCTGAAAATCAAAATTAGGGAATTGAAATAGTGTGTCTTACACGTTTGCTATAATGCGAATATGATTCTCACCGTGATTGTCTGGGTGACCGTTTTTCGTATAACTTCTTGTTCCAAGTGAATTGGCCGTCTTGAATTAAAAGTGCACAGTTCTCATCTGGTGGTTTGTCAGGGAAACGATGGGTTTCTGGTAAGATGAGAATAGTCTGGAATTCAAATTCATAATCTATTAAATATCCCAACGTTTTACGTAGTTTTTACACTCGTATTTCAGTTGAAAGTTCAATACATTTGAAAATACATTAGTGTTTTTAAAACAATAGCTATGTTGTACCTTGAGTTTGTTGAGAAATGTCAGACCTCTTGATATGCTGCTTAACGATACCCAAGTCATTCGGATGCAGCTTTTCAAATTTACTAAGAATAATACTAAGACAGGTACATACTGTAGAGAAATTATTCGATTTAAATTCTCATATTGTATTTATAAGTCGAAAAAATAAAAATGTTACCTGACTAAATGGAACCTGCGTTTCAAAGTGCAGACCATTGAGAATTATTGTAGATACAGTCAAAACTGGAATTACATGTACAATTGCCATTCCAAGGCCTTCGAAAAAACTTCCCCATTGAAGTTCTATCAGCTCGTGCCTCCGCAAATCTGCATCATAAGATTTTGAAGAGTTGAATTCAACTGTTCTCAAGCATTGCCGTTTATAAATACAAACGATTCACACAGTATGCGTGGTTTTTCATACCTCTTATTTTATCTTGGAAGTGGCTATCCCACGTCGTTAATTTTGCTATGTGAATATTATTGATGAATTCCTCGACTAGAGACATGCGACTTAAGGTATATTTCATCTCTTTTTCAGCAAAAGATCTCGTGAAACTGGCAACCACCACCTGAACATTTTATTATTGAATAAGAACAACGATATTAGTCATTGCTAAGTAATTGTTAGTCTGATATATTTTTTATCGAGAAAAGTTTCGACTTTTTTTAGCACCCTCACTAGGGTTAACTGAAATGATTTTTATCGAGAAAAAACAGATGTTTTTGTGTGTTCAACTTATAACATTAACAACGTGTAAAATTCTATTAAATATTTTGAACAATCCTTTGTAAATAGAAACGAACCGTTGCCAAGAGTAATTCGATATTGTTGATACATTGTATACTAATAATTAATATTGTTGTCAATAGATTCATCGTGAAATTTTGTACGATGTATGGATTCGTACAAAATTCGTACTCTTCTTTGCACCGGTGAAATTTTAAAGAATCAATGTGTTTTCATCGACCACTTTATCTTCTGATAACCTTATCGACGCTTACCGAAATAAGATAAAATGTTGTTCCACCAAACACAAAAATCATAACGCATCTCTCGCTTTCAATTTCACGAAATTTCTGCGTGAATTTTTCTCAATTTTCTTCAATTCTTTTCAATCCTCGAGGATTGCGAAAAATTCATTACAGCCATGCATGTTTTGCATTTCACATCGATACCATGCGTTGGGGAATTTTCCATTTACCTTTCCAGCGTGAAATAATAAAATATCTCCAGTCACGATGCACTTACTTTACTTTGATTCACGTGGCATAGCCTTTTTGTTCCGTTCTCGCTCAAGTAATAAAAAAATATGTAAAAAGTGATGTTCAAAAAAGGATTGAAATAATCAAGGCATATAGATTGTATGGACGAGTAATCTATGCCTTACCTATGCCTACAGATTGTTTAGACAACTATCAGACGTACGATCTATCACGGTTATGCTTATGATAATATAAATTACCGCTTTAATAAAAAAAAAGCTAAGCATTGAAATTGTGCCTACATATTCCTCGTCTATTGGGCACAGATAATGGATAGATTATTTATGCGCAATTCAGCCAATTATTTCTCGGAATAATTCTAGTCGTGTTGGCACAAGACAGTTCTTCAGATCTACGTGAAGGATTCAATGTACAATTTCTTCTCATGAAGATTCGAAGCAAAACATAAAACATCATAGATACGCAATACTTTTTGATCAATAATACTTTTTCATGGCATAAATTGTGCATAATTTCTTTGCTCGGGCGGTTAATTCGGAATCGTCGCGTATCAGGCTACTGTTTATCAGGCTCGTCACATCCCACGGGGATACTTTAAAGTGAGAATACTCACGAGCAGCGAGTAGAAGAGTACGAGGAGGACGAGGCCGGCGACGGCATGGGCCCCGAGTACGAGCCAGGCGAAAACGGACGCGGCGACGAGGACGAGGGGCCCGCTAAGCACGAGCGGCCCCAAGCCCACCAGGTCGTGCAGCGTCTCGCTGTCTGGAACAAAGTACGTGAGCGTCTGAAACACAAGAGTGACGTGTTTCGCTGTGTGCCATCTAATTCTTCTAATGCTGTGTGCGCTATGTGCTTCTACTCTTTTTATTGCCAAAGCCCACGAGTTATGTCGAACTTTCAGCTTGTGCTTCTGGATTGTGTGCTTTCGTTCCATTTTCATTATACTCTTCAACGGTCAACTGAGATTTCGATGAGAATATCCATACAGACACTCACCGGTAAATCTGTACAGCGTCGACGTATGAATTTCAATTGTTACAATGATTCCTGTCGTGCGAAAAACTTACTATTCGTCACTGCAGGCTCAGTAAAATCGATCCGGTTGATTTATTTACATTTCGAGACTGGCTCGATTTGATTCGAGAAAACTAATTTCAACATATTAAAAAAGTTTCGAATCATTTTGACCTTAATAAATTTATCCATTGATTCGCAGTCCAGTGCATTCGCGATCAAAAGCATTCTATTGAAGCTAAAACAAGCAATTCAACCGTCTACAATTGATCCAGCTTGAAACGCGTATATAGCTTGTAATGTTAGAAGAATTTATAAATAAGCAAATGTAGTTGATCGAATCAATTCTTTGTTGTTGTTTTGTCGTCGAACATTTGAGAACGAGTGTTTAAGTACCTGTTGAGCGCTGGTCGAATATCTGAGTGATGAGTGTATGAGCCTCTTGTAGGAAACCGCTAAACAAGCCGAGCGTAATCGACAGGCCGTTCTGTAGAGAGGAAGAAAAAATCATTTTACGTAATGTAACGATTCGCACGTGAAGTCGATATGTTTATCTTTCAATTCGCACGTCTTGCAGAGAAAAAAAAATCTCATCGATATTCTTTCTATGATTCTTTGGGTGTTTAAATTTACGAGTAACAGGAAACAGTGAACGCCAAAAAGTTTGAATGATACTTTAAACATCAGTCAATCAATTTATGTTCTATCGTGTTTTGTACGGATTAGTATTTTTGCGTCGAGTGTATATCCATTGGAAATCATACGAAAGCCGAAGCGAAGTAAAGCGGAATCGAGTCTCACCTAAGATTGAGCGCAGAGCTCCAGGATATGAGAAACTGCGAGACGACTTCGATGATTATCAGTATGGCAGTATGACTGACAAGCATAATTTCGTCGAATACAATCCTCTCGGTCGTTTCTTCCCTCTCCAACGTCCTGTTGGTCGTCGCGTTGTTCACTACTCGCCCGGCATTACTTGTGTCTCCCGTGTCCAACTCTGCGAAGAGCGAGTTTCGATTTTCAGCGAATCTCACTATCTCTCGCAGTATGTATATCTGGAATTCAATTTTCGGAAAATCATAAGATGAAAATTTTCTCACTACACTTTTAAACATTTTATCTGACACAATACGAAAAATACACCCCAAGATTATTGAGCCAATATTTTTTCGTATGTAACGATCGGCAAACGCCAATTGAGTATTCGTTATGATCTTAACAGTCCCAAACAAAAATTTTGTTCTCTTATACATTACAAGTACTTGGGAGAATTCAGATGAAATTCGAGCACGCGATTCAACGATTTTTATCAACTCGTACATATAACACACGTTTTTGGTTTAAGCCCATCATAGTTCGATCAAGAATTATTGAAGGAAGTCTGACGGTTGTCAACACTGCTTTTTATTCACTAACTGTGTGATATTCGTGGCGCTATAGCTCAACAGTGCTGTGAATTTTTGTACTCATGTGCTTGTGAATATAAACCACATACAATTTATCAAACACACGCATTCGCAAACAGGTAAAAATTGGCTACCACGCCATTCAGAGAGAAAAGTTTTCCGAAAATCTTGACTTTATCTTGATTACAAGTGTAGTGAGAGAATCGACTACAAATTAGCAATCTCTGAAAACGCTGAAGAATATTAGCTATATAAACATAAGAAGTACTCCCAAATACAAGTGTATAACGAGCTGTAATTGAACTTTCGCTCGAATCGTTACGTAGACACACAAAACGGGGGTCGTCTATGTACAGTGGCAATTAACGAGGAGGAAAGAAAAAGAGAAAAGAGACTCACTGGGCCGACGAGAGAGATGAGGGTCCCTAAGAGGTGGACGATGGCCCCGATGACGACCCGCGTGCGCACGAACTGCCACGCGACCTGCGGGATCGACGCTCCCGTTTGTCCCTTCTTCACGAAGTGCTCCTGCAGCAACCCTTCCAGCCTGTACGCAGAACACGGAACAACACGCTAATTTATTTACCTTGCAAATCAATTGTACGTCAGAAAATAATTAGGTCGTAGTTTCTTTTCTTCATCCAATCGATTAAATTTGAGCTAATATGACGGTGATCGATGGTAACGATCTGCGACTTAAATTTGAAGTATATATACTGTAAACGCTGAACCTCTCAATGTTCATATCTTTTGAAAAAATAAATTCAAACAAAAACAGAAAAATACGATCTAATTATTTTTCTATATTGTATGTAACGCACAAGAAGAAACTGTAGGGGATGTGAGAAATTCTTCTACCCTATTCCTCAACTCGTACACGCGTTTCACAAACATCGATACCCGTTTTACAATGTACGCGTTACCATACGCTACGCTAAGGTGTATTTTTTGCAATTTTTCTCGAACGCTCCGATAGATGTTTGGAATTTTGATTGGGAGCATTTAAGCCGGTGGAATCTAATCTGCGCGATTTCGAGGCTTCCAATGTCCTCGACAAGGAAATTATGTTTCTTTCAGTTTTCCGTGATTATTGAAAACGATTTTTATACTATTCATGCTTTCCGAAAATAGCGTAATAATCACACGGGACCAATATTGCAACTGAATAAATAATCGTACAATACCATTAGAAAAATAAAAATGATTTTCTAACCGTGAAATGCCATGCTTTCAGATGAATTTAATTACTTTGATTGCCCCTCAAAATCTCATTTTCTCTAATTCAAAGGTCCGTGCTCCGGGTCAAAAAGAAATCTTAGGTCAATTTGTCCCAATGTGACTAATAAGAGTTAATGTAGGTTTGTGATTGATATTTTCTTGTTCTGTAATCAATTGCCTTCCTTTTTCCACCAACTTCTGTAATATACACACAAAACAACACGATAACGATTTTTTTCAATCCTACTGCTTTTGAGTCTGTCTACACTGAATTAAAATGATATCAAGCAGGACGCACAAGTAGAATTGACTTTTCAAATTTCAATCTAACATGAATCATAGCTTATTTTATAATTGTGACGACTGAACGGACAGGGAGATTTAAATCAAGATAAATGTCTCGCTCGTCGTTATACGTGAGAACTTTTTTTTTCATTGTCGTATATGTCAGATATTTACGTTTCGAGTGTACAGAAACTGATAAGAATTTTCCGGAAACGAATAATTACATTGTCAACGTTTTAGTAAAGCTAACGTAACATAATGCGAAAATAATGGCAAATGTTTGTTACAAACGTGTCGTCATTACAAATTAGCTTAGGCTGATTAGCATCCGGAATTAGAGCGAGAACTAAGGTAACTGTATCCAATTTGGCACTGTACTCAATTTGGCACAATCGTCAGATTTCGTATTTCCGGTGCTCTCTGAGCATCAGTCGCTCTTGGGTTATGTTGGGGGAATTAAAAGAAAATTTTCGGTATCTTCCCCGCCCATTTAGCCCTTAAAACCACTCTCCTACAACACTTTGAACTTTCACTTACTGATTTTTTCACCATTTTCTTATTTCACTTTTCACACTCAACCTCAAAAATCAGGTGTCAATAATTTTTATCTCTCAAAGTGTCATTACTCTTTTTTGTGTCAAAACATCTCAGCTTTCGATTGGTCTCATCAGTTTTCCTAAAATTATTTTTTATCCTACTCAAATTGCTGTTTTTCGCATCAAAAAAAAGTGAACCCAATGTGCCCCTCTACGCGTTTTTAAATGGGAAGACTGAGTGAAATCATTGAATATTTGTATATAGACATATTACGATGATTTAGACGCGTATTTTTGAGTTGTATGTTAAAAATTTTGTATAAATATCACTAGGAACATGATTGAGAGTATATTTCAATGCCAATTGGATCGTCCCTGTAGGCCTATATAGGCTGTAGCTAATGATTAAAAAATTGTGCCAAATTGAGTACAGGTGTAGCCAATTTGGCTCATTTACGTTTTTTTTTAAATTGCAATTTTCAATGGGTTAAAGTAGTCGAATGATGATTATGAAGATGGTTTCTAATAGGTATTGAGCTAAGCTTTGAGATGCCGTTCACAGAATTTAATCGATGCAGAAAATTAAAAATCGAAGTCTATCATAGTCAAATTCGCGAAAAACCCTTAGGGGGGGGGGGGGCACATTGGGTACAGT
Organism: Aphelinus atriplicis; assembly: GCA_020882685.1. Classification (NCBI taxonomy): domain Eukaryota; kingdom Metazoa; phylum Arthropoda; class Insecta; order Hymenoptera; family Aphelinidae; genus Aphelinus; species Aphelinus atriplicis. The sequence continues at coordinate 52,183,158 of CM037073.1, forward strand.
TACCTTACTATTTTTTTTCTCTCTCTCTCTCAAAAAAATTTGCAATTTCTTGAAATACATCAACTCGAAAATTAGTAAAATATTCACTATTTTGAACTGTTAACTGATTTCTACCGATGAATAATCTAATTTTCACTGAGAAGCTAACACCAAAACTATTATTTTGCACATCGAATTATTCGCTATTGGTATATACTGAGGAAAAAAATGTACTATTATAAATATGCTATTCAATAGTGAACACTCGCCGATCATCATTCATGCAATTTCCATCAACGAACAGTGAATATTCACTATTAAATAGTAATATTCAACTCTTTAAAATGTAGAGAGAGTACATGCAATATAATTGAATCGATGTGTAAGTGGGGTATACATACGAACCTAGGCCCGTTGGTATCGCAGTTTTCTTGCCGCGACAGAGTCGGCAGTACTTTTTCCTTCATCCCATCCTTGTAGCCGGCGTCGAGGTATTCGTTGAGCCACCTGCACAAGGCACTTGAGAACAAGCCGACTTTGTCGAGCGGCAGCTCCGAGCCCATAGTTCTGCGTCAAATTATAAACGTGGGAATCAGTTTACTTTATTTTTACTTCGTACTTTTTTCGAATTTAGTATATTCGGGTGAATCACTCGACGGGCTGATTCATTTTCAGCGCACAATCAATCGATCGGTGACAATGACACCCGAGAATCGAAAAAAGAAAAAAAAAGGACATGGGGAAGTAGACGAGTGCCGAGTTTGGTCGGACGACCATTTGAGGCTCGGCTCTCGTCCTTCCCTTCTCCCGATCTACGTACGTTTTACTTTTTTTTTCTCGCGGCTTAGCGGAATTTTCGTTAGAAGCCAGGACAGGAAGTAATCATTAAATCTTCACGCTTGCGATCAAGAACAATAGTATAGCGAATCAGTTGATAACATTCTCTTTCTATACGCACACTAGAAGCTACGAGTCGCTTTGGGAGTCTTTCATTGCCAGACCGAATCATTTACTCGGTACTCGATGCTTCTTAAATTGGTACGTCATAAAGATAGAATCTTCGACAAAGAGGATGTGAATTTTTCCGAAGCTCTGAAATTTTATCAATTTCATTCCATCAACGGTCCCGTATTTATAAAACACAATTCTAAATCTAAAACAGTCAAAGTTTCAGTTTATCAATGAGTCAATCACTCTTTGATGCGTTGAATTATCCCAGGGAAATTTTGCAGAAGATATACATTGGTTGGAATTTGATTGGCGTTCTATAATTTCGAATAATTAAAAACAACTCATCATTAATGAAAAATTAGTTGCACTTTATTAACTAATTAGTAGACTGATGAATAATAGTGAATATAATACTATTTTGGACAGTGACCATTTTTTTCTAATAACAAATAGTTGAGAATCTCAACGATAAATAAACCGAAATCACTATTTCGTATATCGAATTATTCACTATTGTGTGAGTAAAAAATTCACTTGTCAATCAATTGATTACTGACTCCATCTAACAGTTATGCAATTTTCACTAACAAATGATAAATTATACTATTTTAAACAGTAATTCTCAACTATTTTGAACTAATTCTCTAAATCTGGGATAGTTGGAAACAGTTCATTAGTAAGAGTGGTATGACCGATAAGTAACAGTAAATTAACACTCGAAATAATGAGTAAACTTTTCACTGTTTTGGCCAGTAAACTTTTTTTCAATACACGAAAAACTACTATTTCGTGTATCGAATAATTTATAGCTGGTACATTGGGAAATAAAAGTTCCGATCAAGCGAAAATTAACTGTTTATCAGTTGTGTATTAAGGAATTCGTGGTATTTGTTACCACTTTTTTCATTATACATTTGTTAGAAATTTAAAAAAAATAATTACATCGTTGAAAGATTTAGCATTTTCGACGTGACAAAATTTGCTTCATATGTAAACGATGTTACGCGAATTTCATACCCTCGCATTAGCTGGAATTTCGATTTTGATTGAAGCATAAAACAAAATACGACCCAATCATTTCTACATTAACTATTTAAATACGCAATAAAAAAGCTACAATTTCCTAATTGTTCATCAATAAATAGTGACTATTCACTGTCAAACAGTACCGATTGGATAAACTTCCGAGAGTATATGCCACGAATAATCATTTTTCCCGCATTCACAAGTTGAAACGACGAATATTGATTTATCAGGCTTAGTGAACCACACAGAACTAATTGAAAAAGTGATATGGCGATATTAAAAGTTTTTCTCTCTTCCTCACTCGCGATATCACTTTTTCAATCTATCAACGCTACGGTTCACTGAGCCTGATGAATCAATATCCATATACGCCACAATTTGCTAGAGCCGACGCGTAGTGCAGACAAGCTGTGAATATAACAGACCGCTGAAAAGAAGAAAAGGAAAAATCAAGTGTCGGACTCACCTGTTGAACCTGACGGGCTTGAGGGTGGACAGGGCGCTGAAGTACCTCGAGAGCCGGTCGTGCGGCACGTAGGCCGAGCTCGGCTTGAGTCCATGGCGCGGGTTCGAGCTCACGCTCTCCTCGGTCCCGTCCTCCTCCCTGCGGAGCGCGTCAATCAATCAATTACACACAAGCCCCAGAGCTTTTTCACCCACGTACACACACATATACATATATACGCCACGCACGATTTTTTTCAATTCGATCGATTGCAATTTAGAGCATCAGCAGGGGATTCGGAGAAAATCCGTTTCGCGCGCATGTTATATATGTACGGTGTTTCTTCGAATCCGAGCGTTTGGTTATCGATGAGCGTAAAAGAGTCCAGTCACCGTCGTCATATTATATATATATATATGTAATTGCAAAGAGGTTTGGAGGTCGATCGTATCACGCCAAAAACGATTCATCGAAAGTTTTGCAGTATACTTGAAGGATAAGTAGAAAAAAAGCCAAATTACAGTTCAGTAGGTTTCGTATACTTGATTTAGGTAAAAATTAATTGCAGCGATATTCTAGTACTGCATCTCATCGCTATTTTCATATCACTCCGAAAATGAATTCACGTTAATTAGTGGTATTCCAGGTGACCTTTCATATTCTACTTTTTTTACGCAGCGATCCGATAAATTCTAAAGCTGCTATTCTTCATAATCTTAAAAGCATCGAACAAGTTACAAAAAATACGGCAAGCGCGTACCTGCACAATAAAACAACTCTCGGTGCATTAGTAACACTACCATTAATTTTTTTGCTCATTGTATACTGGACGTTGAACGTATCTTTTGCCCCGCACTGTCAAATTGACATTAGTATAAGCTGATATTAAATTGAACGGATAGTGTTTTGAGAGAAAAAAAGATAAAATTAAGAATAATCCAAGAGGAAATGGTAATTCTCAATTAAAGTACTTCAGCCGTACTGAAATTTGTTGCATCTTGAATTAAATACAACTTCATGGTCAAATCGGACAATCGTTTTTGTGCTGTGTTTATACGTCTTCCCCATTGGTGATTAGAAAGCGTATACAAGTATTTCGCTTATCGAACAAGCTGAAATAAGTTTGGAATGCGCCGAAAAGTATGTCCAAAGATTGGACGTATATTACGTTGGGAAATGCGTCGTGCCGATCATGGGAGACACTCCAAATAGTATACCATTAGCGTGTTTTCGGGGTATTTCTCTATAGGTCCGAACGACGAGTTTCCCGTGCGCGTCTGATTCACACGCGCAAGTTTCTATTTTTGGACACGCGATATGGTTTTGGGCAACGTGAATCAGTAACTTTCTTCACATCCGAAACGTCGCGCGCGTATTTTTATTTCGCGCACGAGCATTAACGCATCTTGTATTTATACCCCAAGACAAGTCTCGGGTGACGGTTTTTCTTTTTCGGAAGAAGAAAATAATTGCGACCTATTTTTTTTTCGAGCATTGCTTGAATCGATCGAGTTCAATATTAAAAATCGACGTGTATCGAGTTGCTCGGTGAGCAAAGTCAAGCACAACGCAATCTACGTATTGTGTAAAAGTATATATACGATTCGATGATTACACGCGCGCGCGCGAGTACGTAACACCGAGAAGATACAAAAACAATCACGGTCCAGCGAGGATAAATCGCGCGTTCAATGTCAACGCGCGTCGGAAGCTTGTTAAAAATCAGATACCCATCGGAGAGTATCAATGACAGGAAATTCGAAGCGTTCCAAACGCTTTTCAACACGAGCGCCGGGGGCAGACGACATGCATATATCCTTCCTCCGCGACGACGGGCAAATTCACGAATTTGTATAAAGAGCCGCGGCCTCACGGAAGAGAATATATTTGATCGTGGCTGTATACAAACGAGTTTTTCCGTTTTGGAGTGTGTGTGTGCATGGGTTCTCGAGCTTGCCACGCGATATATTGGCGCGTGAGACACTCATCAAGGCTTCGAGCGCGCGCGTGACTCAAAAGAGAGAGAGACGGTATATTTTGAAAAATAGAGCAATGACACTGTGTAGCGCGCACGAAAATTTTCGACCGATGATTCGGCAAAGACGAAAGTTCGATTCGAGTATATTATTAGTTTTGCACCAGCTGCTGGTGTGTATTACTGAGACACATGGAGAAATGATACAATAAGAACGGAATAATGGTTTTTCGCTTGCAGTAATTTAAATGCCCACATTATTTTATTAGGCAGTGAAAAGTGCGAATGCAGACTGGCCCGTCCTGGACGAATTCATTCGAATTACGGAGTGTGTTCAAAAAACCATATGGGAACAAAAAATTCGATTCTTCCAGGATTAAAAATCGATTTTATTCTTCGGCACGTCAGAGTTTCCAGCTCACTCGCGTGCGCATCTTGCCCGCAGCAAAGGCTCATTCGCTCTCACGCGCGCGTGTCTATAGACGTTCCAATATACACGCATCGACAAATCGTTGTTTCATGCCCCATTTTGTGCGTGTATTGTCTCGTTGAAAATCATCCGCCGTCTATAACCATCCTTATCTTTCACATTTCCTTCTCCTCTCGGCTTTTTTTCCCCCGAGACCAAGTTCGCAAAGGTTGGTTTGGAATCTATACCCAAACCCGTCGGGACGACCGGATTTCCCGCTATATATGCTCCAATAGAAAATACGAAAAAGACGCGCAGAGAGAAGTGTAAAAAAAACCGGCATATATCGATTGTCTCTCTCGATAACGCGTCTCTCGCGCGCGCGAGCTCGTGTGTGTAAAGAGTGACTCAGCGCAGCGCCGATTTTAATAATAGATTGTTGTTACTATTCAACCGGCCCGTAAATAATTGAACGACCTCCGCTGTACACCGATCGCGCATGTGATCTGTCTCTCCCTCTCGTAATTACGTATTATATGGTCGCTGTTTTTTTCTCGTTCGAGCGGCTGCTCTCTCGTGCGCGCACGTGTCGATCGAGAGAAAACCGATCGCGGCTCCGCGCGCGCTCATTGGAAAATTCAATTTTCACACAACCGCGGCCGCGTGCGACAACCATACTTTAGTTCCGAATGATTAATCACATTGGTACAGAATTTTTTTTCTCCCCCTCGATCTGTTTTGTAAAAATCCATCGGCCTCGTGTACACACGCGCGATACGGGTGTTTCGACAATACAATATCGTTATCGAAGATTTTTTCTCTCAGGCGCCCCGAGAGAGGAAAGTGAAAAACAAGTGGCGAACCTTTGCCTCTTGATTTTCTCTCGCGCCCTCGCGATATCCAACGTATCGCGGATTTCGATTCCCGATAAATTGACTCTCGCGCGCGCGGTCTCCTTCACGAGCTCATAATTGAGCTATTAAAACCGATTAATGCATGTATGCATATATGCCGGGGAGACGAGTCGGGAGAGCCGGTTGACTCTCTCTCGTCGTTCCTATATTAACTCGATGATCGAATCAAGATTGATATATTAAGCCGTAATTAAAGGCCCGCGCGCGACTCTCCTCTCTCTCTCTCTCGACACGGCGCGACGAAAATTTTATCTGCTCGACCTTCGTCAAACGTTCTCCGTATACACATATACACCTAAAGTGTCGAAACTGGAGCTCGTATGCCAAGAGAGAGATAATGACGCGTTCCCAAAGCAAACACTCGGAAGTTTGCGTTCTATATGTTCTCGATGGGTCGATGCCGGGGCCGCGCCAGGCCGCGCGCGTTTGCCACAGAGTCACAAAAATAATACCCGAGGATGCTGTGCAGCAGGCAGTTTCTTATATACGGAGTACTCGCGCGTGTGCGTATATATATCGATATACTTATACCTTTATACATCCCCCGAATAAGTTGTAAGTATATCCACACGCGAAATTCTAAAAATAGCCCTGGCGTCGCGCGCGCGAGCAGCGTGGAATGCAAAGAGTGTCGGTTGCATTCCCCCCGAAGTGTATAATATGTATATCCCTATACAAACACATGCCGCGCGTGGTGCAGCCTCTCCCGTGGCGATTTTCGCGACGGATACATATCTACACACACGTGTATGTAATAATATAAAAGCACGCGCTCGTGTGCGTGTATACATAGAAGCAAAAGAGGGGGCAGGGGTAGGAAGAGAGAAACAAAAAGAAAACGCACGAGTATGTGTGTGTGTGTATATATATACTCACAGACGGCCGGCCTCCAACGTGGAGCTGCTGGCGTTGCTTCGCGACTGCATATGCATGTCGTCCGCGGTCAGCCGGTCGCGCAACGGCCGCGTTTGCCCGGCACGTGCGCGCACCTGATGATCCCTGAATCCACGCGAGTCCAGCTCTCTCTCTCTCTCTCTCTCCGGCTACTCGTTCATAATATTTCTATATATATGTATCGCGACACAGCCACCACTCGCACATACACTGTACACACACTGCACACTATGAACGGCGCGGCGAGGACGAACCACCGGGCGATATCATATTCGAACCGACACGATCGAGAGGCAGAGGATGATCGCGCGTGTGTATATCCCCGGGGGCGCGCGCACGGCACGTGCGGTTGTCACAGAAAAAGTATATCCGCCGCGGGGCGGAGGACGCAGTGGTGCAGTACTCGTTGCGGTGCGACGCCGATGCTCAACGGTCGTGCTGCATCAGGCATATCGCGGCTGTATGTAAGTGCGTGATGTACTAACCCGCGCGCTCGTGCGTACGCATATACACAGGGCAGCGGACACGTGCTCACACGTGCTCGGGCAGCGAAGCCAGCCGGCCGACTGACTCTCTCTCTCTCGGCCTGGGTCGCGCGCGCGTGTGCAGCTTGGGGTCGCCCGCGCGCGCGAGCGCCGCTCGCGCCCAGATGCGTTATCGGTATCTCTCCGCGCGTAAGTATATATCGCCCCCGCCGATTCATCCACCGGTGCGCATACTTATTACACACACACATGGCCCCTACCCCTTCCTTCCCACACTACCGTCTTTTCAGCGCGACGCTACGCGCGTATATACGCACAGATGTTTCCGGATGGATATACGATGCATTTTTAATTGCTGTGTCATATGTGTATGTGTGTGATCAACAGGTGCGATCACACACTTTGTCTCGCGCGCGGTATTTCGAACACGCGTATGTATATGTGGTTTTTGATAAACTGCGACGTTTCGTCGCGAGTGCGGTGTGGATGCATGCATACGCCGTAGCCGTATATGTATACGATCGTTAAAATCGTTAATTGCATTTTTGCGACCCACGATCTTAAGGAATTACTTGGTTCAAATCGTCAAAGGTTTTTTTGTCGAAATCATGTATTCAACGAAACACATATTGGAACCATCGAGAAATGCGTAATTCGTACTTTTTCTTCTGTAAAACGTCACGATCAAACGCCACAGTATCTCTTTAAATGAAACGAGAAAAGTTTTCGATTATCGTTAGTCTACACGATATTTATTAAACAATATGAACGAATAGCCACGAAATCTTTGTCATGCGTATTGTCGGTGTTGGAACATCTAACTCTAGACCAAGCGAATCACTTTGCGTGTATATAGGAAAAACAACACGCAGTTATTCCATTTTATACTTTTTATTCATTTTTTTTTGTTAACATCAAAATATGTTTCATGTGTATATATATGGTTAAAGGTTGAACGTGTATATAAGCTCGCTAAAATATCATCCAATACATTATATTACCCATTCATACGTCAGTGTAAAAAAAAATCAAAACGTTGTGAAAGCGCTGATTTGTACTTTTTTGTAGGCCGGTAAAAAAATAATGACTCATTTTTCTTAGTTTAAGACAAATTCATGTGTGTGTGAATACACACATATTTGCACTGCTAATCTGTGAGATTAAAATACTTTTCTCTGTCTTATCAGTTTTCCTTATCAACTATGGACATGAAATATGCTCGTATAAAAATTTCAGGTTTGATATATGTATATATAAATGTACATTCGTACAAGGCACTAATCTCACATTCACAAGCATTAAGATTATCATTACTTTAAAAGATGAATACTTCATGATTAAAAAACTACCGTAAACTCGACTATCATTTGACTGTTTGTTTCATTAAAATAATTGAGGAGTAAGACTTTGGGTGACAATAAAAGTTATCGAAACATATTTACTTACCCTGTTTCATAATTTACCTCCTCAATTTCCACATCTAATACCTGACCAAATAGGTAATCTCAAATGAATTATAAATCTCTGAACACTTAATCAATGGAATAGAAAGTATTCCTTGAAATTTCTAGGTATGTATATACCAACATAATGAGATTCTTTGTTTTCAATTTGGCCAAGAACTTCATACAACTTCAAGTTATGAGAGAAGTAACAATACAATGTGACTTTCTATTACACTTTGGTTAAAGACTATTCACCAAGTAATATTAGTTACGAGACATTTATCGCCATCCTACTATAATAATTGATTCATTCTAGTCTTAATTCATTTGCTATGAATCATTCTACTCACTATGTTCCGATTAGCTTTGTTAAAAAAAAAAAACAAGACGAATCATTCTTATAAACAGAAAATTGCACCAAACTAACCACTTGAAAATGGCAAATGATTTTTCTCTTGATAATTCATAAAAAAAACCGCATCGACAATCGGTTTCCATGAATCACCCACTTTCCATAATATACTGTTTCTCTCAACTTCATTAATAACAGTTGTCCTCGTCCGCAAAGTTTCACGAAGAATTTTCGTAAATCTGGCACTTAGGCTGGTACTCTCTTTGGCGTGAAATCGTGCATGCGTCGAAGTCGCTTCTTCAACTCGGTAGGGAACTTGTCGTAGCATTTTTTGCAGGCAGGTTTCAAATCGAACTCGAAGAATTTCGTTTTCTGGTTCATCTTTTGGTCGCAAAAGGCACAGGCAAAGTGGTGTACACACCAGGCTTTATTCAGAGCAGTGAACACTGAAAAGCATTTGAAAAATCATACATTGAATAGTGTATCCACACACGAGTATTTTTTTTCATTCAAAATATCAAGAATACATACCGTCACCGGAAATAACTTGATTGCACACAAAGCAGAGATTTCCAAACAGCTGATGATAATGAGTTTCGCAGTAAGCCAGACCTTTTTTCTCGTAGTGGCGATGCCCAAGGAAAGGTTTCTCGCATTTGGCGCACACGAAATGTTCTACGTGCCAGTGCTTGCCCAGGGCAGTGACGACTCTTTCCTCAATAGGTCGTCGGCATGCACCGCAAATTGGCACACCCATTTTGTCATGGCACCTCAAGCAATATAATTCATTCTAGAAGACACGAGTATGACGTTTAATGTTTTTGCTTTTATGTGTATGAAGCTATAGATTGTGCATATTTGTGAGATATCAAATACCATTTCATTAGCTGCGTATCCAGCCCTTGATCTAACTTCCCTAGCATCAGAATTCAACTCTACTCCACAAGCGGTACAGTTGAAATGATATGGATGGTAGACTTCACCTCTGAATCTCAATGGCTTGTCATCAATCACACCACTGAAAAAACATTCGAATGAATAAACAAACAGGTGAAGATCAACTTTGCAAAGTGAAAAATATATATATACTCACTGGCACTGGTAGCAGATATGTTTTCCAAGAGCTCCAGCCTTGTATCTGGCGTTGCAATCGTGACACAGAGCCCTGCCTTGGCATTTGATAAATCCCGCGTCAGCCAGTTCTCCATTGCACTCCTCGCAGCGAAAACAGCCCGGATGCCAGTTGGAATTCATAGCCTTGATTACCCGACCAATGATGAACTCGCCTGTTAGAAGACAGTGGATTTGCATTGAGAAATTTGACATTAGATTTTTGGCGGTCCAAATGGAGAATGGCCCTTTTTACTCACCACACTCTCCGCAGCAGGGTGCAAAGAGAACTTGAAAATCATGCTCGCAGTATTTGCGCCCCTCAAATTCATAAAATGTTCCTTCCGGAAACGGTCTGAAGCACTGGGCGCACCTATACAAGACATCATACAAATTAGGTCTGTTATAAACAAAAATTCAAATTCTTGCTTCTGGAAGAATAAATTACAACTCACACAAAGCATTGAGGGTGCCAAAGCTCTCCATTGGAATTGACAATCTTCTCGTTCGGCTCGAAACCTTCGCGGCATCTTGAGCAGAACATATGGTCCAAGGACATGTTGAAACTGATGTTTTTTATTACCCTAAAGAAGAAAATCACGTTGTAGATGCGACTAAAACTTGGTGCAGATGATAAAATATTTTTGTAAATTCAAGGAGAATTGTTATTTTCTATACTGTAAGTCGAGCCGACTTGGACAGATGTAAACGGACAATACAAAGTTAAGAAACCTAAACACAATGTACCCAGTGTTAACTGAGGGAATTTTAGGCCTAGTTCTAGTCTCATTGCCATAGTAGTTTAACACATTTTTGTTAGGAGCAGAGGGTATGTTGCTGACATTCCAAGCCACTTGGTCGTAATCAAAAGTTTGCGCATCCGACTCAGGATCACTCGATCCAGGATAGGCAGCAACGTTGCTTTTGGACGTGGCCATCCGCCTGTTGTACAGGTTACTGTTGTTGAGAGACAACAGCGAAATGGACTTGGGAAAAGGGGAAAAGCCAGGACCACCAGCCATGTTTGAGGCTGCAGCAACAAGGTCTACTGTGCACGCACAAACTGCAAGAGCAGCTCTGATAAGCTTATCGGAACAGCGAGCGATAACAGACTCAGGTAGATAAGGTGCAACAACGCTGGAGTGCCAGCATATGATGATTGTTAATCGATTTGCATTAGTCAGGAAGCCAACGGGTAGCGGTTTAGCTGTGGAGCTAAGGTGAGTCAGCACCAGAAATAGACAGCCCAGCGTATGCTTACCCCGGCATACTGCTAGGTATCAATGATCCAACAAGAGTCTCTTTTATTCACTGCTCTGGCAGTTAACGACGAGATGATCCAGTTCACTAAGCAGCGGTAAACATTCGGCGATCCTCCCAACTTACCCAGTGCAGTAGTTTCCCCAGGCTACGAGGGACGACGAGTTCGATGCGTTCTCAGCTGGCCAATGCACATCAGCAGTCAGCAGCACACGCCCCCGCTTTCATTCCACGCGTCTTAGTGAGCATTTGAGCAAGCTATAAGAAAGTCGCCTCCTCTCTCTCTCGCGCTAGCGCAGCTGGGCGCAGCTGGGCGCAGCTCCGACTGACCAATCGCCTTCGAGCCTTTTGCTCTGCCCTTTTCAAGACCGATATATAGGTATATATACACAATACGAATACTTATGGATGAGGCTCTGCCGCTTTTTACCTTCGATCTCCTCTCGAGCAACGAGCTTTTCCAATCTGACGTTCGATTTTTATTTTAAGGAATTTAGAGAGCTTAATAAATATAGAAATCAATATAAAATTACGGATATAGACGCTCGTAGCATAGAGCGCCTATATTCGTTGATATAATTTTGTATAAACCGAACTGACGGGTTTGTATAAGGCATTTGATTGATAACTCTCCGAGAATCTTTTATTTTTCAGTGCAATTGACGGGAGTACATATTAAATTTTCATATCAGGATGGACAAGGAATTACGCATTTGACAAGAAGTTTCCGATTTCAACAATATTTATTGTTTTGATGTTCAACTGAAGTGAAAATAATCTTAACAAATACTTTTCTGATACTATCCATGTATTTTTGAACAATGGAAATGAAATCATTATTAACTTTCAATAAAATAAAGAACATAAACATTTGATAAGCGGGAAGTCGATAATTTTTTGAATCCCCGTTAATTACTGATCCCTAATAAAATGTACAAATGATTTACAAGTATTAATTATACAGCTTGTGGGTGTCCAGAGACACTAAGTGCCATTATAAATATCTTTTTGTTCCTGCATCTGCACAAATATAATTTCTCTTGTTCTTTGAATGATAATTATTGTACTTAAAAATCTAAGAGTACACTTTTGTAGCTTTTGGGGAAAACACGCAGGAATGAACATTCAAAATTCAACAATCAAAAATTTTTGCAGTTACAGACTGCAGGGTATACACATTTCTCTGCCATTTCTCAACACTTCTCTACACAGTCCATACAATCTTTATAATTTATATATATACTGCACTTGTATCAACGTCCTTGGCATGGGCGTATTTACATGATTTAACCGAAAGAGTGCCACTGCACTCTCAGTATTGTTCTTCACGTCAACTGAATTAGCTCAACGTTATTCAATTAAAATGCAACAATTTTACCAAGTTCCGCATTCATTAGCTCTTTGCATTCCAAGTGTATTACGAACTTTTAAATAATATTGCCTATGTAGAAAAAGATTTTTCCGTTAAGCTAATTCAATTGCATACTATTTTTGTGCATTTAATTGTCTTTCTTCATCCTGGTCGAAGTCATCCTGTAAATTATTGAATCACGGCCTGGATCCATATCGCCTATGTAAACTGGAAAATAAAATATTATTGTGAGATTTAAACTCAAGAATGTCTATTTGATAAAATAGTAGAGATACTGACTGCAGATAGCAAGGAGAGAGAAGAAGAATACAACGGCAAACCATAGGCAGATATTGAAGATGACTGGGTAGTCTTCAGAATAAGTTTCGGCCAGATTGAGTTCTTTGGGCTACAAAAATTTTTTATTAATTATTATCTTATACATATAAATTGGCACCATTGAAACATCATTCAACTGCATTTACTGAAATAAAAGTCTGGAATAATAAAACTTTCAAATGTAAGCAAACCGATATGTAAAATGTGGAAAGAGGTAAAAATATTTTCAAGCTTACAATCAAAAGTACAAGGTACAACAAAACAAAAATTTGATCCATCTATAGATATACAATAAAACATGTAAACAATAAAGTCTGCAAGCTGAACTGAAAGATACCATCTCAAAAAAAAACACGCATCATTTACACCTTTACCTCTACAACTCTCTTAATATCATTGATTTTTTCATGTTTCGTATCGTTTAAAATCAATGATTTGTTTGTGGGAAGTGTATCAATGTTGGTGTTATCGTCGATTTTAGAAGAGTTCTCTACCACTTCATCCTCATTCTCATCCTCGCCGTTTTTTTCGTGTTCGTTATTGTTATTCTGTTATTTGAAAATTTCATATTTAAGGCATCAAGTAGTATATTCGTCATGGAAGTCAAATCATGCAAACTTTTCTGTCTCAAACGTGATTTTACAACTCGATTGAGCTTGAGAATTTCAAGTCTAGCTGACTATCACTGGATAGGAATCATGCAAAATCTAAAATAAGTATTTGGACTATATTCAAGAGGGTGACCAAAGTTTTGCAGTGAGAGAGGACTATATTCTGAAAATGTAAGGGAAATTTAGAGGCACCCTGGAATTAAGACTTGATCAACGCATCAATCAAATAAAACAAAAACTCAGATTTCGAGCAACTACAATAGCATTGTACCTCAACTTTTCTAGTCTCTTTTTCTTTCTCTTCAGACTCTTCCTCTTGCACTTTTGAAGTGCTTGTTTCCACTATGCTTGTGGTTGTTTCCTAATAAATTAGTTAGTTAATAGTACTTATTTCTTGGAAAATACAGTGGACACTAATAGTAAACTATTTGAATTTTTACAATATTAGATGATAGGAAAAACATCCAAGAATATTTTCTAGAAACAGATGGGAAGAGCATTCACAAGTGACTCATTTGAAAATGGATACTTAGAAATTTATCAAAATTGTTCCTGTATGAAAAGATTATTCGTGTAAATCCTGAATTCACCAAAGAATTATGAAGTTTCTCTGTATTAATGAAAATTCTTGTTGTGTCATCTAATGTTGTTTTCCAGTTTGTTAGTGAATTTTAGAGTCAAAAATTCAATGTAAGAATTATATAGATGTAAGAATACTAACCGTTACATTACCAGCAACATCTCTACGATGTCTCAATTGTGCAGTTGAGCGTGTGTGACGAACTTGACTAGCATCATTAGTAAAGGCAGCAATCAGAACCTACACAAGATAATTTAGTGAGAAAATTCAAGAATCCAATCCTCATTGCATCAATCTATTGTAAAAATACTAACCTGGCCCTTGTACACATCCATAAAAGCTTTGCTAACATCATGGAGTGCCTCGTTTAGGAGGGCCAGAGCTTCTTTGGCAGCAGGTGAGCTCTTTCCATGAATGTCGTAGACCGGACGAAGGCCAGAAACAACAAGCCAGTAGACATCTGGTTTGCCATCAGCGCTTATGGCTGTTGGAACTTTCTTGGCGATGGCCCGAAGCAGCTGAATCTCTTCCAGGAACTTGCGGTCCTCGTCATTCTTAAGACTGAGAGCCTTGAGAGACGACTCATCGATCGATATGGGCTTGAGCTCTCCAAGAGCGGATTGTCCCAGCTAGAACACATCGACCCAGTCAATTATCCATGCCCTAACAAGGGACCATAGGAGAACAAGCAAGATACTCACAGCATCAAGACCGTCACCAAGGTAGATTCTCACGAGTGTGTTGTCATTTTCCCTTTCCTCGAGTCTGCCGCTGAGCGCCTGCCAGGTGGTTTCCTCCACCTCGTCCACGTTCAGAGGGTACCTCTTTCCCTTGACCATCTCCAGGGAATCGATCCCTTCGATGGCCAGGGCCAGCACAGCCTCGGGATAGCTGAAGGGCTTGGAGATCGCCAATCCGTTCCATTCTGTCCTCTGGAAGCCAAAGAGTCAATCTCACTTCTTGCGCTCGGTCTCGGTGCATCCACACACTCACCTGCTTGACGGTGAAGCCCAGGGACGCGGAGAACACCTCCTTCAGCAGACTCTGGTCGATCTGCTTGCTGCCCTTGAAGCTGATGCTGTCGGGGGTGTGCAGCACCACGAAGTCGCCGCTCGCCCGAGCTGCAATGAACAAACTCCGTCACTCCCACGCTCGTACCATACCAACAGCCTGTCGCTCGCCAACTTACCCAGGGCGACCAGCCCAGCGAAGATCATCCACGCGAACATCCTGAGTTCGAGTTGGCCCTGCCTATAAACACGTATACCTGCGCCAGGCCGCGCGCGAGACCCGGTCATATGACTACAGCACACCACCACCTCCCCGCCACCGCCTATGCAAACCGCAGAGAGACGCGCACTCGCGAGGGGATTTCAGTCGCGGCCCGCGCCAGCGCCACCGAGATCCCGACCTATTCGAACAAATCGCGCTCGGTGCAAAGAGAAAAGTCCTCGAAATCGCTGCGTCGATCGTCCAGAGATTGATCGTGTGGATTTCTCAGGGGATCGATATTCTCACGAGGGTAGAGCGGAAAACAATGCGGCGATCCATGCAGGAGAAATCGCCCGGTTCTTATAGTCGAAGAAAGTTAGTTTACCGGTGGAGCCGGTCGCGGGAGACGCGCGGCGAGTTTCTTATCACAGTGTTCGTGCGGGATCGATGAGGTAGCGGCTGCCACCTCGTGACTGGGCCGTGATCGATTCGGGCGCGAGAGATATCCTCCTCTCTGTGTGCACACCCGCCCGGAGATATATTACAGTGGTGGTGCGCGGCGCTGCGGCTATGAGCCTTGCCTGACGAGCCCGTCAGTTTTTAATCAACCAGCCGAGACCATCAGCAGCAGCGGACAACATGGGCTCGCTGTTCAGGAGCGAGGAGATGACCCTCTGCCAGCTCTTCCTGCAGAGCGAGGCCGCCTACGCCTGCGTCTCCGAGCTCGGCGAGCTCGGCCTCGTCCAGTTTCGAGACGTGAGTTTCCCCGTTCTCTTATCCTCTCTTATCTGCGCGTTGTTTGAGCGCCGCTATGTTGATTCTACTATCCCCACAGCCATATGCCCTGGCTCACTTTCCCCGATGCGCGACGTTTGCTCAGGGATCTATCTGACCTTGACTCGCGTCCTTATCTCTTTCTCTCTCTCTCTCTCTCTCTCTCTCTCTCTCTCGGCTTTCTGCTCTGTTTGGCTTCTGTATTTATATACGTGAAATTGGAAAAATCTGCCTCTGTACAAACATCGAGCTGCTATAGTGTGTCTCCCGTGTGATTATCGCGAGAGCTCACACTCGGTCTTGGCTAGACTTCAGAGATTCTATGAGCGCAGGCTCTCCAATTCTATTTTGAACCGTGCGAATTGGTACTCTTCCACCCAGCTGAAATAATCGTCCCTCTCCCCCCCCCTCCCCCCGCCCTCCAAACCTATATCTGGAGCAATACGTCTGCTCCAGAAATATCTTTGTTGTCCGAGCTGCAGAGCACTCAAAATTATCTGATTACAGTTGAACCCAGACGTCAATGCCTTCCAACGCAAGTTTGTCAACGAGGTGCGCCGATGCGATGAGATGGAGAGGAAGCTGCGCTACCTGGAGAAGGAGATCAAGAAGGACGGAATACCCATGCTGGACACGGGGGAGAATCCGGAGGCGCCCCAGCCCAGGGAGATGATAGACCTGGAGGCTACTTTCGAGAAGCTGGAGAACGAGTTGCGCGAGGTCAATCAGAACGCGGAGGCTCTGAAGAGAAATTTCCTAGAGCTCACTGAGCTCAAGCACATTCTCAGGAAGACCCAGGTTTTCTTCGACGAAGTAAGATCCATTAGTCCATTTTGAATTTTGCTAGGCTTAAAGATAGATGTAGTTACTATTATTATGATGATGACTAAAATTAACACAAAGGTATGGGAGGGGGAGGGAGGGGGAGCTGTTTGAATTAATTTCAATTGAGAAATTCTAAGAATGTATTGGAAAAGGTTTTATCGATGTGATATTGCAAAGATTGAGTCCCAAATTCTTGGCATTTCTTAATGATTTGGGATAATACTATTGAGTTTGATTGGACAATTAACAATTGATTAAACCAATTAACGATATTTCAATGTAAGAAGCAGCTGATAAATTTATAATCACAGTGTTGAAGAAGGAAGAGCCAACTGTTTGAAATGACTAGATTGATAAACATGAAAAATGGGGAGGTTTGAAATATGAATTGTTGATATTGATTATAAGGATCAGAGGCACTTGCTAGCAATAGGCCAATAAGTCTGGAATGTTGAGAATGTTTACAAACAATGCTGGTCATAAGAATTCTTGCTTAACCATTGAGGTTTTCATATACTTTATTAAATTTTTTATCAGTCTATGCATGAGCATATTTTTTCTTGAAATCAAAAAAGCAAATATTGAATGAATGACCAAAGCTATTTTCTCTATAGTTGCATTTGCTTTGATGCTGCAATGCATAAGCAAAAGTCTAAACTGTTCTTCTTCTCTTGAGTCAATGAGTCACTGGATAAAACCCAGACCTGAAGAAGGTAGATAGTGATACATTCAGTACTTTCATTTCTCCATACATAGTCTCAGTGTGAAATCAGAAAGACAACAAGTCTATTGATTTTTCAATGGAAAAAAAGCTGCTTTAGCTTGGTAAAATGTGAGACATCATGAATTTTGGCACCCTGAGTGTCTCTTTTCTTTGTATGTCACTAATGATGATGATGTTTAGTGATTTTAGGATTTTTTTTTAATAATCGAGTTAGTGTTGTCAACTAACAAAGTTGCAGAATAGTCTGCGATTGACACATTTCACACAGATCTGCCCTGTCTCCAGTTGTAATCTGTTCTTCCAAAATATCCGATTTGATTTTCAAACGGATCTCCAAGGTAAAGACAATTTACGATAGAAAATTGAGGTGATTCCCACATCCACACACCCTATGTATTATACTACCATGTGACTGGACTTGATTATTCCTATTAGTTTTCTCGTAATATGTATGTGTATTCAAAATCTGGATTCTGAAACAAAAAGTGATGAACTCTCAAATCCAGGATGCTTATGGCTTCTTTACTGAAGTGTTATTGACACGCTTCAATTTTTGTAGTTTAGCATTTTGTAGATAATTACTTCATCCTCTGCTCAAAGTTCTGCACTATCTCTGTAGTCCATAGTCATTAGAGAACCCACTCCAATGTAAATATCTCTTCATGGACATGTTAATTTTTCAATCTTTTTATCTTCACGGCTCCATATAATTCATGTAATTGTTCATCTTCTTTTTCCACCTTTATTATTCTGTTATTGGTTGGGAATGATTTATCCCGTGCTATATCTGTAAAGTACCTTTCTTCGATTTCATTTATCCTTATTTTTTTATATAAAGACTCTTTTATGTATTATTTCAAGTTCATTAATCTTATCAACTTTTTCTATTTCTTTCACTTGTTCTTCAAGGTTTTGGTCTCAACATCTGTGGCATTCTTGTCATTCTTGAATAATAGCTTAGGTTATTATTATGTAATATTTTTCACTTTCTGCAGAACTGCAAGGCTACTGCTTTTCAATTGTAATCTTGAACTAAACTCCACAAGTAGATTATATGTGTAACTGATCTAGATTGAAGCTTGAAACTAAAATGTTCTAATCAAATTTGTTATTGCTATTAATTAGCTATTAATTTGGCTTTTTTAGCAGTTGGCTATAATATTTGATTAGAATTTTTATTTAGTTATCAAAACATTCTTATTGGCTTTCATGAATATTTACATTTTGCTAGTTACTTGGTAATTGGTAATTGTAGTAACATTGGTTAATTGGCATTCTAAACATGTTTTTCTCTGTGTGCTTTCAAGGAATTTTAATGCATTTTCCAATCACTTGCACATCGTGATACTTTGATAATATGTGTTCCATTATCCATTTTTCGAAATTCACTTGGCATCATGAATCTCTA
Organism: Aphelinus atriplicis; assembly: GCA_020882685.1. NCBI lineage: Eukaryota > Metazoa > Arthropoda > Insecta > Hymenoptera > Aphelinidae > Aphelinus > Aphelinus atriplicis. The sequence goes on from CM037073.1 coordinate 52,202,227, forward strand.
ATCTTTTGTATTGCAAAACTGCAAAATCATTCGAATTCCTTGTACTACGTAGATTAATTTTATACTTTGTAAATAATAACCCCTTATACACTATAAGTGAACTAATCAATCACAAATAATGCATGTCTCACAGTCTTTAGATACCTTTTCACTCGATTTATTAGAAGTGTCTGTTGCAAATTAGTCACTTTTGCAAGGTAAACATTCACACGTATTGTAACAACGATAATATCTTCTAATTTGTGCGGCTGTGCAATTTTCCATTAAAACACGGAATATTATACTTTTCAACTTTTGTGTACGTAGTTACCTCAGTAGTTGCACCGTTCCCTAAAATTCACTCACCCTCGCGATACTACGTACGAATCGTCGCAACGATGTCGTGTATATATAAAACTGAGTGTTCCGCACGAAGTACGTAGTATCCTCCTGTGTATCCTTGCAAAAGCAAAAAAAAAGACAAAATTAAATCGTTGGAGCGAGACGGGAATATATAAGGCTTTGAGACGATGATTCTTTTTGAAAGAGAGACAGGGCAGAGGCGGATGGGTGACGTGTGTCTGTTGGCAGGCTGAGCATGGAAGTGTCGTGTCGCAGATGGCGGATCCGAACCGCGAGGAAGAGCAGGTGACTCTGCTGGGCGAGGAGGGCCTCCGCGCCGGCGGCCAGGCTCTCAAGCTCGGGTAATTAATTAACAACACCAATCACAAGTCTATCTCCCAATCCAATCTCAGTGTCGCTATATATATATATATATATCTATACATATATATTTATTGCCGGACTGCTCTATCTGACATGCCTTTTTTTTTCTTTCTCTCTCTCTCTTTTTTTTTACTTCCAGCAGTCCAAAACGTGCCGGATTCGAAATTATACCATTTGGATCTCGAGAATCGAACGTATAGAAACACGCATGCCCTTCGTAGTGAATCAGCTGGTAGATCTTTAACACCAATGCACCGACTAATCGTCGCTCGTTCGGGTCGAGGAAGCTTTTGGTTTGCGTATACGCAAAACGCTGATGTGAATCGATATTTTCTTGGCGCAGGCGGACGGGATAAAAAAAATCAGAGACATCGATGTATATTAATCAACTCTTTCGCGTCAATGCCGGAATTTACGGTTATCATTCCGTTATCGTTAAAATTGTAACTTGGAACACTTTTAATATATAAAAGCTAAACAGTAGAAGAAACAAGTCGGGTTTGATTTTATTCGATTCTTTTCCTCGGAAGGATTTCATTCCATAGTAAACTTTTTCATAGCAATGTCGAATTAATTCTGTGTAATTTTCACTGTCGAATGTTATGGAATAGAAATATAAAGGGAACAACGGAAACGTTTACTAACAAAACAATGTTCGTTCGGATTAAAAATAAACAAAAATACAACGAAATAGCCAATCGAATGGCAAAATTTCGGAAATAACAATCGTTGACTAATGGATTTTCTTTCTTCATATTTACCGATATTTGGTAAACAAAAGCAAGTATTATATTTCATAAATGAGTATAAAGAAAAGAATTAAAAGAAAAAAAATCTAAATGAAGCACGCTATAAGCCAAGTGTTTGTTCTGTGGGTTACAGCACCTGTACATCATGACAGAATCCCTTGCTGCATCTCAGTATAGGAATCCCCTCAGGCAAGCTGTTATCAACCGTTATTAGAGTTTGCGCTACAACTTATATGTTGGACGATTTTTTTATTATAGTTTAATTGTGCTCATTGTTTGCCTTGTTGTAGCTGCGTGTTTCGGCCATGAAAAACTCGGGAGAGGCAAAATTTCTATTTCACTCTAGTGAATAAATTTTTTTTACAATCTTGAAAGTTATATTTGTTTATCGGTCGACAAAAGGTTCAGTCTTTACAGATTTGTTTTTTTCGATTGTTGGTTAATCTTCGATGAACTCTTTATTACAAATAGTTCTGTATACGATGAATTCTTGAGTTTCAAAATAAGCAAATGTTCAATGGAAAGTCTGAATACTCTTGATGATGATTTAATTTGAAGAGAAATTTTGATGTCCTCCCCGGTACTAAGTCGCGAATGTTTTGCTTTTTAGTTGAATCAATAACAAACTCGAAATCGCGGCGACTTCATTCACGTTCGAGCTACTCGGTTTATATTTCTTATATTTTTTTCCTTGTGTTAATGGACCTACATTTGTATGGAACAGAATCAAAATTAAAATGCAAAATTTGCATAACAGTTGATACAGTTTCAAACATTTCAAACTGTATCGAAAATGAGACGAGCATCTCGTTTTTGCAAAAATTCATCTCACCATCGATTGATGACTGAGGACAATATTACAGTGACTCATCTTCAGACGACTTATTCCAAAACTGTATGACTATTATCACACATGTGAGAGCATAATTCCTCAAGTTCTTTTTTTTTCGTTTCTAATTTAATTTCTAAAGCTGTTACAAAGAAAAATTTTCATTTAATGGAAGTTTCTTTTGCGGAAAATGGCCTAGCTTCGTTAGGTGCATTTTTATTATGTAACAACGATCTATATTATTATCCTTAGAAAGTTATCGTGTGAATAACAAATGATGATGGTGTGGCCATGGGTATGTATAAACAAAAAAAATTTCTCGTCCGATTTTTAACACCTACATGTGCCTTTATTTTCATACTATCCAGCCCCGTTTCCCCTATTTTATTGTTGAATCAAATAAAAATCCAATAGACCCTCCAATTAGCATGCCTTTGTTCGTGTCCTATGAATGTTTTGTGTAATGTTTTAGCAGCCTGTTCTAGTGCAAGCTTCGTTTATATAGAAAATAAAACGAGCCGATTATATCCACGTGAAACGGGGTAGATTTTCAAGGCTTGCTCGCGTATTCTAAGCTTCACAAGAAATATGTATCTGCCTGCTCATGTGCTTTTCATTTTTTCCGAATGCCAAGCTGCTTTGCTGTTCTTATTTGTTTGTCCTCTGCAAAAAATTCTTCCGCATTACGTAGCGTATACGCTTGCTCACCTCGATCCGAGGACTTGGTGTTACCAAATTTTTATTCTCAAAGACCGGGGGAACTTGGTATACAATTTGATTTTTGCCAGCCAACAAAAAAATGAAAAGAAGTATAAAAGCTGAATTGAGAATCGAACATAAATATCGTCTCAGGGTTGTCACTATAATTAGAATAAGATCTCCAATAATCAAATGATTCTAGGGATTTCATCGTGGGAGGCTGACAATTAATGAAAAACATGTTTTTTTCTCTAAACTCTTCTTTTCAGAAGCTTATCGTTTAAATAAGAATTGCCATATTGTATTGTCCTCATGTGAACCCCCTCACCTCCACCTGGATCGTCTGTAACAATTAATATACCTGCATTGACTTGGTGTTTCATGCGTGTATTATAGCCCGTAGCAGAGAAATCCAAAACTTCAAAACTCAGAGGACGAGTTGCTGTTGATAATAATACCTGCATTAACCAGTCTGGCAATTCGTATTTAGAGTGTATGTGTCATAATGCCGCTGATCAGTCAAAGAATCATTGAATCACTTCGTCATTTAATTTTGAATCATTTGTTTTCAATTGGGAGTTTGCATTTTATTTTTTTTCTCTCAACCTACCGCTTTTCGTGAACAATTGTATTTCTTCATATCCTCGTGTTTTTGATATACACAATTATGCTTGAAATGTGGATGTGTCACGCTCTCTAAATTTCTTACAGTGAAAATCTCACTGTAGGCTTCAGTGAAACATTTTTCACTGTACTAACAATGGATTGTTGACTGTAACTACAATGAATTTGGAACTATAAATATAAAATTTCCGATTTTCACTATAACTTACTGTAACTTTTCACTGTAATGCAGTGAGCGACATTTGACTGAAATTTACAGTGGATATCTACTGTAAGGAATTTACAGAGAACCGAGTCTTGTTGCGTTAATTTCATCTCCTCGTAATCGTATAAAATCGAAACCTGCAGTAACTATATTTAAAAAAAAATTCACGCGAATTCTCCGTTGCAAACTTCGAATCCAATTGCGATTTGCAAATCGTCCTTTATCAATCAATATCGAGTGCTTGGACATATACAGCTTTGACTGATGAACGCGCGAGTCACAAGACAACAAAAAATCCCCAATGCGACCGGGTGAGAGCCAACAAAATCAGCCGCAGTACAGGGAGGGGGTTGGTTAAAATTTGGCAGAGTGCGGCATTTTTCGGAGCATATTGTAATACGGTGTGTCGAGAAGTGTGCTAAAACGGTTAATTGTGTCTTGTCTGTTGTGTCGTCAGCAAGAGCACGCAGGCTTGAACTCCACCGAGTCCATGACACGCGCATTGATTAGTGACGATAATATCGCCCGCCAGACTGCCCTCGGTCCTGTCCAACTGGGGTATGTACACCTTTAGCCGCTGACAACAACTCACGCCTCCTTTATCGGTTCAGCACCTCCTATTACATACGTCTCGGGGAGCACAGGCCCTGCTTACGTATCCGGACGACTTTTTTCTTCGATCAATTTTTTGCTTCGGACGAGAAGAGCGAGAAATCGCTCCCTATCGAGATTCCAGATAAGGCATGGGCTTGTGCGCCTCGAGAAAGATTTCGCGCGCTCCGAGAGAGAGAAACGAGGAAAAAAGACCACGAAAATTTTGGTATGAAAACACGATAATACGGAGTGTCGTGCACGGCGGTGCGATTGTAAATTTATGTCATGCAGCAGATAGTGATTCGGTGCGATTAATCCGATTTCGACCAAATTTTTCTCCGAGCGCGTGAATCTTTGTCGAAGACGAAATCATCCATCTTGACGATTTTTTCTATCAAGTTATTCATCGTTCCATCCAGGCCACCGTTAAATTTGACTCTGAACTAGGGTGGCTGGATTTGGAATTGAAATTTTTTCTCACGCAAAAAAATATGCGAAAGATTCTCTTGTACCTATGATTCAACCGAAAGATTCATGATTCGTCTTGTGAAAAAAGTGAATAGATATGTAACAATAGACAGTCGAATCGTCCTCTCTTTCTTCTTTTTATATCAATCGTAATTTTCTTTTTTAAAAACACTATTCATTACAAATGGATTCGACTGTTTATTAAACGAGAAAATATAATGAAGAATGACGAAGACGTAGATGATTAATTATTTGAGAATAAAACTTTTATATTAGACACTCGAAAGGAAAAAGTACGTTACTTCAATAACAGTATATATGTGCATCACTTTGATGGAGAACATTATTTTGCTTGTAATCTTCGTTGTCCTTGAATACTAACTGGTTCTGTAAATATTATTTATCCCGACTAACTTTTCAATTGATCTCTGGTCACTTGGAATTTCCTTTAACCTCCAGAGCGTAAAATGTTGAAATTCTGTTGAATATTAACGGTTTGAAAAGTTTTTTTTGTCTACTCCTCTGGTGCTTTTTTTCCTCTTTCTTAAAAGGACTTTGAGGGCGATTTTTGAGTGTAGAAGATACATAAATTTCAATGCGTGTGGCTTGGATGCGATCAAAAGAATTATTTGCAGGATAATTATTCTTTTCTTTAATGACTGAATAACGATTTGATTAGGTTTCCTGGTGATTTGCGAACTTCGAAGGAAAGATAACGTGTTTGAAAGAAATACGATTGTACGTTCTTAATTATTTATTATAAATACTCTGATCAAGTGTAACACAAGACATGTTATGAATTTAATGTGCATGAATTCTAATTTTGTGAAGTTCATCGGTAACTGAATAAATTCAACAGTTGAAACTAAACTTTGCATCAAAGATACTAGATTTTTGCCTAGTTGATTGTTATCATAGTTGTCATGAATTTTATTTTGATTTCCCGTAGATATAACCACAGTATGAGATAATATATTGTCAAAGCTTTAATGCATATCACCAATAATAATTAGTTTAGGTATAAAAATGCTATCCAAGGAATTATTCAAATTGCTGTAGTAAAATTATTTCACTACACAAGATTACTTCACAAACACTAAAACGGTTTGTAGTATGTACTGTATGATTTTTTTTTGGCATCATACAACACGAAATTATATTCTCATAAACATCAATCAATACAAGTCCAACCACACATCTTTACATATACTAACAAGATAATATTTGCATCAAACTTATTAACAAACAAAAATTGTCACGTCTGCTTCACCTTTAAACTTATTTATTCTAATGTATATTTCAATCTTGAAACTTGTTTCCCCACTCACCCCATTTTTTTACCTTCTCTCTCTCTCTCTTTCTCTCTCTCTCTCTCTCTCTTCTCTCTCTCTTTCCGTAAGATAGTAAAACTCATTTCTTCTGTGGAACATATACAGTCCTTCATGCATATATATACATGATACGTCGTCTACAGTACTTGAATTTTTATCTAAGAATGAAATTAAAAAATTCAGCGGAGAAAGTTGATTTGGAAAAATTTCCTGATAAAGAGATCCAATTCTTGTTTTCTCCACTGGATTAGAAATACATCACACAAAAATGTACACCACAATGTTTCTCAATTGTAAGACTGTTTTCCAAAGAAGTTCGTATGTTTGTTGTTTTTCCTTATTGTTGTTCGTGAATTTTGTGATGTATTTGAAAAGCGTTGAATATCATCCCTCACTTTAACCCTCTTGCGTAGTTAGGAGTCTTGAAATCTGTATTTATGTAACATGCATTATGCTATGTGATCGTCATTGATCAAAGAGAGAGAGTTGAGTGCGTGAAGGTTTTCCCAAGGTTTTCTTCCAAGGTACGTAAAATACTACCATGGCTACAAGAATCATCATTCGGCTACAGTCAAAAATCGAAGATTTTTTTCTCTTCCCTTAACTTTTTATTCTTTTTCTTTGCATCTATTGTTCTACTTCTGGTTTTTCCACTTCACGAGCCTCGGATTTATTTACGGTATATTTTACTTTATCGACTGGTTAACTTGATTTGTTAGAAGAAGAAAAAACTAATCAACTATTTTTACAAGAAAAATTGTATTTGAAGGAAACTGAATAACTTACAATTTCGTTGATTAGAAGGCTCGTAATACTAGTACTTGACGTTCAAAATAACGCACTGACTTACTTGAATCTTTTCTTTTTTTCCTCATGAACAAATGTAAATAATCCAATTTCCTTTACCCCGATCGATACAGATTGAAAAACATGCCCAAGCTAACAATTCTTCTGGTATTTTGTATTTCAAACTATACTTGGATAATACACTTCTTTCGGTTACAAATTATCTTTTCAACATAAAAATTGAACGAATAATAACGTTTTCATGTATTTTAATTACAAGTATAATGATTTTCAAACCCCTAAGGATAACCGATCCATTTTAAATTTTGCAGTAGAGTAATGAAATCAAACAGAAGAATTTGGCAGCTTGTTCTTTTCCATTTTTCTAGTGCAAATTCAAATCCTTATGAATGAAGCAGAAAGTACGGAAAATCGGAAAAAAAAATTAATCACAGTGTTGAGGTGATGATAAAAATGTTAGCACGATCAATGACCCACGTGTGAATTTTCAACTAACCCGACCGGCTTCTCTTGGCTCCTAAAATAAATAATCCCATGAACGGATAAAACAAAAACAAACAGAGATAACTTGTTAGCAATAGGATACCCTCAGACTCCTGATAAATAATCCTTCCTTAGTGAGATGAAAAATTAACCGTAATTGAGAGCGACGTTCTAATCCTATCTAACAATTGTCGTCGGCTGTATATCTAACAAGAGTCTTTACTGGGTGCGTTTAGCTTCGTCGCGGGCGTTATCCTACGCGAGAGGATCCCTGCTTTCGAGAGGATGTTGTGGCGCGCCTGCCGCGGCAATGTCTTCCTTCGTCAAGCCGAGATTGAGACGCCCCTTGAAGATCCATCAACTGTGAGTATATCTTTCATATTAATATCATTCGTACTCCCAGCTAAGCATCAAACAACGTGTGATTGCAACAATTTTATGACACGAATTTACCTTACGGTTTACGGGGACAAGACAAGATATATTTGTATCTTCGAGATACATTTTTCCGAAAAATCGTACCATATTTGCATTTCTTCTGGGCTGTCAATTCTTCTCGCTCAATCTGAACTCTAATAAAACTCTAATGAAATCAAAAGTCATTTTTAGCTGACACAATGTCCCGTTCCCTCAAGTTGAAAACAGGAATACCTCGTTGAATAATTTTCCCGCATGTACAGTCAGTCGCATCGTTTATTTTAAATGAATTTTCTATACGTTCACGAGTTTTAACGAGCTTTTTCTCTCGCAGTCTGTTTATTTCATTAATTTAGAATAGTCCGCTAAGCCCGATAAATCGATATTTATCACATCGTTCATTGCTCACCCATACAATATTGAAAATAACATGTATATTTTTATTCTGGCAATACAAACCATATTCTCGTTCCAGGGCGACCAGGTGTTCAAATCCGTCTTCATCATCTTCTTCCAAGGTGACCAGCTCAAGACCCGGGTGAAGAAGATCTGCGAGGGATTCCGGGCTACTCTGTACCCGTGCCCCGAGGCCCCTGCCGACAGGCGCGAAATGGCCATGGGTGTCATGACCCGCATCGAAGATTTAAACACTGTGAGCGAAATTTTCGAGTCAACCCATTAAAGCATACGTTTTCCCTTGCAATTGAATTTGCTGAAACTGAGTCTAAAGGGTTTTCGAGGTGGCTGTTTTAAAAAATCGGGTCAGAATTCAGAAGATAATTAATCGTATGAGAAAACGATGATCCACAATATATGAGTTTCGGAATTTCGACGTAAGATTCATAAGTAGCTTTGTGAGGAAAATTCCATCTCAACTCGTAAAAAATGATTTTTTTTTTCTTGTGGAGAATCAATATTTTTTCAACTTTTTTCATTTGCTACAATTCAAAAACTCGTGCGAATCACTTTACAATCACCAACGTCTCGTATTGTCATATTAAGCCCTACATTCAAAAACACCGACAGAAATCGAGTAGAAATATCAGGTCAAAATAGGATGTAAAATATGTAGCATGTATAGGAGACGCTATGCATCAAAGGGTTAAAAGTTTGATTGAGTCTGGATCGAAACTGACTTTAACACGAAAAATCCTATCGTAGGTATTGGGACAGACGCAAGATCACAGACATCGCGTGCTGGTAGCTGCAGCGAAGAACATCAAGAACTGGTTCATCAAGGTGCGCAAGATAAAGGCCATCTACCACACGCTCAATCTGTTCAATCTGGACGTAACGCAGAAGTGTCTTATCGCCGAATGCTGGGTGCCCGTCCTCGACATCGAGACCATACAACTGGCCCTACGTAGAGGAACTGTAAGATATTATCTTATTCGCTTGCCAGAATTCCAATGAAGTTGATTGTGACGCCTGATACAACTTGATACCCTCTACTTACCGCGGTTTCGATCAACATTTTTTTTTGTACTTATTTTAATCAACGTGAATTTTCATTACTGAACCATTTCCTCCGATCAATATTTCACGTATACGTCCAGCCAATCATGTTATGAAGTATTCCATTCGAAGCGAAACTTGAATATCCATTCGATCCATCAACAGGAGCGCAGTGGCAGTTCGGTACCACCTATACTCAACCGGATGGAGACGTTCGAGGATCCGCCGACCTACAATCGGACGAACAAGTTCACCAAGGGTTTCCAGGCGCTGATCGACGCATACGGTGTGGCGTCGTACCGTGAGATGAATCCCGCGCCCTACACTATCATCACGTTCCCCTTTCTGTTCGCGGTGATGTTTGGTGACTTGGGCCACGGCCTCATCATGTTCCTCTTCGCTGGTTGGATGGTCCTGAAAGAGAAGCCACTCGCCGCTCAGAAAACCGATAATGAAATCTGGAATATTTTCTTCGGCGGCAGATACATAATATTCCTCATGGGCCTGTTCTCTATGTATACTGGTGAGCGTTGAGTGCTTCATGACTACTCACTTTTCAATGTTTCCTATGGTTGCTTTGAGCTTGAGCGACTTGTCAAACCAAAAATCATTACATTGATATTTTTACCAAATATATGTTAGTATAAATTGACTTTTTCCAATAACTTAGGTCTGATATACAACGACGTGTTCTCCAAATCACTCAACATATTTGGCAGCCACTGGTTTATCCGCTACAACACATCCACTGTAATGACAAATAAGGCTCTGCAACTTGATCCAAGTTGGGATTATGTGCAGACGCCTTATCCGATTGGTATGGATCCAGTGTGGCAGCTTTCTGAGAACAAAATTATATTTCTCAACTCCTACAAGATGAAGATATCCATTATTTTTGGTATCATCCACATGTTATTCGGCGTGATTGTCGGTCTGTTTAACCACAGATACTTCAACCGCAGGGTCAACATTATCTACGAGTTCATACCTCAGATAATCTTTCTCACCTCATTGTTTTTCTATCTGGTTCTGCTTGTGTTCTTAAAATGGATCAAATATGGTCCATGGCATGCAGAATACAACCCCGGTAAATACTTCTCTTACCAGAAGACAGTCAGAAATTTTGAGGTGGCCTTTTAGGAAACTAAGCAGATTATATACGCGACCTCGGAGTCTAGTGTTTTGATTTTTCTCAAACATAGATTTAATTATTCACAAATGTTTGATGAAATTGGAAAAATTTGTGGATTGTAGTGAATATAGTTTTCTTTGGATGTCCAAAAGCGATGTTGGAAAATTTCGGTCGAATTGGAAACTTAAATATCTGATTGTCTTTGTTTCATAACTTCTTTTTATCGCTATTAATTTTATAATACATTGAGAATGTTTCTTCTCAACAGACCCCGTTACAAGCTCTAGCTGCGCCCCATCGGTTCTCATCGCATTCATCAATATGATGCTGTTCAAACCAGCGACGAAACAGCCAAATAGCGTATGTGAACCATTAATGTATGCTGGCGAGAATTTCATAGAAACACTTCTGGTTTTATCGGCTCTTATTTGCATCCCTTGGATGTTGTTTGGAAAGCCCTTGAATCTCATGAAAGAACGAAAAGCCAAACATATGCAGGTATGTTAATTTACAATCAAAGATCTATTTCTTAAATCTTATTACAATTTCGATGGTTCTCTGTCCATTGTAAGGAAGATTCAACAGTAGGATATTCAAGCGCTCTGAAAAATAATATAAAGAGTTCAATTAAACATAACATAACATAATGAAAAGTAATGAGAATATCTATGTCGGTTTTTTAACAATAAAATATAGTGAATTTATAACAGCTAAGAAAGCGAAAATTGAATAGTTATTTGAAATCTTCCTTTCAGTTCAAATGTGAAATTTGACTTGAGTTGTTCTTATTGTTAAAATAAATCATAGATGATGTGAAATTTACTGATCTTTCAAATTCACTTAAATCGAATTCATTAACAATTTGTCAAATAAAGTGTTACTAGTTTTTTTTTATGAAATTAAATTTGATGACTATTTACTATGCCATTTTATTTGAGGTATTGATGTTATGTCATATATTAGCTTATCATACTATTTTAAGTTGATTCTGGGCAATCAATAAATTTCACACAGCTTATGATGAATTGCACACTTCTTGATGTATAAAATTTAATGTTTGCTCTTACTGTTCGATACATCTTTCTCTTTCTCTCTCTCTATCACTCTGGCCTCATGTACTTGTTGGACATGGCAAGGATGTATGTATAAATGTTTTCACTGCAAATAGATGTTAGTTTATTGCCAGCTCTCGCTTTTTGACTCAGAGTCTAATCAAAGTAAATTAAACACTTAGCTTAATGCTCACGGAACGGAGAACGGTGATATCGACGGTTCAGGTGTGGTGCAGTCACAGGGCCAAATTCAGGGCGGTCACAAGGAAGAAGAAGACATAACCGAGGTCTTCATTCACCAGGGCATCCATACGATCGAGTACGTGCTGGGAAGTGTGTCCCACACCGCTTCATACCTGCGTCTCTGGGCCTTGTCTCTTGCTCATGCGCGTAAGTTTCCATAATTCAGTTATTATGTTTACGAATTTTTTTTTTTTCATTTATTCATACAGAATACGAATTTTCGTAAGCTGTTAGAAAAACACCAATATCACACTTTATATGAATCAAATGTCAAGCGTCATGATAGGATAAAGTAAATTTAAAGGGTTTTAAAGTATAGAAAAAATCTTGAATATTGAACAATTTTACAAATATCATTGAATAATACTGTGAAAGGTGTAGAGCCTAATGAATTTAATATAATTAACTTATTGCAGAACTGTCTGAGGTGTTGTGGAATATGGTTATGAAAATTGGTCTAACGCAAGAAGGATGGGGAGGTGGCATTGCTCTTTGGGCATTCTTCGCCTTCTGGGCTGTTTTGACTGTTGGTATCCTAGTACTCATGGAAGGTTTGTCAGCCTTCTTGCACACGCTCAGGCTTCACTGGTGAGTAGCTCAATTGGTCTACTTATATTCTCTCTTTTAATATACTTTTTCAGAATATTATATATTTTTATAGAGAGATCTGTATTTTTTAAGAATATATGTTTCCAACTTTTTAACTTTTCATTGTCTTTTTCCAGGGTCGAATTCCAGAGCAAATTCTATCTTGGTCAAGGTTACAGCTTCACACCTTTCTCATTTGAAATAATCTTGGATGCAGCTCAAGCAACATCAGACTCTGTAGAATAAATGTAAACGAGAGTGAAATTGAAATTTTTCCTCTTCCTATATTGGGTAGAAATTGTAATTGTCTTTTAAGGGAATCCGCTACGTTCCGTATGATCTACATTCCCGTTAACAGTGTAGTTCCTAATAATATTTTCTAATAAAATTTTGGCTCGTACATGGCTAGCATCTTTGTCGTAAGACTAAAATATATTAATGAATTGGACAAATGTTGAAATTGTAGTTCTCAGCTCTGTCGCTGAAGCTGTTGCCACATCATGCTAAAGTCTCTCACTAGAACAAGTTCAACTCAATATATAATAACACCAAACCTGATCAATATATTCTTCATTCATAGAAGATTGATATAGAAAAAATATGAACAAGATTTAATCGAGAATAATTTCGTGGCACTGTGAACAAGGTGGCATTAAAATTCAAAGTTTTTCGGTTGCTGGATGGGTAATACAGAGCTGAACTATTATTCTCCATGATTTTGAGAGGGATGGGGCCGTTTCTAATAAAAGAAAATCTCTCAACGGTGCTTAACTCATGATACGCATTTGGTAACATGTGTTCGGAAGGCGCCCGTTCGACCAACCGATTTTGATTTCTCCCAATCCTTTCGGTCCCTCATAAACAAGGGACTCATTGAGAATACAATAAAGAACAGACAAAGGACCTCTCCTTCCAATCAAAAAACTTTGAACCGTGGATATACAAATTTGAACGGTAAAATTCGATTACCAAGATTTTGTTTTATATAAGTAAAACGTGTTTTTTCTTCTAATTTTTTTGCTTATAAAATTAGATTCTCAAATCATATATAGCTATTTTGTTTCTTTACGGAAAAGAATTGTATAAAATAAAAATACGAACAGAATGAAGCTTGATACGGACAGATAGAGCCATTAATACCGTACGAAAAATCGGTAAATCATCGCTTTTTTTTTTGAAAATTCATAATTTTATCATTTTTCAATCTGTTCGGTTGGCCGTTTGCACAAGAGTAGTGAATTATATGTACTTCATGTGTGTACGAAATAGGCTTTTTTAGCAGTTTAAATTATTTTCATGCACTATTTTGCAGCACTCGATGATTTACGGGCGGTCTGATTTCGATTTTCCAAACAGATTTTGGAAGTAGAAGTCTAATACTACAAACGTATATTCTCATTTTTCTTCAAAATGCTGCGAAATAGGTGGGTAATGTACGTAAACGTGACTGGAAACGCCCGAGCGTGCGTTGCATCAAAATATTAGCACTCCCGAAATTGTCCCTATTTACTTTCGAAAACTTGAATATATATAGAGCATAGAAGAATTAGACTTTTATCGATTATTTCAGAGTGTCATATTGAAATGACTTCGATCGTCATTATTTTATAAATGGTTATTTTATGAGTTATGGTATGTACATGGATTATTATTTTCACACACTAAATCGTAAAGTCTGAGAACTTTACCGAAATTGCTTTCCTCTGTCACGCCATTCGTAGTCGGGAACTGTTTTTCAATACGAAAAAAAGCTATCAGGGAGTTGAATATGCTTTGGATAGAGCAGGGCAATAAGACCCCGATGAGCAGGTAGTCTGGCCTCCATAGTACCTCTAGTTTGTCTGCTTTGAATTTGAAGGAAGTGTTGATTTTAAATTTGAAATACTTTTTCATTTCAATTCTACTCAAGATTTTTTCGATGCTCAATGATACGGAATGTAAGAATGAAATCGTGTTAAAAATGATTATCGATACAAAATTTGATTATTGCGGAACTCTCACATGAGAAACTAAACTAATGCAAAATTACCGACACACGTTTGGAAGTTTTAGTAAATGTAGCGGATCTCCTTAACTTGATGTACTTCTACTATGATCGTATTCGTTCAAAAACATAGAAAATCTATACTGTGCGCTGATATATTATACCTATCGCTTTGAAATATATAGCATTGAATGTATTCAAATAAACCCTTCAAATTCTGAATTTCGCGCTAAGTTTTCAAATAGAATTATCATTTAGAATCGTAATACATTGTAAATTTATTATACTATTTTCGCTTTTGAAATTTATTGTCCAAACGTTAAATATTCAATAAAAGTGTTATTCGGTAGAATAATCACCAAAATGGAATATTGATTTGTCAAGTAATTGATTACAGTCGAGCAACCTATTTATGGATATTGAATCTCATAATACGCACAGAGCGAATTTTTGTTATATGTTGTCGTTTCATTCGTTAATTTATGAATTCAGCAAAGTAAATAAATGTTGTAACAAAAACGATAAAAAAAAAATAAAAAAAAAATAGGTAGAACGACTTTTTTAGTTATAGCTTATTAATTTCCCGAAACATACAAACTTTAATTCATAACCAACCTTTTTCAAATACATTTTCAAGTGTGGTATGTATGTACATGCATGCATACATACACAAAATGCGCCACCTAAGCAAGATAGGTCACTTCACCACGTCAAGTGTGAGTCTTCTAATGTGGCTGGCGGGAAATGGAAGGTCTACTAAATATCTTCAATTGGATACATAAGCCAAACTGTATCCAATATTGACTATTCAGTTCCAAGAGTGATTTTTCTGTCCAAAACTTCACTTGAATAACAAATGGGGACATCTAAAAATAGAGATACAGATGTATAAGTGAATATGGGAGACGGATCGGTTTAGCTCTCTACACTGAGCGAAAAATATAGTAATAGTTACTAGATTTTGAATAGGTTTTCTAGTATAACACGGAAACAACAGACTGATCTTAGTAACTTTTACTATACGAAGACTAGTAATCATTACTAGGAAAAATAACCCACAAAAATACGTCCTAACATTCCCTGACATTCTATGAGATTTACCAAAGTGATCACGAATTTAGCCTCTTTTTGCTCTAGGACCATTATTTAGCGAGATAATCGCGATTAAAGTTTTGACATTTTCTCAAAGTGAGAAAACCTCTCGTAGATGATTCGAAGTCGATTCTCTGCCTTAATTTCACTTGTTTTTGCTCACTTAACCCACAGAAATACGTCCTAACATTCCCTGACATTCTATGAGATTTACCAAAGTGATCACGAATTTAGCCTCTTTTTGCTCTAGGACCATTATTTAGCGAGATAATCGCGATTAAAGTTTTGACATTTTCTCAAAGTGAGAAAACCTCTCGTAGATGATTCGAAGTCGATTCTCTGCCTTAATTTCACTTGTTTTTGCTCACTTAACCCACAGAAATACGTCCTAACATTCCCTGACATTCTATGAGATTTACCAAAGTGATCACGAATTTAGCCTCTTTTTGCTCTAGGACCATTATTTAGCGAGATAATCGCGTTTAAAGTTTTGACATTTTCTCAAAGTGAGAAAACCTCTCGTACACAGTTCCAAGTCGATTCTCTGCCTTAATTTCACTTGTTTTTGCTCACTTAACCCACAGAAATACGTCCTAACATTCCCTGACATTCTATGAGATTTACCAAAGTGATCACGAATTTAGCCTCTTTTTGCTCTAGGACCATTATTTAGCGAGATAATCGCGTTTAAAGTTTTGACATTTTCTCAAAGTGAGAAAACCTCTCGTACACAGTTCCAAGTCGATTCTCTGCCTTAATTTCACTTGTTTTTGCTCACTTAACCCACAGAAATACGTCCTAACATTCCCTGACATTCTATGAGATTTACCAAAGTGATCACGAATTTAGCCTCTTTTTGCTCTAGGACCATTATTTAGCGAGATAATCGCGTTTAAAGTTTTGACATTTTCTCAAAGTGAGAAAACCTCTCGTACACAGTTCCAAGTCGATTCTCTGCCTTAATTTCACTTGTTTTTGC